>JADLSH010000085.1:1800000-2364287 GCA_016169945.1 Trachythela sp. YZ-2020
ATTTTCAAATTTTCAAATTTAATCTTTTGCATATTTTATTTTAGTGTGAAAGTGTAATAGAAGATCATGAAGATACAATTGTGGATATCTTTAAACAAGAACGTGAAGATACTTCTGATGAACTCTGTCAAAGACAGACAGGTAACAATACTAGAAATTTCAGAGATGCATTTATGTCCTGGGAACATAATATCGGTTGTTTTGACCGACTTTAGGTCTAAATAGACCAAAGGCTATAAGAGTTACAGAAAAAAAACAATGGATTAAGAATCACCAACCTGAAATTCAGGCTATTAAGTCTATTAAGCACCACTTCAGGCTGAAAAGGACCACTTCAGGCTGACAAATTGGCTGGTTCTTGTGCTTTACCTGAAGTAGAATTGAGCTATTTCTAAGGGCAGTTTTAAGATGCTACATACCTAATTTTATACCAGTGCATATTCCATAACATACTCTCAGCGCATTTTCGGATTGGAAGACTGGGGCCAAGACAATTTGAGGGCGGACCGGAGAAAGGGCGAAAGCGACTGAAAGCAACTCAGCTATCGATCCACTATAATGCTAATGACATGAAGTAGTGCGCGAGCGTACATCTTGAATCCAGGGTCTGGGCCGAGTAAACGCCTGCGTCTAGGCTGCTCTCTTGTTTAGTTCTCAACTAGAATACATTTTATCAAAGCTTTGAAAAAGTAATTGTTAGTGTAAACACTACAGTATATATAGTATCGCGTGATTGGAATACAATTTGAAACAATATATATATATATATACTGCGAGGCACGGAGGCAGGCTTTTCGGGTTTTGGGAGGGCGGCTAGTTAAGAACCAATTTGCCTGATTTCGTACTATAAGTATACCTGTTGTATAGGAACTCATATTTTACTCATCCTGCTAAAAATAGTGGTTCTCAGTTTTATGCTGGTTTTGACTGTACTGCAATCAGAAGAAACGTGAAATTGTACAGCTGACGGGCATGTGCATGTTTGATTTGCACGTCATTCCATTATATGTCGTTATCATGTCTTGCGAAATTCAAAGTTTTTTCTATTAAATTGTCTTATGTAGTCTTGTATTCTCTTTGAAATACCCTTGATGATTGGTAGCTAGTATTGCTGCAGTATTTTGTTGGGTATTCAACAGCAGGAATGTTCATAGTTGATATGCTAATTGGGTGTGACGGAATTGAAAAGCTGAATGGGAGTGACGGCAGTCAAGTTTAGAATATAGAATTCTATATTTTAGCTATTAGTACATTTGGATGCATGTATATGCCTTTTAACAGAAATTTTTTTAACAGAGTGTATTTTTATCTATTTAGATCTTTGTGCTAATGATACAGACAAAGACCGTGATGAACTATAGGATACTGTTTTGTTATTCCCTTACCGGTGAGAACATTCCATGAAAAATTTAGATTAATGACAACACGGCAATGTGTTTATCAGTATGCATGAAACAAAGTCAAAGTAGTTATAATTTTAATAAATTTAAAAAATCATTACGATTTAAATTCACAAGAATTAACAATAAATTCCACAAGCAAACGTTTTCTAAACAAGCAGACAAAACATTTGACTTATCTTGTGTCTCTTGGCTTATTTAAATAAACACAAAAATCAAAATGAATGAAATTTATAAATTCTATATAAATTAATTGATATATCTATGAGGAATTAAAAAGTCAAGATTTGCATGATTTGATCATTTTTAGGTCGTAAAAACAATTTTTAATTGCGTCAAACTTCCAAAAAACTCTTCATGCAATAATTATCATTACGACATGAAAATTATTGTTTTGAAATTGTTCTTTCATCTAAGACCACGGGAATACTGGTATTGTTCTCCTTTATACTCCCCGCGATTAACGAGGGTTTCTGATGAAGTATGAAATGACGGGAATGCCAGTATAATATTCAGGTAAAAAAAACAATATCATAAAGCAATAATATTTCACAGTGTATAAGCTTATCCTATATTGATATTATAATTTTAATATGTTAACCCAAATGTGGCGTTTCCAACTCAAAGGATTGTCGAAGATAGCGCAATTATCAATGACATTTCTGCTCTAGATTAATTTCATCAAGTGTAAGAAATATAGTGGATTGATTATATCTTCTTTATATCTAACATGAATTATCACCATAAAATCCGTTAACCGTTAACCATAATATCCGTTGACATATACTCCAGCTATCACAAACTTTCATGACCGAAACAAAATCTTCACCGCGCTTGGGGATATATGATCACTGTTCTAATTATATTGGTATATCCAGGTATATTCAGTTAAACTGAAACTTCATTATATATATTGATCTTACACTGAATCAATTAGTTTAACTAAAATCCAGTACTACATAAAATAAGATATCTACGTGCGAATATTTTTACATTTCTTCACGCAAATGAAGAGCAGGATAATTTACTGCTTTTCCCATTTTTTCCAGGCAAGTGCTTCCAGATTTGCACAGGGCAGTTCCACCACGAGTGCGATAATAAAAGCAATTGCATATGTCAACACCAGCGAGGATAGAAAATAGGTCACCTAAAGAAAAATTATTGATATTTACACATTTTTATGAGTCAAATCCACGAATATAGTGATAGATCTAGAATGCCTCTATTCTGTCTCTATAATTCTCAATAAAATAATTGTCTCAATAATGGGCGGATTCTGACTTGGTCTTGAACCTTTGGAAGGAATTTACATCATTTCATGTAGGGAGTCCACATAGCTAGCAATTGCTATATGCTAGGAACTCAAAAGTGGAACGCTTGACCTAGATTAGAATGAACAAAGGATTGTTATCGTAACCATATCCATAACCATTGTTATAAAAAAATTAATTTATGAAAAGCAAGCTATATATTTGACAAAAGAGATGCGCCTACGCATTTTTAAGCATTAATTTCTTACCGTTGTAAACGATGTGTAATGAATAGGACTCTCGATGTTGTAAATCAGAACCAGTATGACGTCATAATGTATGATATATGCAACATAGTTTATATGACTTAAGGGAATCCATAATTTTGCCGCAAGAATGTTCTTTACTAAACCTAAAATGGAGATTATATATCGAGAGGTCTGGGGAGTATAGAGGAATGGGTATAATATAGCCTGCGTAGCAGACGGTCAGCCCGTGGAACTCCTAAAAGGCGGGCAAGGCAGAAGCTGGAAATACCGTCTGCAAGGTTTGGCATAGTATTTGATATGCCCGTCCACCAGTGGACGGGAATTGATGATTGGCTGTACTATTTTTACCGCTGTCAATCAATAGGAAATGTATGTTAATTGATGTAATATATCTAACACGCAATAACAATAGCACAGAGACAAAAGTTTGTAAATTAAAATATTTTAAGGAACGAGACGCTAACTGTTACTTCTGAAACGTTAATGAGAGGTCCAACGGCACTTGTTTCCACACGACAGGTTTAGGTTTTATCTTGAAAAGAATCCACAGCGTTGTATCGCTATACCGTTCAGCAGGAACGTTTTGCATAAGTAATGACATCTATTTTTAGCTGTGATTTTAGCATAGACGGATTTTCAGATTTTTCTCTGGGGGGGTGCCGAAAATTTAGGGGGGGTGCCAAAAATTTAGAAGGGGAGGTGAGCGACAGGGTGCGTAGCGCCGCCGAGTAAGCTGCAGCAGGGGTCTGGGGGCACAGCTGGCAATGGGGGCAAGCTTTTAGTCTTACTTAGTTCAAAATCTTTATTTCAATCATACTACTGTCATTTATCCCAATGAGCATTTAAATTTTTTTGGGGTGCAAATTTTTTGGGGTGCACTCCCCACACCCCCCCAGAAAATCCGTCTATGGATTTTAGTCTATTGTTAGTTACTTCTTGAAAGGAGGCGGGAATCAAATTACACTGCCAAACCCGGCAGACGGTCTTTCCCCTCCTCAGCCTTGCCCGTTTTTGGGTGTTTCGCCGCAGGACCGTCTGCCTCGCAGGCTAGGTATAATACAGCCAAGTAAGCCCGCGTGAACAAAAACTTATATTATTGTCCGAAATGAAACATCTCTTAAAGTTTCGGACATTTGCATATCCGCCTTGCCCTTGCATTAAAGGCAATATTTAAGAGGACATGGTTTCGCTTTGTTATAGTGCTATACATAATAATTATACTAATATAATGCAAAAACATAAAAGTTATTTTGGATGGTACGGCAATGCATGGAAGAATCATAACAGCTAGGTTTTCAGTATTATTTCATCATTTAATATTTTTAGATATAAACCCTTTTTGATTGTTAATTCTATATTTTCAACCTATATACAGATACAGCGAAGGGTAGCTAACTATTTACCCTGAACCACAATATTCCAGATATTTTTAGCTTTTTAAGACAGGGTACCAACATTAGAGCAATATAAGAACAAAATTCGGTCGACAAGTTTTGTTTTTATCTACATGTAGTACTTAAACCGTGATCGGCAAGAAGGTGTCGACGTCCCTCAGCGAAAAAAAAACAAGTTGACATTTTGTGTTTTAACGAATAATATAGTTGTCTCTGAACATGAGTCGTGTTGCATCGATCTTTCTTTAAATATCGAACCATTGTGTTTATCCGTTCATGAGTTTCCAAGCACATACAGAGTATTATAAAAAAGATAAGCCACTTTAAACCAGACCCACCTGCATAGTTATAATGACAAGAAAATATGAGCCAAACAATGCACAAACCCCAAATGGACCATTTTAGTGACCAAAAAATAACACTTTCTCCCGTTGTCCATACTCGAGGATCTTCCTTTATCGAGCTGTATGGAGCATACACGTCAGTAAGTGCCAATGCTATTGCAGAAATCCACATTATTGCGACAAATTTCTAGTTAAAATAAGGATGATAAATACGACTATAGCGTACTACGTGTTAATATGGAGGTGGGCCAGCCTAGATGGCTTAAAAACGCTAAAGTAGCATTATTGTCCATTAAATAAAATAAATAATAACATTTTGCCGTGTATGTATATTTTCTGTTGTCATAGACATAGTGTAAATTTAGGTGTTCTATATTTGCGGGGTTTGCCTTGTTGGGACTTCGAGTCCGTTTGTGAATCCCTTATCTAACTTGCCTTTTGTTGTTTGTAATATCTTGTTTGTTTTAATGTATTGTTGTAAATTTTTAGCGAGTGTGATTAAAGCTTCTTATTACATAGATGACGTTATAACGTGGTAAGAACAAAACATGGCCTGCGAGCCGCCTGGGCGTGTTGATTATTGATGTTCTTACCGCCTTATGACGTCCTCTTTGCATCTATAATTGAACAGACAACAACAAAATGTTATCTATTTGTGTTATACAATAACGAAAGTTGAAAAACCTAAACAAAGCTCGTACCGAAAATGTTTAAGGCTTTGAAGCACGACGGGGAGATTTACACGCCATTTAACGTGATCTATATGATCTTTACAAAACAAAGTACGCTATGATTCTTGTTGCTTCTCACCACTGATCTCAAAACTATGACTGAATAGTTCATCTGCTATCATATCTATGTCTGCTATGCATAAATGAAGCCAATGGCGACCATATTGCTGTGACCATCACAAATCTACTGCGTTGCTGCTGACATGTTAGAAGAGGTTCTTACAGTTTATGGTTAGTGACGGGGAAGGACTGGTATTGTCCAGATAGAAATTGGTCATCAGTGGCCTCTCTTTCCACTGGCCCGAAGGGCTCAGTGGTTTAAAATGCCCGTGTCTGTTTTCTTCGTCGTATTTTTTTTGGTGTCGCAAACTTGCACTTCTACAGGACACCGGTATACCTTCACCCATGATTATACAACCTCGTCCCTGATGATTCAAAATGGCCGCCGTTTATTTATAAGGTAATTTTTTCTTGAAATGACGCATTAATAATAGGCTTTCTTTTAATTAGACAACACAGCGTACATTAAATGTTCATTGTAAACTCCTTTGCATATTCAACTCCTTTGCATATTATTGTTGATAAAATCGCTGGAAATTGTGACGAAAATGCGGTCTTGGATTCGGTTACTGCCAGTTTGAACTTTGTCTTCGAAGTAAATAACAAGACTAACAATTATAAGGTTTGACATTCCTATAATGCTATATTAATTTCACATCTTTTTGTTGTATTTAGTTGTTCTCAAAGACGTGACGATGCAAAATTCTTATGTGCAATATTAAAAATTCATCATGAAATTCGTTGAAGTATTGTTGTTCACGACTATAGGACAGGCCAGTGTAACGCCTCAGCAGGCGTCTTGTTCTACTTAAATTTGTCAGTGAATAACTAATGAGGTCACACCAACATGGCCGCCTCAAGTCTCATTATCTAGTGTTCAAAACGTTCTAAAACTCATTAGAAGAGGTGTGTGAGAAGCTACAATCTTGGACAAAATATATCCAGACGAGTCACATTTCACCCCTTACCTCCTTTCACCCCTTGCTACAACAACATTGCAAGAGGGGGAAGCGGGGATTTCGCACTTGTCTGGTAATTTGCGGGGATTTCGCACTTGTCTGGTAATTTGCGGGGATTTCGCACTTGTCTGGTAATTTGCGGGGATTTCGCACTTGTCTGGTAATTTTTGGCCAAGATTGCATATCTTTCCAGTTACATAGGAAAATTAATTTAAGCACCTAACGATTTGATTTGTAAAGAATTTGACATATTTAAAAACCTCTCATTATAAACATTCTGGCTTCGAAATTGGCTCATTGAATTCAAAAGGATGTTCATTCAGTCCTAGTTTTGAGATCTGTGCTTCTGAGAGAGCTCTGATCGAGTTAAATTTATATTAATAGTCGAAGGTGTTTTGTAGATGGAATGTTCAAACGAAAATTTATATACATTTTTAGACCTAACCAGGAGCAGTTGCGAAAAATGCAACTTTAGGCCCTCTGGCAGGAATCGAACCTGCGGCCCTGCGATTCCGGTGCAGCGCTCTAACCGCAAATTCGTGTATATATAGTGAAGTGATGCCAGTAAAAGGTATGGGTAAATATCAAGATTTTGGGGGCATCTCGTTCGATAGAACTAATAGTTGAAGGTGTTTTGTAGATGGAATGTTCGAACGAAAGTTGTATTTTTCGTAAATGCTCCTGGTTAGGTCTAAAAGGGGTTGGCTATTTTGCGAGCTGCGAGTTGCGAGTTTAATTATTTTGAAGGAAATGTCCTTTTGAAAGGAAAATTTGACAAATTGAAGGAAATAAAAACAACACTATGAAATAAAACTTTAACGAAATTTCTGTCAAAATGAGCTACGAACACAGCCGCTCCTTGCATCGCTTATGGCAAACAAAATAACGCAAAAGAATTGAATTGTTAGTTCCTTTTTATTCGGGCAACAGTAACATAAAATGTAAAAAGGCAATCCACGGTGCTGAAAAGGTGGCGACTTCTAGACTATATTGAACCATAATTATTTGCAAAGAAAACATCACAATTCAAAGACGTCAGAAGTTAAAGTTTCACAAATATACTAAATTTGGTAAAAACGAAAGTTTCGCCTTGCAAAATTTATTGAATATATCAAATAATTGCTTCACGGTATTATAATTACTTTAGGTAAGCGCAGACTTGGTTGATTTTCAAAACACACGAAGGACAAAATGTCCTGGATAATTAATGACAAGATTGAAACTGGCTCGACAATATTAAAGAGCTCTAGCTCTTAGTATAAAGTACTTTAATTACATCTAGTTCATCTTCACTTGACGTAGTTCTTGTTGATGCATCTAGCAAAGAAATAAGTACATTGAAACGCGAACTTCCTTCCAGGAATATATGCGGACGTGACGCTAGCCTCGATCGATTATTATTTGAGATTAATGTAAAAATTAGAGATAAAATGTTTTAAATACCTTGGCAAGCAGCTCATCCGTCGCTTTCTGGTGCAGTGCGCTCACTTCCATTGGCGAGCACTTCCTTAGATTCTAGAGTAAAATTTCCTTAGATTTGTTCAAATTTCCTCTAAACCGTAATGGAATCACGTGCACTTTTGTTTGTAAACAGTGCTCCCGATCAGTTGAAAATAATCATTGCTTTAATTATGTTTTTGATTTTTCAATTTAAACACTGACATCTCACTTATGAGTTACGCCAGCACTTTTTGTTGTTTTATCAGTGCATTACTTCATCTCTATATAATAAAATACTTTATTATAAAATATCTTTATTTTAATAGGCAAATATATGGCCATATAATCAATAAATTTCTTTAAAATTCCTTAAAAACTAGTAAAAGGGTAAAAGTTTCCTCGTTCTAAGAATTTTCGTTCTAAGGAAATTTCTTTGAAAGTAAGAACGCTGGCCATGTGGTATCGCGGGCTAATGTTCGTGTGCGGGCTATTCGTTCCCGAGCTTTACCTGTTCAAATCACAGCTCGCAACTCGCAGCTCGCACTTTCGTTAATCTCAAATAATGAACTATATACAACTATTTACAAGACTTACATATGTTTGATTTTAGTTTTAAAACCAGAGATACTTTTTGTCGATTTTAAGTCAATGGGAAGGTTATTCCAAGTCTCAGCACCCCTGTAGGCGAAAGCTTTTTTCATGTAATTAGTATTAGGCTTAGGTAACACGAAATTAAATTCGCTCTGTCTCGTATTGTAATCATGAATTTCACTCGTTTTGTAAACTCCCTCCCCCACAATAGAACGCCTGTCACGCAGGCTAATCAGACACCTTCGCGTGCTGGATTTGAAGAAGGTTTAAAGGCCGTTTTCCACTTCAAACGTATCGTAACGTATTGTAGCATTTTCTTTTGTGTTGAAGTCATTAGTTCTACCCGAGTGCTCAGGAAACAAAGAAATACGCTACGTTTCGCTACGATACGGTCGAAGACTTGAAGTGGAAAACGGCTTTAGGCCTATAATGAACAGGGGCCGGTTGTATAAAAAAGTAGTTAAAGTTAACTATAGTTAGTGCGAAAGTTAACCAATCAGAATCGCGAATTTTACAGTTAACTATTATTTAACTACAAAACGGGTAGTTAAAATGTAGTTAAGACTTTTATACAACCGGCCCCTGGTAATTATGCTAATACAGCTCTTTGAAAAAAGAAAATCGTCTCGACGACGTCAATCTTGTAATAATAGGTTGGTTAAACATACTAATGATTTTAGTATAGCAAATTCAATATTATAGTTGAGTTGCTGATAAATTTCAAAAGGTTTATATCTAGCAACTAGCAAGATTCATTTATGTTCGCAGATAATTCACATGTATATCGTGTTCGCGTAAACATATATTATATATATATTCAAGCAGGTTATGTAGAATAGAAAATCTTGGTTATGTTGCACCTCTGCATTGTCTTACAAGTTGTTTATCTCACAATATAGCTTAATAACGTTAACTCTTTTATTGGTCACATAGCTGCGTGATTAAGGAGTCGGGTTTGCCTAACCTTTTTAGATACATACTTACATCTGACTTTTTGCTGTGGTGTAAGATTTCTGTAGATGTTTTGACATATTTTCGAACTCGAATTGTTAAGAGCTGTGTTGTAATGAATTTCCGTTGACTGAGGATTATTCTCGTGTAATATTCCCCCCAGTTGTAGGATAGCACCAGAACATAACATTCAATATGATGAGGAACGATAGTTAAGAATTGATGGTGCATCCATAAATCTGATCATTGGCCATGTTCTTGCCATTTTTTTGGAACTTGTGATACAATTAAAGACTGGAGTGGTTCAGCAGTGGCATTGAGTTACAGATAATGTGTAATTTAGAAATTTACATAATTAGGAAGAATTGCAAGTCAACCGGAACGTGAATGTAACAGCATTTCGATAATAAAATCTTAGGTTCATAACAGCTTGTCTAACGACCTATCCAACGATCTGGAAATGATTCAGAAGAGGGCGTTGAGAATAATCCACCCCTGGTCCCCATATACTGACGCGCTGACACTCACTGGTCTTCAACATCTTGGTACCAGAAGAGAGAAGATAACCAATAAACTTTTCCTGGACATTATGATGGACGAAATCATAAACTTCACAAATTCCTCCCACCCCGAAACACGTGTGTCACAGACCTTTGGACCAAACATAAGTTTAACGTTAACTTCCGAACAGACCGTTTTAAAAATAGTTTTTTATTGCTAGTTCACTAAAATTTAACCAATGTAAATATATTAGCATAAATAACACTAAGTATTAGAACCGTCATCTTAATATGGTCTTTTAGAGTTCCGTTGGCAGATTTGGACCCCCACTTCAAAAGTGAAATATATGTAATATGTGAACACAATAATATAAACCAAATTCATAACACCGATCAATCTGAAGTGTTTTATCACTTTAAATATTTGTGATAAAGGCCACAAAACGTAAACTAGAAAAATAGATAAATAGAATACAGTGTGACTAAAATATATCTATACTCTTTGCCAATGACGAATCTGAGTCAGACAATCAATCAATCAATCAAAGTCTAAAGCTGTCCGATTCCGCAAAGAGTTTGTTTGTCTATCGTGAGATTGCGTTGTTTTGCCATTGTCTCATGCCAGATTCATGGGATGATATGATCGAGTGTGACTTGTGCGGGAAATGGCTTCACATCAAATGCGAGAATCTTGAGGCATTTCCAGATGAAGATGAATGGCTTTGTAGAGCATGTCGACCTCAAAGCGATAACATTCATAAACAATTAACATTATAAACGATCCAGGATTATTTACATATTTTATCTTTTCTGGTAATATAAACGTCATAATTATTACGTATATACATAAGTTTTTAGTGTGTTTATTTATCCTTTTATAATTGTATACATATTTCCATTTGGTACCTTTCTAGTTTATTTGTAGTTTAAGATTTTTGAATTTGGATCTCACTGGCAATAAAAAAACAATGTTTTCTATTCACAATAAATGACTATGTGTGGTTGATAAGTAGCTACTCCGGATATATGAAAACTAATGAATTTAACGTATTCACCGTTCTTGGGGTTGTTTTTAGTATATAAAAGTATATAAAAAGGGGGTCCAAATCCGCTAAAGGGGGTCCAAATCTACTGGGGGATCCAAATCCGCTGTGACACCGGACAAATATTTGTCCGGTATCGTTCGATCGATCATGTAAACGCCAAACCGGACAACTATTTGTACGGATTCGTTCCAGATTTCTGTTTACTACGTTTACACGCCGTGTCACAGCGTACATTTGATATTGACATTATATTGTTAAACACAAGTTTCGCCAAAAACTTTCAAGGAGAAATGAATCCTTGGAATAGAAAAGTAATTTTTATTTTTATTTCGATACTGTTGTTAAGTATTTTGTATCAACAGAACACGCCAATACGGCCTATATGAATCTAGTCCCAGACTCCGACACGCGTATAAATTCAATAATTTAATATAAATTATTAATAAATAAAGTAACAATAAATAATAATTTTGTGCATTTGTCAGTCACAGTCGTATCCGTAATTGTAACAATCCTTCTCTTATGCTAAGAGTTCCGTCGTGTAAAACAAGTACTTTTCAATCTTCCTACTTTAACCGAATTGTCCCTCTCTGGAATGGTGTGTGTAAAGTTGCTTCATCTGATGACCTCCGCAGTCTGGCTTCGTTTAAACGACTTTGTCGCGGACATATTCACATTTATTGACTTCTAGTTTTGATGTTATATGTAAACAACGAGTTTGAGTGTTTCATCAGGGGATCCAAACACGAGAAAACGGTTTATTGTTTTCGAGTGTTTGGTCCCCTGATGAAACACGAGAAACGAGTTGTTTACACAACATCTCAAACAAACCAGTATTTAAAGAGAAATTCAACGCGAAAGTCGAGTTAATTTATGGGTGTTTATTACCGTGGTATCAAGACAACGATACGGTGGTGATTTCCTTTGTGTTTTGCTTATGAATTATTAATGAGTTTTAGATGTTAATATGACCTGTACTTGGTCATTCTATCGTATTTGTTCGTGCCATCATAATTAGTTTTATAAGAAAACATAGCCAATTGCTTAACTATATACGATACTTTCCCCCATACGGAAACTTCACGTAAGCCTCTACGAATGACAGAAGGCACTAAATGTTCTGCAAACTACAATCAACTATTAAAAAGCGGCCATGTCAAAAACTATTTCTAAATTCAAATATTTAGCAATATGCTCTGGCACGTAATTGCCATGAGCGTGTTGATTGCCGTCGTACTCGAAGTACAAATATATACACACAAGAGATCGTAATAAGCGTTTTTACAGGACGACAACTCAACAGCAAATGCCAATTACAACGGTGGAAATGCTATTTACATTTAAGCGCTAACCTTATATAAGGCTAGCGCCATACGTCGAATTCGAATTCAATTCGTTCAGTTAGATCGATATGATTGAATTATATTCGACGACAGTGCAACGTATGAAACAGACCTAAGGCTAAGGTCCATATTATTACTACGTTAAAGCGGCCTGCTTCAGCCGGGCGCACAAGCTACGATTTTAGTCGGAAGATTTATGGTTTCGGTGCTACCTCCTCCTCAGGCCCTTCTTCCCGCGGGCGGGTGATATTTTGCATCAGGGGAAAGAGTGACGAAGGGCCTGCCATATAATGGTCGAAAATCAGGCATAAATGTCGACAATCGGGAATCCAAAAAAATCTGCCTGAAATATTGCCCATCACAGCGTAAAACGATATATTTTCGTGTTTTCCATCTTAGATGGATATATTTTAAAAGTTATTGCTGAAATATGATCCATATTAATCGAAATATGAAACGTTGAATCAAAGTGTTTTTGTCCTCAGTCTCGATGGGCGACAACACCGAAAAATGCACTCAAAATGCGAAGGGTTCAATTGACTTCAGTGCTAGTGATGTCGACATCATTAATGTGTCATTCAGTATGTAGTATGAGTATGTATTTGACTACGAATATGTATAACTTGAAAGGAAAATTATATGCAAAATAATAACAAATATGTATAACAAATCTAAAAGTATATATGCTCATTTATTTTTGCCATCAGTAGCGTGACAGTTAGGGCAAAGTACTTTCCCACCTTCCTTAACCTTTTGTAAGAGCCTACGTTCATAAGAATCATTAACAAACTCTTTCTCCGGACGATTATAGTCAAATAAATGGTGAATAGCTTCTGCCATCTTGAGAACATTAGTCAGCAGGCGCTTCTCTTCGCCTTACCCGCATTTTTTATGCCGCCCGTGCGTCCCTTCCCTAATTTTCCAAGCCCGCTCCAATTAATAAAGCGCCTGTGGAGGAGGTAGGTTTCGGTGCATGTTATTTTAACCAAGCCAATGCAAAGGGATAAGAATAATGAGCCCACAGATCACAACACTGACTGTTTCTCGTTTTAACATGCATCTAAAGCATAAATGGGCGGACTAAAATTATAGCGTGTACGCCCGGGTTTGGCCGTGGCGGAAATTTCGTCGAGGAGGGGGCAACTGCCCACCTTTACGTAAAATAAACAAATAGTCAGAAATTTTTACCTGAAAAAGCTTTTGAGTGTAAATAGGGGTTTTGTTGGAACTTTAGAAGGTTTTGTCGAAAATGTTGGCGGAAAAAGTGAAATCCCGTCGCTGTTTAGTGGATAATATGGTGCAACGATCTATGGAAGATAATTATGCAAAAATCTATCAGTAAATAATCAAATATTCTAAATCTAATCACCAGCTGTAATTTACTTATTTCTTTGACAGCAATTTTACGAGGATTTAAAAATGTTTTATACTATTATAGCAGCGTTTTAAATGTCATTAGGGCCGACTTTCATTTCGGCGACTTTATAAGAATATTTCCATTCTTTAAAACCATACCAGTAGATACCTTTCCCTGTCTGATTGTGAGCACCTCCAAGGTATTCACCATTAATTCAAGTGCATGTGCTACACCACAGTCCCCAAACCACCAGGCACCGTGCCAGTCCCGAGCACAGTTACCCGACGTCCAGTCATCATTGTCTACATCTTGAGCGGTGAATTTCGTCCCATTGTTCTGCCGTAAAGAATCTCCTGCTGTCCCTGTGAAGTAAATAATATTCAACAAAAAATTAACAAACTCATTAATAGTTAATGATATTTCAGTCAATCAAGTCTCAAAATTAAAGTACTTCCACCCAGACCCTCGTGTAGCGTCTGATGCGCACAATTCTCCACCAATTATGCACATCAGTCATTATTTTAGGAATAAACTTTTTAACGTCGTTTCAATATTTTGCAGTGCGATTATATTACGTGAAAATAAACTGCTTATCTGGCAAAATTATTAAACTTTGAAAATTCTTTAAGACAGTCTCAGTCGTCTCTAAACTGAGAACACACCGGAAATCTCCCAGCATTCCAGGGAGCCAAGCAACCCTCGGAAATAGCACCTGTCTGATTAACCATTTGGTTTGTGAAATATTTAGATAACTATTCATTATAAGTGTTTTGTATTTTGGAAACACCAGGGGCCGGTTGTTCGAAGCCCATTTAGCTTAAACGGTGGATAAGTCGAAAATATTGATCAAGTTTGTACATTCATCAAGTAACCAAACTAAAATATTTCAACTTGAGTAGAACAATTATGTTTGCAACTATATATTTAGTGCATGAGATTTAAGTTCAGTCATTTATAAAATGTGTGAATCTGTTAGTTAATTTTGACTTATCCATCGTTTAAGCTAAACGGGCTTCAAACAACCGGCCCCAGGGGGCGGTTGTATCAAGGCCGGATAGCACTATCCACCGGATAGCGAATTTTTCGACTGTTGTAAAAATGCTCCAAAAGCTATAAAACTACGAATGTAGGCCCCACAATTAATAAAAAGAAACTTTAACTTATAAATGCTAAGGTTTAATCTAGATTATACAAATCAACGGACAATTTTAGGAAGCTGGTTGGAAGATTCGCTATCCGGGGCCGGTTGTTCAAAAGCGGGCTAACGCTATCCCTGGGCTAAAATGGCCTATCCTAGGGCTAAATTTTAACCCTAGGATAAGTTGCGTTGTTCAAAGGTGGGTTAACGTTAACCCAGGGATAAACCATGGGCTAACTTTAACCCACCTCAAACAGTGGGTTAACGAGTGGGCTAACTTTAGCTCACCGAGTTTAAAACAAAACAAACATGGCTGGTCTACTAGATCTGAATTTATTTCATGTAAATTATGCTCGTCAACAACGAAGATATCGCCCACGCGGTCTAAATGTTGATGGTTTCAATGACCAGCATTTAAGAGCACGATATAGATTTGGCAGAAATGCTATAAACTATATCACAAACCTTCTTTACGACGACTTAATTCGCGACACGAAACGTGGCCATGCACTTTCTCCCGAGCAACAAGTATTGATTGCATTACGTTTCTTTGCGTCTGGGAGTTTTTTGCAAGTCATCGGCGACACATTCGGTACTGACAAGTCAACCGTATCGCGAGTGGTCAGAGACGTGTCCTTGGCACTTTGTCGTAGGCGACAACAATTTATAAAATGGCCATCCAATGAAGAAATTGACGACATAAAAGCAGGCTTCTATGCAAAAGCTGGCTTCCCAGTGTTATCGGATGTATCGACGGTACACATATTCGGATTCAGGCTCCTCACAACAATGAGAATAATTA
Organism: Trachythela sp. YZ-2020; assembly: GCA_016169945.1. NCBI lineage: Eukaryota > Metazoa > Cnidaria > Anthozoa > Malacalcyonacea > Clavulariidae > Trachythela > Trachythela sp. YZ-2020. Next base: position 1,815,576 of record JADLSH010000085.1, read on the forward strand.
CGTCAACCGGAAGCGATACCATTCAATAAATGTTCAAGGCATTTGTGATCATGAAGGTAAAAATTATTGAAAATTATTAAAATAATTTGAAATTTTAAAATTAAAATATTTAAAAATTATAATACTATAATAATAGGCGTGGGTCAGGGGGTAGGGTTGCTAAGTACAAAATGCAAAAAACAATTATTATAGGAAAGATTCTCCACAATGTACATTTCCTTTTAGATTTATTGCATTGTGCATTTACTGTACTAAGCTGTACTATACATGTAAACAATGTTTTCATAGGACGATTCACCAATGTTGTTGCACGATGGCCTGGTAGTACACATGACAGCCATATTTTCCGTACATGTCATGTGTATGAATATCTTGAGAACAACAATCACCAACTAGAAGATGGTGTCCTTCTTGGTGACAGTGGTTATGCTCTGAAGCCTTACCTGATGACACCATACAACAACCCTTCCACGGCTAGTGAAAGAGCATTCAACCGATCACAACGATCAACACGGGTGACAATCGAACAAACCTTTGGGAGGTTCAAACGACGCTTCCACCTGCTTCACTCAGAAGTGCGAATGCAACCACAGAAAGTTTGCAAACTCATTTGGTGCATGTGCAATATTGCACAATATTGCACTTGCATTTAATGAACCCATGTTGGAGCTTGAGGTTGATGATGACCAACCTGAGGTGGAGATCTATGAAGGACCTCAAACTGGTCGTTTAATCAGGCAACATATAACAAACACTTTCTTTTAAGTTTGTAAACAAATAACACAATTCAATTATTTTAAAAATAATTATTAACTCATTGAATTCCTTGTATATACAATATAACTTTGTTCATTGATTATAATTCACAATACAATATTTAAAATACAGTAATGTAGGCAAGTATCACCATATTCAATTGACCTTTTTAATGAATATGGCTTGTCAAAACATGAGCCAATCAGATTGTGTAACATTGCATTTTCTGCACTCTATATATGTCATTATTAAACAAGTCTATTATAATCCACTTTGAAAAATATGGTTCAATAGTGTAATATTAACAATTATGTACAATAATTAACAATGTTAAATAATTGGTCAACACTCCATAATTTTTTTTGTTATCTATGTTTGACTGACTACACTATTGAATATTTGTTTGTGGTTTTATAGTTTAAATCCATTGGCTGTCACATTTACATAATAATATGTCAATAGTTTTCACCATAATTTGTGCCCACAGGCTGACAGCCAATGGATTAAAACTATAAAACCACAAACAAATATTTGAAGTAGAAAAGAAAATAAACAGTTAAAGCAGTGACTTAGCCTGGTCCTGGCTCTGGGATTATTAGTTGTAAAATGAGCCTTCATTTTCTGAATTTACAGTTGAAGTTTTCCCTTTTTCAAACACCCCTCTTTGCATAGCAAGCACTTCTATGCAAGTCACACTGTAGTTTGGAAATAATATTAAATCAAGTTATCTCTTTATACTGCCTAATATTAAATCTCAATTGTGTTCTATAAGTAACACGAAAACGGAAGAAAATATTTCAAGCAGGTTGAAAGCACAAAACAGATGATGTTGTTCAACAATTGAAAATGAAGGACCCTTAAAATTTCTTCAATTTACCGATTTCAAGCTCAAGCTTTTCCTTCTTTAATTTCAACACTGCTTTCTGCAACTTGAAGACTTCGGTCTGTAGTTGCATAATATCTTGGTTGGATACTCGCTTCGTGGGGACTTTCTTAATGTTGATATTTTCAACCGGGAATGAACATGCTGGGATTGGCAATGATGTTGGTACGAAAGACAAATCTGAATTATCTTCATCGACTGATAAAAGATGCTCCAGACTATCCTCGTCAAGGACCAGCTGAAACTCTGCATCTGCCTTTGGTTCATCTAAAACTAAAAGACAAGAGTATCGTTTATTTAAACACTTTAGTTTATAAGATTCGTCTTACAGTTCCAGTATTTATAGCACATATGATGAAAATATACTTATCTCATCATCAGTTTCCATTTCTGCTCGTCATATCAGTAATAATGATTTGTTAGCTAGTTGAACCGATTTAAAACAATATAGGTATTATAAAGACTCTGAATTGATAAACACATGCAAAATGTAGGTTGATTGCCCGGCATTCTGCCCTATGCTCGCCGTTGGCTGGGAACCAGTTTCACGGAAAACTTGCCCAAACTTGCCCGAAATGCGGCGTTTTATTTTACACTATACGTACCTGTTTCAAAACCATCAAGACCAGAGAAAAGAGGAGTTTCTTTAAACATTTTGATAATTCTCTCATCAGATTGAGAGGGTTCTGGTGGTGCAGGTCCGCCGCCGGTTCTTTGCTGCTGTTTTCTTATCTCCGAAAACTTCTTCTTTGCACCGCTCGTCATTTTTTTCCACTTCTCTTTGATGTCCTGTGTTGTCCTTTTCGCCACTCCTACTGCGTTAACTTCCTTTGTTATTGCTTCCCAAATCTCGTTTTTTCTCTTGTTTGTAACCGCGTTTGTAAATTTTGAGTTTAAAACTTTAAGGTTTTCTTCAACTTTATCTGTTATTATGTTTATCTCTGAAATACTAAAGTTTAATTTACGTTTTCTTTCCTTTTGCTCCCCGGAAACGTCGGCCATTTTGAAAGATTTTGATTTCGCGCGCTTTGTTAGCCCAGCGTTAAGTCTCTTATCCTTGGGTTAACTAACCCTAGCGCTAACCCGGCTTTGAACAACGCAATTTTAGCCCAGGGTTAGCTGACCCTGCGCTAGGGAATTTAGCCCAGGGTTAAGTCTTATCCCCAGGTTAAGTTAGCCCACGTTTGAACAACCGGCCCCCGGTGGATAGTGGTATCCGGCGTTGATACAACCGACCCCAGGTATATCTATTATTGACAAACTGTCGATCCGTGAGCCAGGATCTTTATGAGTGCAAATATAATTGTGTTTCACCAGGCAAACATACCAGGAACCTATAAGTGCCAATTATTACCATATGAACAATATTTCAAAATGTTAGCCTCGCATTCATTTCCCAAAATTATTCTTACCCGTATATGAAGTAGTATTCAAGTTTAAACGATAACCATCGCTCTCGTTTGTAACTGCTTTATACTCTGCATATCTAGTCTCGTTTTCAAAGGTTTCGAGATCAACTCTGAGTACATTTTTTCCACTTGATGACAGACGATGAATTTTCTCTAGACCCAGCCAGTATTCACCACTGAAATTTCCAAATCCCACTTTATAATCAGTCCAGTTTCTGTAGAAGTCAACTGATCCATCTACACGTCGCTGGAAAATAGTCCAGCCCCTTCCTGGAGTGGACTTCATATCACACCTGACTTGGAAGGCTCCCAGACCGTCCGGGTCGATTGTATAAACGCCAGAGGTGGTTTTGCCTGATTTGTATAAAGCATCGCAACTTTTCGCTAGATAAAAAGGAGATCAATAAATCTTGACAAACTTCAACCTAACCTCGACCTAACTTTGGCCTAATCTCAACTTAAACACCAACCATACTTAAACCTAACCTGGACATAACGTCACCCTAACTTCGGCCTCAGCTTAACCTCAACCGCTAACAAAACCCTGGACAAAATACAGAAAGGTCGTATAAATGAAAAATGTCTTCGCGACAGAAATATGTGACGGCTTAAATAGGCCGGGGGTTCAGAGCTCGTCAAAAAATATTCGTCTGAGAACATTCGTCACTAATCTTGCCCGGTCTAATTATCATAATTTATTATAAATATTTGCATAATTACGTATCTGAGAAAAACAAAATGGCCTTTGCTATGAGCGACACTGTATCGAAGTATCGAACGACCATGTGATCTCACTTGATCTTCCATGAGGGCTTTCAGTGGAGAAATAACCACTACTATGCTGGTTCCCGTGCTTCTTCGAAAGAGAATATCGGCCATTGACAATCTGTTATCTAAATCTCGACTAACGCTCTGACGTCACCAGGCAAGATTAGTGACGAATGTTCTCAGACGAATATTTTTCGTTATTCGTCTGTCTCAGGCTAGGGAAGCATGGCTGGCAGATGAGGTTAGCGCGCTGCCCCTTACCTCTGCGTTAAGCCGGCTATACATCAGGTCGAGGGCACGGATTTAGTCAGGTTGGGTAACGTCAGTGTCCTTGATAAACTCATGTAAGTTGAGATTGGTTGGTTCTCTCCTGTTCTTCGAGGGATTTTCTCCGGGTACTCTGGTTTTCCACCATCGCTAAAAACTAACCCTTAGGCACTAACCACCTCGGAACTTTTGTCAATTGGGTTGCAAAACATGTTAAGGTTTCCGTCCACCTCAGAGTGGTAAAAACAATAAACTAAATAGTGTTGCGAATAAATAAATCGTGTTGCGAATTCATTGTATAAACGGTTTCGCGACAAAATTTTATATCACAAAATGGTGTTCAACACCGAATGCAGACTTAACGAAAAACTAAAGTAAGAAAACTAGAAAAAGGAAAACATATACCGGGTGGGGCAAAAAAAAGTACGACTGTTTGATTTAGTATAACTTAAAAACTAAAAGAGCTATTACACTTAAACAAGATTCGTTGCATTCAGCGATGTCTAACTTAAATTTTGATATATGCCATGTGCATTTTCATGCAATATTGACTGAGATGGCTGCGTTTAAACTTGAGTAAACACTTTTGGAACTGTCGAGAATTAGCTAAAAACGGCCTATTAAACTAATTTGATAACCGTTACCATTTTATCGTAAGTATTATTTAAATGAAGTGAAGTTGAAGTTAGAAATGTTTCTTGAATAGATTATATGCTCTTTTATTCTAACATTTGGCCTTCTAATTTCAATTTCACTTCATTGAAAGGAATACTTGCGTAAAATGCTAACGGTTATCAAATTATTTAATAGGCCATTTTTAGCTAATTCTCGACACTTCCAAAAATGTTTACTCAAGTTTAAACTCAGCTATTTCGGTCAATATTGCATGAAAATGCACATGGCACATATCAAAATTTAAGTAAGACATCGCTGAATGCAAAGCAACTTATTTAAGTGTAATAGCTCGTTTAGTGTGTACGTTATACTAAATCAAACAGTCGTACTTTTTTTTACCCCACCCGGTATATATTTATTTTGTGCTGTCTATACGAGCGTTCGCAACATATCACTTATAATATTTTTAACAATACCATATCATAGCTCCGTTGGCGACCTAAACAAGCCATTTCTTGGCCGCGGTTTATTTTCGCTCGAATAAACGGCCTTAATTTAGCTTCTTTATAAAACAATATATACACAATTCATGACTTTGGATATCGATAACTCACATCTATATGCGCCTTCAAACAAGATAATTAAACTTTAGAATTATTATTGCTTAAATATGTTTGTTATATCAATTTTTGCACCGCAGAGAGGGATCTGTATTAGAGTGTTGTCCGTATTAGAGATGTTCCAATCAGAAAGGTGTTCGTATTAGAGAGGTGTCCTTATTAGAGAGGCATCCGTATTATAGAGAGGTGTCCGTGTTAGAGGGGTGTCCGTATTAGAGAGGCGTTCATATCAGAGAGGTGTTCGGATAAGAGTTGTCCGTATTAAAGAGATGTCCGTTTTAGACAGATGTTCGTATTAGAGAGGTGTTCGTATTCGAGAGGTGTCCGTATGAGAGAGGTGTCCGTATTAGAGAGTTGGCCGTATTAGAGAGGTGTTCGTATTAGGGAGGTGTTCGTATTAGGGAGGTGTTTGTATTAGAGAGGTGTTCGTATTAGAGAGGTGCTTGTATTAGGGAGGTGTTCGTATTAGGGAGGTGTTCGTATTAGAGAGGTGTTCGTATTAAGGAGGTGTCCGTATTAGAGAGGTATTCGTATTAGAGAGGTGTTCGTATTAGGGAGGTGTTGCTATTAGAGAGGTGTTGGTATTAGAGAAGTGTTCGTATTAGAGAGGTGTTCGTATTAGAGAGGTGTTCGTATTAGGGAGGTGTTGCTATTAGAGAGGTGTTCGTATTAGAGAGGTGTTCGTATTAGGGAGGTGTTGCTATTAGAGAGGTGTTCGTATTAGAGAGGTGTTCGTATTAGGGAGGTGTTGCTATTAGAGAGGTGTTCGTATTAGAGAAGTGTTCGTATTAGGGAGATGTTCGTATTAGGGAGATGTTCGTATTAAGGAGGTGTCCGTATTAGAGAGGTATTCGTATTAGAGAGGTGTTCGTATTAGGGAGGTGTTGGTATTAGAGAGGTGTTGGTATTAGAGAAGTGTTCGTATTAGAGAGGTGTTCGTATTAGAGAGGTGTTCGTATTAGGGAGGTGTTGCTATTAGAGAGGTGTTGGTATTAGAGAAGTGTTCGTATTAGAGAGGTGTTCGTATTAGAGAGGTGTTCGTATTAGGGAGGTGTTGGTATTAGAGAGGTGTTTGTATTAGAGAGATGCTCGTATTAGGGAGGTGTTCGTATTAGAGAGGTTCTCGTATTAGGGAGGTGTCCGTATTAGGAAGGTGTTCGTATTAGAGAGGTGTTCGTATTAGAGAGGTGTCCGTATGAGAGAGGTGTTCGTATTAGAGAGGTGTCCGTATTAGAGAGTTGGCCGTATTAGGGAGGTCTTCGTATTAGGGAGGTGTTCGTATTAGAGAGGTGTTCGTATTAGGGAGCTGTTGGTATTAGAGAGGTGTTCGTATTAGAGAGGTTCTCGTATTAGGGAGGTGTTCGTATTAGAGAGGTTCTCGTATTAGGGAGGTGTCCGTATTAGGAAGGTGTTCGTATTAGAGAGGTGTTCGTATTAGAGAGGTGTCCGTATGAGAGAGGTGTTCGTATTAGAGAGGTGTCCGTATTAGAGAGTTGGCCGTATTAGGGAGGTGTTCGTATTAGGGAGGTGTTCGTATTAGAGAGGTGTTCGTATTAGAGAGGTGCCCGTATTGGAGAGGTGTCCGTATTAGAGAGGTGCCCGTATTAGAGAGGTGCCCGTATTAGGGAGGTGCCGGTATTAGAGAGGTGTTCGTATTAAAGAGGTGCTCGTATTAGAGAGGTGTTCGTATAATCTGAATACAATAATACCTTTCAAATGATCATAATGGTCGACATTCTAACATTTGAACTTTACTATTACTTCTCGATATAACAGAATATTGGAAGGTTTTTGTAGAAGGAGATTTCGCATGCAAAGGTGCTTGTTCAGTTCATGCTGGAGGGTCTATAGTTGCAAGTGTTCCTGGTTAGGTCTAAAAAATGAATAGTTGTGGTTCGAACATTCCATCTACAAAAACCTTTTAATATCAAATGAAATCATCATACCATGTGTAGGAACCAGCGCTGTTGTCATGGTGATGGCCAGTGCGGTTATTGTGATTGGAAATAGCACCGTTGTGGTTTCGTCTGCCTTGTTTGTCATGGTTTCACCTGGCTGTTCTGTTGTTGTAGGATCTTGGTCATTCGTTGTTGCATATATCGCGGTTGTAGTTGGAACTAGTGTAGTTGTTGTTCTTATACTCAATGCGGTCGTGGTTTCATCTGCCTTCTTCGTCGAAACTCGCTTAGGTGATTTTGTTGTGACTCGCTTGGTTGGTTTGGGTTCTACTGGTTCTACTGGTTAGAGAAGTGTCCGTATTAGAGAGGCGTTCATATCAGAGATGTTTTCGGATAAAAGAGTTGTACGTATTAAAGAGATGTCCGTATTAGACAGATGTTCGTATTAGAGAGGTGTTCGTATTAGAGAGGTGTCCGACTGTCCGTATGAGAGAGGTGTCCGTATTAGAGAGTTGGCCGTATTAGAGAGGTGTTCGTATTAGAGAGGTGCTCGTATTAGGGAGGTGTTCGTATTAGAGAGGTGTTCGTATTAGAGAGGTGTTCGTATTAGAGAGGTGTTCGTGTTAGGGAGGTGTTGGTATTAGAGAGGTGCTCGTATTAGGGAGGTGTTCGTATTAGAGAGGTGTTTGTATTAGGGAGGTGTTGGTATTAGAGAAGTGTTCGTATTAGAGAGGTGTTCGTATTAGGGAGGTGTTCGTATTAGAGAGGTGTTCGTATTAGGGAGGTGTTGGTATTAGAGAGGTGTTCGTATTAGAGAGGTGCTCGTATTAGGGAGGTGTTCGTATTAGGGAGGTTTTCGTATTAGAGAGTTAGCCGTATTAGAGAGGTGCTCGTATTAGGGCGGTATTCGTATTAGGGAGGTGTTCGTATTAGAGAGGTGTTCGTATTAGAGAGTTGGCCGTATTAGAGAGGTTCTCGTATTAGGGAGGTGTTCGTATTAGAGAGGTGCTCGTATTAGGGAGGTGTCCGTATTAGGGAGGTGTTCGTATTAGAGAGGTGTTCGTATAAGGGAGGTGCCCGTATGAGAGAGGTAATACGAACACCTCCCTAATACGAATACCGCCCTAATACGAGCACCTCTCTAATACGGCTAACTCTCTAATACGAAAACCTCCCTAATACGAACACCTCCCTAATACGAGCACCTCTATAATACGAACACCTCCCTAATACGAACACCTCTATAATACGAACACCTCCCTAATACGGACACCTCTCTAATACGAACACCTCCCTAATACGAACACCTCTCTAATACGAACACCTCTCTAATACAAACACCTCTCTAATACGAACACCTCTCTAATACGAACACCTCTCTAATACGAACACCTCTCTAATACGAACACCTCTCTAATACCAACACCTCTCTAATACGAACACCTCTCTAATACGAACACCTCTCTAATACGAACACCTCTCTAATACGAACACCTCTCTAATACGAACACCTCTCTAATACGAACACCTCTCTAATACGAACATCTCTCTAATACGAACACCTCTCTAATACCAACACCTCCCTAATACGGACACCTCTCTAATACGACCACCTCTAATAACGAACACCTCCCTAATACGAGCATCTCTACTAACACACCAACTCTACGACAACCACCTAATACGGCCAACTCTCTAATACGGACACCTCTCTCATACGGACACCTCTCTAATACGAACACATCTCTAATACGAACATCTGTCTAATACTGACATCTCTTTAATACGGACAACTCTTTTATCCGAACACCTCTCTGATATGAACGCCTCTCTAATACGGACACCTCTCTAACCAGTAGAACCAGTAGAACCCAAACCAACCAAGCGAGTCACAACAAAATCACCTAAGCGAGTTACGACGAAGAAGCCAGATGAAACCACGACCGCATTGAGTATAAGAACAACAACTACACTGGTTCCAACTACAACCGCGATATATGCAACAACGAATGACCAAGATCCAACAACAACAGAACAGCCAGGTGAAACCACGACAAACAAGGCAGACGAAACCACAACGGTGCTATTTCCAATCACAACAACCGCACTGGCCATCACCATGACAACAGCGCTGGTTCCTACACGTGGTATGATGATTTGATTTGATATTAAAAGGTTTTTGTAGATGGAATGTTCGAACCACAACTATTCATTTTTTAGACCTAACCAGGAACACTTGCAACTATAGACCCTCCAGCATGAACTGAACAAGCACCTTTGCATGCGAAATCTCCTTCTACAAAAACCTTCCAATATTCTGTTATATCGAGAAGTAATAGTAAAGTTCAAAATTTTAGAATGTCGACCATTATGATCATTTGAAAGGTACTATTGTATTCAAATTATACCAACACCTCTCTAATACGAGCACCTATTTAATACGAACACCTCTCTAACACCGGCACCTCCCTAATACGGGCACCTCTTTAAACGGGCACCTCTCTAATACGGACACCTCTCCAATACGGGCACCTCTCTAATACGAACACCTCTCTAATACGAACACCTCCCTAATACAAAGACCTCCCTAATACGGCCAACTCTCTACTACGGACACCTCTCTAATACGAACACTGCTCGTATTAGGGAGGTGTCCGTATTAGGGAGGTGTTCGTATTAGAGAGGTGTTCGTATAGGTGAGGTGTCCGTATGAGAGAGGTGTTCGTATTAGAGAGGTGTCCGTATGAGAGAGCTGTTCGTATTAGAGAGGTGTCCGTATTAGAGAGTTGGCCGTATTAGGAAGGTGTTCGTATTAGGGAGGTGTTCGTATTAGAGAGGTGTTCGTATTAGAGAGGTGCCCGTATTGGAGAGGTGTCCGTATTAGAGAGGTGCCCGTATTAGACAGGTGCCCGTATTAGGGAGGTGCCGGTATTAGAGAGGTGTTCGTATTAAAGAGGTGCTCGTATTAGAGAGGTGTTCGTATAATTTGAATACAATAGTACCTTTCAAATGATCATAATGGTCGACATTTTGAATGTTTTGGCAAATGTGACAAATCAAAATTTTGAATTTTACTATTACTTCTCGATATAACAGGATATTGGAAGGTTTTTGTAGAAGGAGATTTCGCATGCAAAGACGCTTGTTCAGTTCATGCTGGAGGGCCTATAGTTGCAAGTGTTCCTGGTTAGGTCTGAAAAATGAATGGTTTTGGTTCGAACATTCCATCTACAAATGGTTTAATATCAAATCAAATCATCATACCATGTGTAGGAACCAGCGCTGTTGTCATGGTGATGGCCAGTGCGGTTGTTGTGATTGGAAATAGCACCGTTGTGGTTTCGTCTGCCTTGTTTGTCGTGGTTTCACCTGGCTGTTCTGTTGTTGTTGGATCTTGGTCATTCGTTGTTGCATATATCGCGGTTGTAGTTGGAACTAGTGTAGTTGTTGTTCTTATACTCAACGCGGTCGTGGTTTCATCTGGCTTCTTCGTCGTAACTCGCTTAGGTGATTTTGTTGTGACTCGCTTAGTTGGTTTGGGTTCTACTGGCTGGCCTGCTTGGCTTCTCTACAATTACAAGACATATATAAGGTTCGTTTCTTTAAAGTAAATCGCTTTAACTCGTCGCTTAACTTGCTTTAAATAGCGACTAAATCGGCCGAGTTTCTCTTAAGTCGCATATATCGGCAGAAGGTGAAAGACGGTATTTTAAGTTATTTTAAAAACAGTTTACACACATCAGAATAAAATTATTTTACAGTGAAGCGACAGTGCTGTATCTTGTACAACTTACTCATGATGGACTTGTTCTCCTAGTGTCCTGTGTAGCGGCCCTTGTGTGAAGGGGAGGTAACGAAAACACGCGCGAGGAAAACACGCACGTTTAGTTTTTTGTGAGCTTGGAAAGAGGGGGAAACCTGGAACCACAGGAGAGAACCAAATACAATTCTACTTACATGAGTTTTCAAGTACAGGGTGGTTACCCAACCTAAGCCAATACCTGCCCTCGACTTACACTAGCTGGCTTGACTCGGGCGGTAAAGGTCAGCGCGCTAACCGCATGTGCCACCCGTACTTCCCAAAAGGACACTTAATAAAAATACCTTTTCTATTACTTCGTAGTAATCGAAATATTGCGTAACGTGAAAATTCTTAGGATGTGTCGACTTCGTGGCGTTGTTCAGCTCACAATTCTTGGAAGAACCTGTATTTTTTCCTTTGTTGAAATTGATTGATTTGCAAACAGGATGCTCAGCCAGGCATTTTAAAGCACAGTTCAAAGCTTTCGGTATACTATATTTGCGGATTACGTGACCAGTAAGTCGGTGACCTGCAGAAGAGTGATAAAAAAATTGATGGACTTATACCTCCTAAATATATGGCTTATACACGGAGGGGCTCATACATGAATAAATTTCTGTTTTATAAATATAGGGGGAGGGGGAGGGGGGGGTGGTTGCAGTCGTTTTGCGAATTACCTAAACTGCGGATTGCGGACTGCGGACAGCCGACTTCGGATTGCAAATTTCGAAATGCGGATTGTATTATAATATTAACAATAAGAGTTATTGGTGTGACCAGCGTTGATGTCATCGTAAAGACGTAAACGAATGCATGCCAATGACAGAATTTTTTAATTCGTAATATGTTTAAAATATTGAATAATATATTTCCTAACCTGTCTATCTGTCTTATAAATGATAAGTGTTTTATCTATTTGTCAACTACATAACAGGTTGTAAATATTGCAAATAATTTCAGCTGTTATGAGCAACAGATTTTCAGTGAACATATTTTTTAATTATTATGTAGCAAATATGATATTATAGACTATGTTGTCTATTTTGAGTGGTTTTGACAAAAAGGTATGGTAAATATTTCACGTATACAGTATTTGACCACAATGACAAATTGTAATATTTTCTTACAATTTCAGCTGTTATAAACAATTTATTTTCAGTGAACATGTATTTAGCAAATATAGTGTTAGTTAAGTGTTATAAACGTTATCTGTTTTGAGTGCAATTATATATATATTACTTCTAAAAGGCATTAATTATTCATAAGCAAAATACAAAGGAAACTCATGACCCGTAGCGGATCTATACATTTGATATAGACTTGCTCAAATTTTCTCCTTCAATTTTTACAGCGTAGATAACATCAATCTTCAAATTCCAACGCCGGTGAGCGTACAAAACGAGCCATTTTCTCTAAGTCATATACAAACCTTGCAGCTCGGCCTTTATCAGATCTAAAACACTAGGCTGCGCCTCGATGTTTTAAATCAGAAAAGACCTCTCGCACGGTTTGTATATATTACATATATATCTATATATAATTCAAAAAAGGTTGTCCTTCGCAAACCTTAAAGCACTATGGAGCGCAAGTTTCAAGTTTAGGAATTGAATATGGCGGCCATTTGTGATTGATATTTCCTTGTAGGGAGAAATCATTTCACTCGAGTTTAAGGTTTAAGGTTTGAGAGTTTAAGGTTTGCAAAGGACAACCTTTTTTATTTAGCTGACTATATATGCTCCTTCACTTTGTGTTGTTGAGCACTCTGTGAGGTTAATTGGTGGCTATATAAGCTATAATGCAAAAAGCTCACTTCCCTTGTGGTCGTTTGAGCACTCTGGCCCCAAGACACTTCACGCATGCCTGGATGCGCATGTGTCTGAGTATTGTACCACATGCGCTTGGTGAGGGCAAGAGTATGGTGTATAAATACGAAGTCACTCGCATCTAGACTGCGTTACAAGCTGCACTGACGAGCCGTTGAACGGCGAAACATGCATGTCTGCAGATTTGACTATATATGCTCCTTCACTTTGTGTTGTTGAGCACTCTGTGAGGTTAATTGGTGGCTATAAGCTATAATGCAAAAAGCTCACTTCCCTTGTGGTCGTTTGAGCACTCTGGCCCCAAGACACTTCACGCATGCCTGGATGCGCATGTGTCTGAGTATTGTACCACATGCGGTTGGTGAGGCAAGAGTATGGTGTATAAATACGAAGTCACTCGCATCTAGACTGCGTTACAAGCTGCACTGACGAGCCGTTGAACGGCGAAACATGCATGTCTGCAGATTTGACTATATATGCTCCTTCACTTTGTGTTGTTGAGCACTCTGTGAGGTTAATTGGTGGCTATAAGCTATAATGCAAAAGCTCACTTCCCTTGTGGTCGTTTGAGCACTCTGGCCCCAAGACACTTCACGCATGTCTGGATGCGCATGTGTCTGAGTATTTGAGGGCAAGAGTATGGTGTATAAATACGAAGTCACTCGCATCTAGACTGCGTTACAAGCTGCACTGACGAGCCGTTGAACGGCGAAACATGCATGTCTGCAGATTTGACTATATATATATATATATATATATATATTTAAATATATTTTCGCTTACCTCAAAACTGGTCTGCAACAGGCTGTTTCATCTGTAAAAGAATCATCAGGCATTCTTTTACCGATGAAACAGCCTGTTGCAGACCAGTTTTGAGGTAAGCGAAAATCTATAATATATATATATATATGCAGCCAATTCAAAAAAGGTTGTCCTTCAAAATATCTTAAACCTTAAACATTAAGCGCGCAAGGTATGACGGGTATTAGTTATTTGGAGCCTTAGATTGGACATTAGCTTAGTAAACCAAATATCCCTACATCGTAAGTGTTTATTATATGCCCTTGCATTGTTACAAAACAAATTTTCAGAGTTAAAGACTCTAAATATAGGAAGTTATCCATCATCCCTTGCGCGTTCAATGTTTAGGGTTTAAGATTTTTAAAGGACAACCTTTTTCGAATTGGCTGTATATATATATATATATATATATATATATACATATAAGTTGATTAGACATGGTCCTTAAATAGCTAGAATGACAATGCAAATTACATCGAGCTTTATATCAGCGTAAAATAGCGCTCAGGAAAGGCTTTGTGCTCGTTAATTGCTCTTTTGTCTTTTACCGAGTGCAACGATTCAAGAAAAATGCGACTATTATAGGATACATATTGTATATTGTGAATATTAGGAAAAGTGATTAGGAAAGGTTGTCTCTTCAAATAGTAAAAAATAGGCTCGCTGAGGCGCGCATGTATCTACTGCGTTCAAGGGCGATGGTGTACAGCTTGTTGTTTGAAACCGGCAAATTGAATTTATACGTGCATGACTTTTGTTCTACTGTTTAAAATTGAATGATTTCCCCAAAAAAGAACTAGGCGATTCACAATTAAACTGCAGCAACACATGCATAATAATCATATTGAACACGGTGTTGAATTATTCACACAATTATATTAACACTCACAAATTATACCGACTATTTAATATACAAAGTCAAAGGAAACAATACATTTGAATTTGAATTTATTAATAAAAAACGCATTGCAATCAAAGATTGAATATATACCTAAAGAGAACTTCAAGGACAAGTTGTTTGAAAGGCGTTCAAGACGTATACAGTATACTTAAATGTATACTATATTGTACATCTACCTTTGCACGAATAAACAATAAAAGTTTAATAAAGTGAAAACTTCGCCAGGAATTATAAATATAATAACAATATTTACAACAGTTTAATATTTTAAATTTATGCATGTTAATGATAATTTAACTTTTTTATTTTATATAGTTTTATATTTAAATTATAGTCTTGTGTTTATTAGTTCTAATTTTAATTTAAATTCTCGTTAGATTCTTCGTTAATCATCGTTAGATTCTTCACATCGCGTCGCATGTTCTACGACTTTTCTTTGTGCATCTAATCGTAGAGAATATTTTGATGTAAGGAGGGCTATCATATCTTGATCTTCAGGTTGCTCTTTGGGTTCGGTCCATTGGAATAGATGAAGAATGACCTAAAAGTAATAATAATAACTTAGCTATTTCAGTTATAAAATTTGCAATGTTTTATTAACTCTTTAACAACTATTCTATAGCTTATCGGTTTTCGTTCTGTTTTGTTGGAACTTAAAAAAATTAAAAATGATCAACCAAATTTCATTTACCTGGGTAAACACAGTGTACCACTGTTGTTTGGGTTCTGCAAGTAGCACCATACAACGTGCATCTTTAATGCCTTTCGAAAACACGGTGTTGCAATTTGTGCATCTTCCTATGTTCGTTGCAGGGTTTACATCCTGTGGAGCTTTGCAGTGCATACATTTGGTGGTGACTGAGTAATCTCGAAGCGCCTGAATGTTGGTTATGGTGGAAACGACGTTCACTTGCTTTGGTAACACAGCTTGGGTTACTGTATTTCCTGTGAATGTAGTGTCCATTGATACGTTGGCACTGTTGTTCCCGTTCCAAGTACACAAGCTCAAATTGTGGACTTCAAGGACATCCCCTTCGCCGAAACTTAACTTGGATGATGCCAGTTCCCTCCAAAATACCACTTTTAACGATCCTGTGGCATCGGTTAAACTATAGATCACCCGCCTGGCTTTTTTGTCTGCTCCGTCTCCAACAGTCGTAGAATCTTCTATTCGCGAGACCTTTGCTTTGGTGTTCACAATGGGCATCTCTTCTATATTCGTCCTCAATATCGTTGCTATATCTACGAATATTGGCTTGAGGACAAACTGTTGCGTCGATGGTTCCACTTTAGACCCATTATCTAGTATGATTTCCATTCCTGATGATTGCTTCCATAAGCCTTTTTTATGGTAAAAGACTTAATTAAGCTGATATGTTTTTGATACGTCAAGTTCGTCATGCAATTTTGGAAGCTATGGCGCAAACCAGGTCCTGCTAGGTTCTTCCTGAAACAAAATAAGTGAATAATCAATTTAAAAAAAAAATGCAATTGGCTTGACTCACAGCGCGTAACTCCGCATCCATATGTTCCGCTAGGTGTCAGCTTCTCTGTTATGTTGAATAGGACCAGGGTTTGATTCAATATCACCACATTTAGAAGATTGACCCAATTATAATTGTTGCGCACAACCATGAAGTGACTGTTCATAGCACTTTCTGAAACATTGCATGACTTAATGTGACACCACAAGGAACACCGTGCTCACATGTTTCTATTCTGAACTTTATTTGAACATTTAGGAGGGCCGAAGAACATTGCAACTTTCCTCCAAAGAGGCATGATAAGTTTCCCCCCAAGAGGCGTGATAAGTTTCCCCTGAAGAGGCCTGATAGGTCCCTCCCCCACCCCGCAGAGGCATGATAAGTTTCCTCCGCAGAGGCATGATAAGTTTCCTTCGCAGAGGCATGATAAGTTTCCTTCGCAGAGGCATGATAAGTTTCCCCCGCAGAGGCATGATAAGTTTCCTTCGCAGAGGCATGATAAGTTTCCCCTGAAACTAGCCTTTTATTGTTAACCAATTATCTTTTGACATTTTAAAAATTTGGTCACGGAGTGCAAGTCGAACATTTGAATGCGAACAAAATGCATAAAATATTTTGATGTTTGTATTCGTTATTGTAATATGCATTGTTAAATCACAATGAGAACGTAATCTTTGGAATAATCGGAATTTGCCTAACAAAGCAACGAGCCTATTCAGTCATAAATTATACATGCACTAATTACGCATTCAGTTCTGTTCAGTCGTGGAAAGCAAGGCAAACTTTTGTAAATTTATAATCCAATTTTAATCCAAATTGAACGATTATTTAATCAATTTGTCCTTGGCTTATGGTCGTTACCTCCACAAATTTCCGTATTAAAATCTTTGGTATTTTTCAGTTATTGTGCTCACGGACAAACACACACACATATACATACGCTCATACAAACTCGATTTCCCAACAAATGAGAGTTCATTTGCCCAAAGCCAGCTATCAACTAAGTTGAGTTCTGCATTAACTAGACACTCGAGATCTGATAAACTCTTAATAGCATAAAAAAGGTTAAATTCATCAGTAACAGATGAATATCAAAAAGCTTAAAGCATTGAAAGTCTAAAGTAAAGTCATTAATATACAAAAGACCTAACAAAGGTCCAAGTTGGGTACTGAACTTTGAGGAACTTCACATGGTTTAATAAGATGAGTTAAATATTATTGACCAATCGAGACAAATTGTTTAAGTGCAGTTAAATAAGAAACAAACCACTCATATGCTATTCCACGTTGCCATAGCGCTCAAGTACTTTTAATAAAATCGAATGGTTTACGGTATCAACTTTATTACTAGTAGTCAAATCCGGAATCACTCCGGGTCCGAACTAGCTCCGAAGTCCGCACTTCAGATCAGTAGCGAAGCCAGCCTGACAATTTGGTCATGCAATGCAAATTTTAAATCATTATCATTATTCATTTCTTTAGAAATTGATTGTTTTCACAGTCTATGAACACGGAAATATTTGCATAGCATGACCAAATTGTCAGGCTGGCTGCGCCACTGCTTCAGATTCCGCATTCCGGGGTCCGCACTACGCACTCAATACTCCGCAGTCCGGAATCCGCACTCAAGACTCTACAATCTGGACCCTGGAGTCTGCACTCCGGAGTCCGCACTTAAGTTTCCGCAATCTAGAGTCCGAACTTTACAGTCCGCACTCCGGAGTCCGCAGTCCGAACTCGACAGTCCGCAATACAGAGTCCGCACTCCAGAGTCCGCCTCCCAGAGTCCGCTCTACGCAGTCCACACCGGAGTCCGCACTCCAGAGTCTGCGCTCAATACTCTGCATTCTGGAGTCCGCGCTCTGGAGTCAGGGTTCCACAGTCAGCATTTCGCACTCCGCACTCCGCACTCCGCACTTTGGAGTCAGTACTTCACAGTCCGCATTTCGCTCTCTGGAGCCTGCACAGCGGAGTCCGGACTCCACTGTCCACATTCGGAAGCTGTCATCTCTCCGGGTCCGAACTCCGCAGTCCGCACTGAAGGCTCTGCAGTCCGCACTCAAGACTCCGCAATTTGGAGTCAGCACTCTGGTGTCCGGACTCGTAGTCCGCGTTCTAGATTCCCAACTTAGCTATCCGCACTTTGGAATCCGCACTCCGTAGTGCGCATTCTAGAGTCCGCACTCCGCAATTCGGCAGCGAAGTCCGTACTCCGCAGTCTCCGCAGTCTCCGCAGTCTCCGCAGTCCATACTCCGGAGTCCGCAATTCGCAGTCCGCCCTCCGCAGTCTGCACTCCGGAGTCAGCACTCTGGAATCAGCACTCCGGAGTCCGCACTTTGCAATTCGCAGGACGCCCGCACTCCGTTGTCCGGACTCCACTCTACGCAGTAGACTCGTGAGTTTATTGTTCATGGCAAACGAATTACAGGAATTCCTTAGAAGATTTATATGATATAAAACTTCCTAGGCTTCCATATTTTTAAACCTTCTAATGAATTTCTCCAAATCGTCGGGATAAACGCCACTGCGCACGAGTTTACAGCATGTTGCGTAGTCGAACTTCACGGTTCGCGCCAAGCGAAATGAAAATGATAATAAATTGGCCAGCTTTGTCAGCCACTAAAAAGTAGGAACCGATCCTTTTCGCTAACCTAATTTATCACATTGCCGAATCTATCTTTTCGCTTCGAGCGAACTAATTCGTTTAGTGAAAAACGGGGCCAGTTGTTCACAAGCCGATTAGTTTAATCCTATAGGTTAGCCCAAAAACTTCAAAGCAAACTTCCCAAGAGCTTGCAATAATTGTTTATAAACTTGGAGATATTTTTCCATAAACATTGCCTAGATCAATAGATGCTCTGTTTTATGACGTTTTGAAATAATCAGACGTACAAAGAAACACAAACGAAACAGTGGGTTAAATTTTAACCTAAGCATAGTGTTAATCGCTTTAACCTAAGCATAGTGAACAACCGGCCCTTGCAACAAACGAGAATGCGAGTTTACCAGAGAGAATTTTCTTATACCTCGGTCAAATGAGGACAAAAAACTTGCCGCTCGTAGCGGTCAAACGTGCAAAAACTCTCATCAACTCTCATCCAAATTTGAACAAGCTCAAAGTTGAAGAGAGTGCACGAGAGTCGATGAGCGTTGGCGGTCAAACGTAAGCGAGAGTTGCTCTCTCATCATCAACACTCGTCCTCGTTTCACCGAAAGAAACATCTAATACGTAACACCTACGCATAGAAAAACACATGACTAAAAACAAAAACGACTTTTAATTGTGTTTTATGATTCAATTTGTGTACCTGAAGCGGCCAACCTGAACGCAGCACTGGATGTCAGCGAACTGCAGGTCTGTGTGTACAGCAGCAATAGATAGAAACGAAGAATTTTGTATACATTCATGATGCAGAGTTGAAAGTCTCCAAATGTTTCAGCTACAAATATAATAAGAATAATTAGTTACAACTAAAGCTTAAGGGTCAGGTTTTGGTGAAGCACGGAAGAGAACCAACCACAACTCTACTTACACGAGTTTTTAAAAACAGGGCAGTCACGCAAGTAAATTTCACCTAAGTAAATTCCACCCTCGGCTTACAATAGCAATCTAAAATTAACTCAGCGGTAAAAGGACATCGCCCTAACCGCATCTGCCAACCGTGTGCTTCACAACATAATTAAAACTGTAAAAAAATATCGCATTTGTTAGGGTAGGCGAAATTTATAAGCTGACTGAGCAAAAATAGTAGTACACGAATTAGGGTAGCGAAAGTAAGGTGGCTTGTAACTATCAGCTAATGTACAGTACATATTTCTTTAAAACTTACCTTAAATATTTTGTAAATTTTCCTTTCCTTCTAATGGTTGAAACCAAGGTGGATGTTCAGCTGGGAAATGAGTGAAATTCTGCTCAACTTGACGGCCTTTTATAACCTGTTAATTAACTGGCTGTAAACATAAAGCAATTAAAATGCCGTACTTCTTACAAGAGCTCATCAAATTAAGGCACGTTTCAGATGCCGCTCTACTTATGCGCCAAACTTAATTGGATGTTTTGCAAACAGCACGTACATACATACATACATACATTACATACATACACACATACATACATACATTATTCAGCTCACCCCCCGTTGGGGCTTTTCAGTGACCGATTACATCAAGTATCTCGATTACCTATATTATGTACTTAGCCTACGTTATCTATTTTTACAACAATTGTGATATTACTTTCCTAATCTGTATATCCTAACCAAATGTCACAGATATTACACTGCCATTAGGGTCCATTCCTTTTTAGTGTGCGGGGGAGGGGAACTATGTTGTAAATATCTTGTAACTATGTTGTAAATATCTTGCTCAAGATTTTGTCAGGTATATTCATAAAGCAGCAGTTGCAAAATTGCGTAGTCAATCTATTGGACCTTCTACAGAGTTTTTAATTAACAGAGAATTTACAGACACAATAACTTATTAGTGAATAGTATTACTATTAGCGGCCGTTCAATATTTATACTTCAACTAATTCACGTTGGCATTCATAGCGAAATTGAAAAATACTAATTTTCTATTATTTTAGGAGCGATCACACGCTCCTAAACGCGCTGCAAAAATTCACCATCAAAAACGACCAATAAACCAGTTCAAGACAAACCAAACAAATTATTAAACGACGTTAACTCATTAATGAGCATGACCCTTCCCTTGACATGTATAATCGTATGGCGTTAGACAGAGTAAAATAACAAAGCAGGGATCATTTGGGCGCATTGCAGCACAATGGGTTAAGGAAGAACAGAGTGAATTTAGTGATGAATATTTGTAGTCAGAATGGCCTCTTTTCGCGTGGCACACCCTTAAGACCATCTATTTTTGGATGGCCCGCTCCCTTGTTCCGCGTCGATATTATTCACATTCATTTTTTTTGTTGCCTTCATCGCATGTTTAGCGCGAAAAATATCAGCAACGTAAAACGAGATTCATGCTCACAAGTTCTCTACAACATTCCTTTTTACCTATTACATGTAATAACATCGCTCTGTGTCCGAAATTGCGGCGCAAGTTTCCGTAAATATTGCCTCGTTCAACATAGCATTTTAATACGTAAAATAGAGCATTTTAATACATAAAAATCAGTCAAATTTGAGTGTAAATTGCAGTTTAGCCTCATTCATGAAGGTCGTTAATTGCTTTGATGAGCCTGTTGACTTTTAATTTTGATTGTCTGTGGAAATTTTATAAAATGTTTGCAAACCGTTGAAGATGTATGCATAATCAATATGAATATTATGAACCTTCTACAGAGTTTTTAATTAACAGAGAATTTACAGACACAATAGCTTATTAGCGAATAGTATTACTATTAGCGGCCGTTCAATATTAATTTATACTTCAAAATTCAGGTTGGCATTTATAGCGAAATTGAAAAATCTTGACTAATTTTTTGGTTTACTCATGGCTATGCAACCATTTTTGGGCTTCAAATATTTTTACCCAACCCTTACTAATTGGAGATTTTAAAAACGTATTTTTATAGTTTGAACTTTGAATAACCTATGTTCTATTATTGGTGAAAATATTTTGAGTTATAAACAATTAGTTTTCTATTATGGTCTATTATCGTGGATTTCATCGAAGTGCCGTTTTCGCTTATATCTTCCGAAAATAATAGGAGTTATAAAACAAGCTATATATCGTTAGAGCCTAGAATCCTTGCACAGCGAGGAGAATTGTTTTAACATGTCTAGACTCGAGTTATTGTTAGCGTAAGCTTGAATTGAAATGGTGATTTGGCACCCAAAGTGGCGAAACCAAACGTATTACGAGTTGTGACTATATGCATGCAATGCTAATAAGCAACACTATAAAACGCCAAAACGGACAGTTCGTATAAAAATGTGTGTGCAAAGAACATATTACAAACTATACGAGCACGAAAATTTTGTCGTCACCATGGAAATTTGAAAACATAATTACACAGATATACTCGAAAAGCTATAGCAAAATATTTTATTGTCAGCGTATCTTGCATGATGTTCAGTGTGAGTGCGGTGCTTATATATTCGGTGCTTGTTATTAAAAATTTGTATCTGCCTTCACAACGAAGTTGCGTATTTCAAAGTTTTAGAGAGAGCAGTGAGAGTGAGTTAAACGACGAAGCATTGAAATATACTCACTTTGAACTTAAAAACAATGTAGAACAGGATAATATAATAATAATAATGATATAATAATAATAATCTGTTTATTCAAAAGCAAATTGCAGTAACAACTGAATTACGCTATTAAAATTATTTACATTATGAAAGTTATTACACATATTTACCACTACATTATTACACATATTTACTACAACATTATTACACATATTTACTAGTTATAAACTTACTAAAACGTTCATTGCGTGTCTCTATTGTGTACTGTTCGCAGAGAATAATCGTGTTAATTGATAGAAGATGACCTAAGTATATTATAAAGTTGGTTATTTTTACATACTTTAGCCCGGATTGAGCTGACTACCTCCGACAGGACTCCTCTCTTCGACTTTCCAAGGTTTTGAGTTTTGTGATCTGCAATGCATCGCAGTAGGAAATATCTGGGTAGATGATCTTGAGGGCCCTTTTTTTAATTGACTCTAGATAATTGGACAAATAATCCGGGATGGCAGCCCAGACAGGAGATGCATACTCAAGACCGGAACGGATGAGTGAGCAGTAAATGGTCATAAGATCTGTGGGTTTGAGACCTGCCTTTTTCAATTGCCGGGGGGCATAAAGGCGCGAATTAGCCTTCTTCAAGATAGAATCCACATGAAAATTCCAGGTAAGGTCGTTGTACAATTGTACAAATGGACTGCCAAGAGTTTAAAATGCTGTACTCTTTCAACACGAGAGCCATGAATATGCATCGAGTGATTGCACGGTACTCTTTATTGAAGAAAATTTATAAACATTTCCTTGCATTTCCGTGGATTAAGCTCCATTGCACGAGCAGAAGTGAAGTTGGAAATTTCATCAACAACCATTGGCAACAAGCTGGGAGTTCATCTTGGGATAATTTCTAATGCTGTCGCATCATCCACAAATTTCAGGCGACCACACCATTCCTTTTCAGGCGACCACACCATTCCTTTAATAAGGGATTAATCAATATTGCAAACAAAAGTGGACCGAGTCGTGTTCCTTGGGGTAATCCACCTTTAATTTTCACCCACGAAGATTGTTGCCCACTGATTTTAACACATTGTTCACGGTTAGATAAAAATGCAGCAATCCATTGAATGAGGACAGGATGGACGTTAAGGTTCTGGAGCTCGTTTATGATTACATTGTGGTCCACCAAATCGAAGCCCTTCCTGAAGTCAGCAAGATGTTGATTAGTTTCGTGCAAGATCCTAATTTCCTCCTGAACCCAATAAACTTAGGAAACAAAATTGTACAACAAGTCTCAAGTTATAAATTATTGGGTGTTTATCTTAGTGATTATCTTAAATGGAATACGCATATTGATTACATTTATACCAAGGCATGTAAGAGGCTCTACGCCTTACGTATACGCATATTAGCCCGTGTTGGTGTTAAGAAGAGAAGCATCGTGATTATATTAAATGGAATACGCATATTGATTACATTTATACCAAGGCATGTAAGAGGCTCTACGCCTTACGCATATTAGCCCGTGTTGGTGTTAAGAAGAGAAGCATCGTTAAAGTTTATGTAATAACAATCCGCCAAATTTTGGAATATGCTGTTCCTGTTTGGCAATCGATCCCGGATCATCTATCTCAGAAGATAGAATCTATTCAGAAAAGAGCTTTGAGGATAATTTTGCCAGAAGCTGATTCATACAACGAAGCTCTTCAACTAGCTAAACTTGATACGCTATCTAACAGAAGGGTTTCTATATGCCAAGGATATATGAATAGAATGAAATGTTCCACACACCCACTACACCTTTTATTATAAACATTACCTTTTAAGACAAAAATCGCGGGACGTTATTTTATACAGAGGCAAGACGTTTTGTAAAACTAAAAGAACTGAAGATTTTTTACCTTTAAATATTTTTAGCTATTATAAACTTTAATGTAGATTTATCATGATATTATGTAAATAACTCGTTAATTCAGTTGTCTGTAACTGCAAAGAGTTCAATTAAACCATCAATATCAATTTTATATCATGGACGTAATGCGTACCAATTTTTTTGTACATTTTATCTCACTCTTACCCAGTCATTTTTCTGTCGGTCGAAAATGCGCGGCCGACAGGCGAAGCTTGTTGACTTGTTCACTTTCTGAATATTTGATGAATCTCAAGATGGCTGTCAATTTGAAAATTGTTTTGTGTTTTTCGTGGTTTGTGGCTTTAACCACAACTGTCAAAGGTAAGATAAATTGTACAACACTATCTTAAATGTCTAAGCAATGTAAAATACCGTTTTAATGTACAAAATATGTTGACATTATGCTTTAAACAGATGTGTCTTATCGCTCTTGTCTATATTAATTATGCAGGTTTCAAACCAAATAAAAACATTGTAAAATTTAGGTGTGTTCTTTTGTATTTGGTCCGTTTTTATGCCGTAATATCTCTGTAGGGTTGTAATAAAAATGTTATGTGTTAAATTAGGATTTATTGGCGAGCCTATAGGCAAGCTTTTAAGAACACATGTCAAACCAAAATTGACATTTTTGACTGATTGATATAACATTGAATATTTAAGGTACTATATATCTAGCCAGTGTAGCGTTGTCATGTATATTCACAGTATAACTTCAAGAATATGATGTTAACAGTATATAAGACATGGCAGGTTAGCCATTATAACATGGATTTTGGTCCCCCAAAATTGAAAATCTGAACTATCGTAAATGTCGGCGTATCTCTGGCGTAGAGTTTACATGGAATGCACCCTGGAGCCCATCTTATTTGTAATCCCTGTATTAAAATGGTTTTTGTATCTTGCTATTTCCACACACCACAGAGGGCCTATACCACTGACCTATGCTAAATGGACTGAGTGCTCAAGGTCAAAAAGTGTCCTCACCGTTGCTGGTGTCATATAGGTCCTCACGTCGATGAAAATTACCGCATATCGATATGAAAAATCCAGTTACCGATATGAATTAGAACTTCTGTACGCGTTGTTGCTGACAAATTAAATGTAAACCCAGAAAAGTTTACCTCTGGGAATTGCATGTATACCTCTGGGAATTGCCAAAACAAGAAGGAGCTATAGTCATAGGCTATTTTATAGGATATCATTAAATAGCTAAAAATATAAAAATTAGGTATACCCATCTTGCTCTTCATGGCGCTTGGATTGTCATTTGCCTATTGACTGTGACAACCTTAATTGAAATAACTGTATATACTGATAGTGTATCATATTACCGAGTGAACACACCACAACATTACATAGATATATATTGATAGTTTGTTATTCTACGAACTCGAGTCGTATATGAGCTGATAGCCGACGAGGCGCGATCGCGACGAGTCGGCTATCAGTCATGTACGACGAGAGTGAGTAGAATAACTGTTTTATTATATACACTTTTTTCAAGTAAAACTTGAATTTCCTCTTCATTTAATTGTCCAAATCTGCCATTTTTCTACTTTTCTCTACTAGCAGGATATGTAAGAAATATTATATGAGCTCGAGTCGGATATTGGCTGATAGTTAACGAGGCGCGAGTTGGCTATCAGCCAATATCCGACGAGAGCAATATAATATTTCACTTATAATATAGCCAGCCACAATGCTCCATTCTATAAAATTAAACGAAAATAAAAGATGTTTTCATGTTTTGTTTTGTTTTTATGGCAATCAGGCAAATGCAAATTAAAAAGCGATTATTTTGCGATACATGTTTACTTTTCGTAATTTCTTTTTAAGTATAAATTTTATACACATTTACATTTGGCTTACCGTCAAAAACCTTCATTCCAAATTTTGTTGCCTTTTTTGTGTTCTTAGGCGTGCTATTTTGAAGCAAAACTCCAATTTCTTCATCATTCATGCTTACAAATCTGGAAGCCATTTTGTTTTTTTCCCTACTAGTAGGATATTGCTCTACTAGTAGGATATCACAAAATATCCTGCTAGTAGACAACCAATCAGATTGCAGCATTGTGGCTGGCTATATTATAAGAGCTAATATCCTGCTAGTAGAGAACCAATACCTCATATCCAGAGCTTGTGTATATAATAATAACAAATATTCTCCCTTTATCAATTGCCTATATACCGGTAGTATAAAAGTGCTTATAAATATCCCTGCCCCTTGTGTAGTATACTGTAATTGCCAGACCTGGATGATCTATTTTTCTGGCAGCAAAGTCCTGACAATATGTATGCTAAATTTAAGAATTCATGCATTAACTAATCTTAGAATGCTGCTTCTGCTGCTACGACAGTGTACACATTTTCACTGAAAATGTAATTTGCATACATGTACATTATTTCATATGAAAAACAATCAAATTACCTGTTGTTCAAATTAATAAATGATGAGTATTCTCCATTTTATAATATTCTAACAAGGAACACAAATGAAATATTTGCATAAGTATTGGGGAGGAACAAATGTAGTGGAGGCATTACCTAACAGGTAATGTCTAGGAAAATATGGAAAAATAGAGATCGAATATGCAGGGTTCTCATTAGAATATGAAGTACAAACAGGTGAAATAGATGAAGTAGATGGTGAAGATGAATTGTGCATGAAGGGTTGGGGGCGTGCCCCTTTGAAATCTAGAGTCCCTGAAGGATTATGAAACGTCGTAAAAATAAAAATGCCCAAAAAAGTAACACATTCAGGAGTTTAAATCGATATAAAATTTATATCTGTATTAGAATCTTTGGATTTTTCTGCATTTCCGATTTTGAAATTCTGAAGCACGAAAGCTATTTGCCAAACAAAGACACTGAGTGGTCGATTAGTTTTATTCTGCACGGACATTTTGACCGATCAAATATACACAGTTTTCCTCTATCTTCAAAGTATAATAAAGGGCACTAAAATACCCAAAGTCTCTTTGAAGAAAAGAGTGTCATTTAACTTAATAATAAAAGTTCCAAATGTTAAGATTGTACTTTTAATGCAATTATATGTTGCTTTATAGGATTTTTCATGTAAGTAGGTGTGTCACGCAAGTATCAGCTACAACAAGTAGTGTTTCATGAGTAATGAGTTATCTGACCAGTATTGTTATAATTCACATTGATGGCATCAGTGCTTGGAACTACCGTTAATGATTTTTGAACTCTTTGAAACCCCACAACATGACAATGCATGCCGGAAACCATGTAAACAATGGAAGTTATTACATAATCCTAATTTCAATGCCATTAATGTCTGAGATAGGAACACAACTCATATTGGGACCACACTGAATGATCTATTATAATTTTAATATAATTACAAGGCATTAGGAAGACATGTTTCTGTGAGGTAGTGTTGTTGCCCAATAACACATTTCGTGTTCCGTTCTTCCCTGTAATATTCTTATTTTGTTCCCAGATATACAGTATTCTTATTGCAAAATCTACCATGTACCCTGATTTATTAAATGGAACTGGGACATACAGTATAAAAGAAAGAAAGGCTATCTAAATTACATGATTTAGAACCATTCTGGAAGTTTAGCCAGGATTTAACTAGCCTGCTCGCAGACGTTGTTAAAAACAAACGTCTGCTGAACCGAGCGCCAGAACGAGTTCTGCTATTTTTCCCTCAACCAATCAGAATTTACCTTCCAAATTCTGGAAAGTGACGTTTTGCGGTATATTCAGCATAATTTTAAATTCAATATGGAGGTCAACGAAGCTGTGAGCAAATTGTTATAATTAATTTATGCATTTTCACAAGAATCACACTTTTATATCAGATATTCTGATTGGACGATCAAAATAGACGTTGTGAAATAGCAGAACTCGTTCTGGCGCTCGGTTCAGCAGACGTTTGTTTTTCGTTCTGGCGCTCGGTTCAGCAGACGTTTGTTTTTCGTCGCTTGGCGTGAGAAAAACAACGTCTGCGAGCAGGCTAGGATTTAACTGGAAAACTCGTTTCTGAACACCATCTAAGCTATGTGTTACAGTAGATTGTCTGGGGGGGGGGGTGTTATGATACAAACTCTTGATGTAGGTTCCACAAACCATCAATCTTTTGAATATTGGTGTCGCCACCGACAGTCCAATATCAATGGATTGCAATGACATAATAGTTAATTTATCTAATATAAGAATTTAAACTTTTATCAAAGTTAACGTTGTAGTACCATGACACCCTGTATTCGGAATAAGAATCCTGAAGGCGTGAATTTGAATTTATATATATAGAGTTTTTCGTTACTTCGTAGTTACAATGTTAGAATAAATGATTCTGTAATATATATCCTTATTTGTTACCTTATATCCTTATTTGTTACCTTATATCCTTATTTGTTACCTTATATCCTTATTTGTTACCTTATATCCTTATTTGTTACCTTATATCCTTATTTGTTACCTTATATCCTTATTTGTTACCTTATAGGTATAGGTTACAACAAATCATGTGGTGAAATACAAGATGCTAAGGAGAATATTTCCGCTTCCTACACCATCGAGGTTGATGGTAAACCCATTCAGGTTTCTTGTAACCTGACGTCACAACCTGCTGTAACAATCATCAATGTTGATGATGTTGTGCAAGTGCCAAACCCTGGTGCCTATGACAGTCCAAAGTCATATCTATATAATGTTGACTATGGTAGTTTATCAGTGGATGTCATTAAAGCATTCATTGAAAAAAGTGAAAGTTGCAAGCAGTATGTATCCTACAAGTGTAGCAATGCTACACTATTTGGTAAAGAGCAACCCTCTCTTTCTTCGTGGACATCCGTCAACGATAGTCCCAATGACTATTGGGCAGGGTGCAGTTTTTCTGATAAAACATGTCAGTGTGACCAGGGAAAAAGCACGCCTGAGGAAGATGCAGGATATTTGACAAAGAAGAAAGATTTACCTGTGAAAGGTCTACAGATTGGTGGTTTGTCATCTGGCTCAAATGTTTCAGTCACGATTGGAAATATTGTGTGTTATGGAGGTTGGTTTGAGTGCTATTATTAGTATTTTTTCTATATATTTTGTATCATTGCATTATTTGAATTAATAGTCCGGATTTTAGGCAATTAATTACCCGAAATACGATGTCAATGACTTGTTCAGGCTCACAGATGAGACCGGTTTTTAGAAACCTTATGTCCATCCACATTATATGTAAAGTCACGTTGCAAATGCAAAAACAGTCTGAACAGTTCACTGATCACTAATTAGGGAAACAAATAATTTAAAACACAAAGTAAAACCGTAAATGATTTCTACAAGAGCCCACGCTTATAAAATACCGCGGTCAAGCGCATGCATGAATCTACGAAAATGGCGCTAAAAATGTCTGCCAAAATAATAGGAGTAGATACAGGAAAAGAAAAGTGTTTATACTCTAAGGAAACGCTGAAGGTCTAATTCTCGTAATTTTCTTTACCCAATTTCCTAGAGCTTCGTGAAGGCAATATACTATTTCCAGTCTTCCGAATATAAGCAGTCAATACGCGAACATTTGACCAGCGTGTTCGCTTAAGGTACGTTTACACGCTGCGATTTGTCGAGCCGATTTTGGGTTTTGCTTGAATGTTAATCCACAGGACCCTCGTTGATAGCAGTCTTTTAACTGAAGAGGTCATCCTGTATCAATATGTTTTCATAATAATAATAATAATAATTAATGACGACTAGTTTCAGTTGGTGATGTTGTCAAATGACGTTTGCCACGTTTTTTCAAATATTAATAAAGTGCATCCGAAATCGGCCCGACAAATCGCAGTGTGTAAACGAACCTTTACTTACTGAGTACTCAACTGGTAAAAGTAGCACTCTTGCCACGATTGTTGGTAGTCATCAATTCACTCGTTTAATCAAATTTGATATAAAAGGGGTAGGCCATTGATCCTTCTCTGGCCTGCTGTATTCATATGGCTGTTTGGGCTACTCGCCCACATTCAGTAAATGATTCGAAGATCAGTTTACCTCACTTTATATGTTATAAGAAGTATATTTATGTATGTTTATATAATTTATAGACAACGAGAAAGGGTCGCATACGTTTGAGAATCGAAATGCATTTGTTTCGCTGAATGTTTCTTCAATGAAAGAACTGAAATTCAAGTTTAGGTCGTTGAAAGCTAACAGAAATCACACTATTGCTAGCCTTCGAATACCAAATGAGAAAGAGCTTAAGGTAGGTGATAAGTAATTTTATCTAGGTATATCTTAGTGCTTGCTATGGGCAAGTTACAGTTATTATGGGCAAAGATCACTGACCTATACTTAATGGACTGAGCGCTCAATCTATTTTGACTGGAATTCGTTGTCCGGTGTCAGAGACCGGCTCGAAAGCTATATGCTACTTCGGCCTCTGTACACTTTCTTACTAAATATTAATGTCAACTTATATAAATTCTTCTCAACTGTACTATGTTCCTAATTCAACACATTATACCAACTTGTAAATAGTGTGAAATAAATATGTCTATGTCCGCCAAAATGCTGACATCATATAGGTTCTTGCTCTCGTGCGGAAATTTGCTGACATGCAAATGCGTTTATAAAAGGCTCGTGTTTTATATTTTGATATTATGCAGACTCAAAAAATTGTTAATTTTGGGGGTGAGAAATTCCTGCGAAATTATTATAGAAAATGACTGTGATTTTTAAGAAACTAGCGGTCTGTCAAATGTCAATTGTCAATTAAAGCCGTACATGTTTAGAAAAAAAT
The DNA here is from genome assembly GCA_016169945.1 of Trachythela sp. YZ-2020. NCBI lineage: Eukaryota > Metazoa > Cnidaria > Anthozoa > Malacalcyonacea > Clavulariidae > Trachythela > Trachythela sp. YZ-2020. The sequence continues at coordinate 1,846,431 of JADLSH010000085.1, forward strand.
CGCAACTCGAGCGTAATAAATATTTGCCAAAAACAACAACGTTTGCAAAGAAAGAACACAGAAATGACAACATTTTTAAAAACTTCGTGTCTTGCCAAAAATACAATTCGCCCACGAACCCAAACAACATTAGGAAAGTTTTGGTATGCGGTAATTTTCATCGACGCGAGGACCTATATGTCGTCAGCATCGGTGCGGACACGAATAATCATTGTTATTTATTTAATGTGGATTACATAGGGTGTGTTTCACCCGAACTAGAGGCTCGTGATACACCAGTACAAGTGCTCGACAATTAACGCCTAAGGTAGTTTAGGGTGTGTGAAGATGACTGGAGGACCCGGACGTCGCAGAAAAACCCTCAAAGGACTGGAGAGAACCAACCAAACTCTACTCACACGAATGTTTAGTGTAGTTATCCAACCAATTCAAAGTGATAAATGACTGATCAATATCAGTGATGAAGATAGGAAATGGTATAGCAAGGCTAATCCCGGGGATGCCATACCACCATTGTGTTAATCCTGGGGAGGCAGTCTGTTTCTGGGGGATGCTTCCACATCAAATTTTGAAATGAATGCTTTTGTAAGTTTTCGTTCAAGCTTCTGGGAAGCTTGGAACAGATAAAAATGACACTTGTAAAAGCAAAGACAATTAAGTCTGCTATTTTGAAGTGTCTTAACTGCAGGAGCAGTACACATGATATGGTCGTTAAATTATGCACTTTATAGGAATTCCATTCCCAAGCGAAAATTCCCAGTTTTGCATTTAGAAGAACTCCTACATTTTTGCACAGTTCAAAACCGTTTCAAGAATATAACGTTGCCCGGCTAGATACATCACTGAATATGTTCTTGTTTAGATTGGAGTAAACGACGAGTCTAAGCTTTCTGCTGGTTGGCTGACGTTTGATAAAGTGGATGAAGAATGGCATAGCATTGTGTTGACGGTGGATCGCCAAGCAGTTAAAGCTGTTATTGATAACGGTGTGGAGAAAACCATATTTGAAATTCAAAAACCTACTACTGTTGGAGCTAATCTGGTCATGGGAGATCGCGAACGCGGGTGTAACGCTTTCATTGGTTGTGTTAAAGGCTTGGTATGTATAATGCAATAAGCGCATGAGCATTATGTGCTGTTTTAATATTGTTCCCAGTAAACTGCGAAACAATCGTTTCTAAGCGGTTTGTCAGTGACAGTTTGTCAACAGCAAATCAATTTTAATTGCATCACGAGATACATGTTCGTGTACCTCGTGATCAAATTCTGTTGTCGCCAGGCTTTGGAAAAACCTACAATTTTTAACTTAATAGCCTTACGGTTAATTGGAGTCATGCTATACTAATTTAATTATCCAATCAGGTACGAAGTTATAAATTGAACGCAAACAAAGTCGCAGACAAAGCCATTGCAACAAAATACATGGAATATAAAGCATATATTTTGTTATTTTGGTATATTCATCCTAATTTGTTCACTTTAGAGCTCCATAAATACTTATGATTTCCCTTTTCCTGAAACATGCATGCAATCATGTTCGTAAACAATCATGTCGAACATTGAGGGCCATATATTCTTCAATTACAAGCATGCAAAAAACCTATTATGCCCGGGTGGAGTTGCTTGAAGAAATCGGTTATTTCGCAGTTTACCTGGAATTATAGTATAGAAGACGTTTTTATGTCACGTATTTAAGGTGGATGTTTAAAACGAAAATATTTTTGGCGCACCAGTCAGAATCATTGATTGCGCACTCAACATACTTTTTAGTGTTTTTGACGAGTAAATAACATATCCAAACCTAAAAACTGACGATTTTGAATTATAACCGAACAGCACTACTCCATGCACTAGTTTTGAGCGCGTGCTACATGACATGGAAAACCTTCCTATCTGTTTTTACTGTTCTAAATAAAATACAAATATAATTAAGTTCTATACAGTTATATCTAAAGTGGAAATTCGAATAATTATTTTCAACTTTGAATTCTATTTTCTAGACTGTTGATGGTCAAGACTACACAAAGATGATAACAGAGACCAAAGACCAGGAGTTCGTAAAGAAGGGTTGCTCAGCACCCCAGGTCGTACAGTGTGATGTTCCGAAGGTCGACATTGTTCCTATTGTTGACCCTACCGTTACTGTTAAACCTACTGTCACTGGTAATCCTACTGTCACTGGTAATCCTAGTGGTGGTGAGAATAAAAACATCACAAACAACGGTGATGTTGATGATGGTGGTGGTAACGACGATGCAGCTATTATTGCGATTGTGGTGGTCTTCCTGATATTATTCATCATCCTTATTTTGGTATTCTTCATCACCTGGTATCTGAAACGTAACAAGGGCGTGTACCAAACACACGAGGGTTCAGCTGAAAACATTCACGGAGATACTGACAATTTAACACTAGTTACCAAACCCGGCGACCAAGAACCCGAGGGCGACAAAAGCAAAGAGTACTACCTTTAGATAAACATGCATAGACGGATTTTCTGGGGGGGTTGCGGGGGGGGGAGGGGGGGGGTGCGCACGTAGAGAAATTTGCAACCCCCCAAAAAAAAATTGAAATGCTCATTGGGATAAATGACAGTAGTGTGATTGAAATAAAGATTTTGAACTAAGTAAGACTAAAAACAAGGATTTTGAACTAAATAAGATAAAAAAATTCAAGGCTTCGCCCCCTCACCCCCATTGGCAACTGTACCCGCAGACCCCTACTGCAGCTTGCTCGACGGCGCTACGCACCCTGTCGCTCACCTCCTCCCCTTCCGGCACCCCCCCAGAGCAAAATCTGAAAATCCGTCTATGTAAACATGTCATGCAAAGGCAGACCTGGAAAATGTAGAAACTCGATTTCCTGGTTCTTGAAAGACCTTTGCCTGAGCAACAAGATTAAGGAACATTTTCAATATTTCAGATTATAATTCTTTATGGGAGAATGTTAAGGATTCTTATTTACTTAATATATATCATTCGCGATTCTTAAGTCTAAACTGTAAGTTGAAGGTTAGTACAGGTTGGTGGTCGAGTTTTAAAGTTTTGGTTAGGATGAGAGCGCCAAGTTTATTGTCTAAAACAACATGACAATAGCTAAACACTTAGCCCAGTTCCTGGCCTTTCACTTCCGCAGGTGCGCTGGAGTGAGAAGCCTGGGAAGTGGCTGCGTGGAAGCGAGAAGGCCTAGCACAATTCGCAAACTTGCCCTTCTATGAACCATTTTTGTCCTTCTATGAACCATTTTTGTCCTTCTATGAACCATTTTTGTCCTTCTATGAACCATTTTTGTCCTATGAACCATTTTTGCCCTTCTATATGAACCATTTTTGCCCTTCTATGAGTAAGACACAAACAGATGAAATACACTTAAATTACAACTTACCATGCAATATTACCATGATAGTATGATACATACTGCTTTCATCGATAGCCATGTTGGAGTATAGTCTGGAATCAGGCGTTAAGGATTTGCGAAATGTGCTAGGCCTTCTAGCGCGCACCAGTTCGCCTATAAATGTCACGCTCGCGTCTGGAAGGCCAGAAACTAGGGTACTAAACATCACGATCTTAATTATTGAATCAACCTGCACCAACTTGCAACCTGCAGTTTAGACCCTCCGAATATTTTTTTGTACCGTCAAATTTCGAAAAAGGCAAATCTAAGATACAAGGTCAAGGAACATTAAACACTTGAACATTAAACACTTGAACGTTAAATCTGGTCTGAGATAACTAGTACATGCGAGGTTTGCCGAAACTCATCAGCTGATTTTTATTGTATAAAGATGATACGGTCTTGATTGTTTATGTATATTGTGATATATATTTGTTCAAATCAAACTTGGAGTGTATTTAAAGGCTCGTATTGTTCGGAAAGATGTAAGAGACTGATAATCAATATCATGTTGGGCAGACCAATGAACTAAAAGAATTGGAACGCACCTCCATTCTACCCAAGAAATTGCTCAATAATAACTTCAATAGCTAGTCTTTTCTAAACTATTCTTCATCGAGTGAAGCATTATTCATCCAGTGTTTACTACAGGAGGAGTATCGAAGAAAACTCCGGTGTTTGGTAGAGTTCAACTCAAACCGCACGCTTCGCATGCAACTGAGGCGAAATTGTAACAGAGTTGAAGATTGCACTACCTTGTCGCAGAGTGAATGGCACGGAAAGCCAGTTTCCCACAAGGCGAATTTGTTCGTGCGAAGCGAAAGACAAATTTCGGCGATGATTGGTTAGCGTAAACATTTTCGCAGCAAAGTTTTCACTAACCAACGGCATTGCCAAATTTGTATTTCGCTTCGCGCGAACAAATTCACCTAGTGGAAAACGGGCTTAACTAAACACCCTACTGTGCACCAAACTGCACTCGGTTGTCCTAATGCTGAAAATTCTATCATTTAAGTTCAGTGGAGTGCTCCTTTTGCATACATCGTATCATTAAGATGTCAGACACATATCGTCTGCATCCTCGTGCATCTGAGGAGGGTACCCCCAGCCCCTAATATCTGCCCTCCCGAATTTTCAGAGGTGCGCCTTGAAGCATTCTTGTCCAGAAAATCCGTCTATGGCATATATGAGGGTCGGAAACGTGTTTTTAATTCGTGTAAATAGAGCTTTTAGGTGGAAAGAATTGAAGGAAATTTTTCAGCTATATAGCCCCAGGTTTTTGCAAATGCTTTAGTAGAACTTCTCCTTCCATGAGATGTGCACATGCATAGGCGTACAAGGCCAATTTTTTCCGAGAATTTAAACTTCAGTATAAAAGTTAACCCAGGCGTGTACCTGCCTGATCTTGTGGCAACCTCGTACCTAGGGCTAGCCTGCTGGGCTTACGAGGTTGATCTTGTGGGTGATTGGCTTCCTATAAGGGGTCGGTGCTTGTGACAACGAAAGGTTTACCCCATCCTCGTTCCCACTATAACGACGAGAAAAATAACTGAGTAGCCGGAGGTTTGAGAATGGGTCAGTGGGATCGAGTTCACTCGCCGCGTATGTCTTTGGAGAGATCAGTCATTGCCGTATCCGCGAACTGAAGGGTCCGTAGTCTACAAATAATGCCACACAAATCTGTGATCAGAAGTTGTTCAGTATATATTTTTTGTATAATTATATTTTAAGACTATTTAAATAGATTCTTGATTCATAATATCATATATAAGATATATATTATATATATATTATATATATACATATAGTTAATATTATGCTTCATACACAAGTAAATATACAACAAAATTATTAGTATACAGAGGTCAGAAGGCATTCTGCAAAATTTCAACAATATTAAATAGACTGGCTTATATAAGGCAATGTTTCACGTTATATGTAAACAACGAGTTTGAGTGTTTCATCAGGGGATCCAAACACGAGAAAACGGTATGAAACACGAGCGCGAAAGCGTGTTTTATTGTTTTTTTTCTTTGGTCCTGTCCCTGATACAAACCAACTCAGTTGTTTACAACAACCAAGTCAAAAAAACCAGTATTTAAAGAAAATCGAAAATCGAACTCGAGTTAATTTGTATATTATTATTACCGTGGTATCACGGTAACGATACGGTTTTTGTTTGGTTTATTGTTTCTGATAGTTTTATTGAGACAATCGTTATTCTTTATGCTCAATGAAAATTTCTCAACCAATTAGTTATCCCATATTCTGTCCAAACGCTAAATTTTCCTAAAACCTTCATCTCTATTAAACCTTTTAAAACTAAGTATGAAATCTTGCAGTATGTCTGTTTGGCTAATAAAATATAGTTATTACGTGTTATATAAAGGTTAGACTGCACTTTACGTTGTTGAACTCGAGGCACTGTCTGTGTCGGTTTCAGGTGTAGATTTTAGCTTTCTCTTATAACTAAACAGAAAATAGAAAGGTGTTAATTGGATTCTGCACGCGAGATTGGGCAGACTAGAAAACCTTGTTTCAAGAATATTGCTCCCCACACCGTGACATCACATTGCACAATGACTTTCACATTCAATTGCCATTCAATTCGTCCACATATTTAAATGCATCTCGTTGGTTACCTTAATTAAGTTTGTTTGATTTTATGCTATGCATTAAATACAAAAACAGTGGTAACCGAGCACGTGCATGAGTTAGCCGAAAATGTGAAGTGTGTTCATCGAATTACCGTCTATGCCCACACAGGAAAACAAGAGTGCCGTCAGTATAGGAATGGACTCTTTGTTAATTTGCTAGTCTAAGTCTCTAAATACGAGTTCAATATACCACTAGATTAAGACGTCGGTCACTTGCATGGACATCGTCTCTGTGCAATACAGCTGTAACTCACGCTTTCGGAAAGTTCAGCACCTTAGCTGTGTGAACTCTCGTTTTCATGATTGAGATATTGGTTTTATAGCTCCTTTTTGTTAGTAACGTAAGGTAAGGTTTTTCTAATGATATATTATTTAACAGTTATTCTACGAACTCTCGTCGTATATGAGCTGATAGCCGACGAGGCGCTATAGCGCCGAGTCGGCTATCAGCTCATATACGACGAGAGTGAGTAGAATAACTGCTTTATTATATACACAAGCTCTGCATCTGGATATTTACTTTTTTCAAGTAAAACTTGAATTTCCTCTTCATTTAATTGTCCAAATCTGCCAGCCATTTTTCTACTTTTCTCTACTAGCAGGATATGTAAGAAATATTATATTCGCTCTCGTCGGATATTGGCTGATAGCCAACGAGGCGCTTCGCCGAGTTGGGCTATCAGCCAATATCCGACGAGAAATATAATATTCTTCATTTATAGCCATACAAAATGCTCCATTCTATAAAATTAAACGAAAAATAAAAGATGTTTTCATGTTTTGTTTTGTTTTTATGGCCAAATCAGGCAAATGCAAATTAAAAAGCGATTATTTTGCGATACATGTTTACTTTTCGTAATTTCTTTTTAAGTATAAATTTTATACACATTTACATTTGGCTTACCGTCAAAAACCTTCATTCCAAATTTTGTTGCCTTTTTTGTGTTCTTAGGCGTGCTATTTTGAAAGCAAAACTCCAATTTCTTCATCATTCATGCTTACAAATCTGGAAGCCATTTTGTTTTTTTCCCTACTAGTAGGATATTGCTCTACTAGTAGGATATCACAAAATATCCTGCTAGTAGACAACCAATCAGCATTGTGGTTGGCTATATTATAAGAGCTAATATCCTGCTAGTAGAGAACCAATCAGATTGCAGAATACCTCATATCCAGAGCTTGTGTATATAATAAATCCGTATAACCTCCTCCGCAGATAATATCCGCATGATTTTGTTAATAGTGCCACCATAACAAGATAAAAGGTTCATTTCAAAGGCCTCAATCTCGTAAACGAGGCTCCGTAGCCAAGGTGATGTACTTTCCGAAAATGTGTATTCTTATTATGAGATGTACATCACTTACTCCCAAACACGATACACTTGATTCAAACCAGTCATACCAAGGAAAAAGTTCACACTAAATAAGTTCCAACTTAGCGGTATAATTACTAAGGAATAACGTGACCAGATAAATCCTGAAGAGATGAATTGAAATGGTATGTGAAGCGAAATCATTAAATATTATTAATGAGGGGGGGGGGGCTCTTAAAATAAAGAGTCACTCTTACTGCATTGCATTAAGTAAAGGTTGTTCGATCATAGAAGTGCACAATATTGTCTTCGACTTTAATCATATACAATCGAGAGGAATTCATTTTGATTGTCTATGCCTTAATATAGCATATATGCTTCAATCATTTTATAAGCTTTAAATACATTATGTTCATTTTGGCAATCAACATAATATATTTCAAAAATGACGTAATATTTTCGAAACCTTCATTATTTGGGGGGCACCGCTAGTTTCAAACATGTATATAAAGTCAACGGGAGAAGAGCTTGTCTTTTCATTTAATGATAACTTCAACGAAGGATGGAAAAGCAAATGGACATTATCTTTCAATCACATCCAGCATCTTTAACGACTTTAAGCAAAGCAAGTGTGCACTATTAACGGAAAACGTGTCCCTAAAATGCCATTCATGCTCCCCCAAAATCAATCAAGATAAATTGAGAAAATGATCTTACCAGTTGCCGTTAAAGATATTGACTGTGATACACTTAGTTTTTCAGCTGGTCTTGTATAATCAGCAATACCAGCTATCACTAAACCCTAGAAATACGAAAGTTTGTCAAAACATTTTGACTTGGATTATGTTGCTACAATATTGAATTTTGCAAGCATCAAATCTAACAACTGTAATTATATCAGTAACTTGAGTTGCCTCAAAATGCTACATTAAGCGCGTTTTCCACTAGGCAAATTGGTTCGCGCAAAGGGACTTTTTCCTTCGTCGGTATCGCTTTTATTGACGTGATAAGCGGTGCCGACAAAGGAAAAGTCGCTTCGCGCGAACAAATTCGCCTAGTAGAAAACTAGCTTTAGATGACGGATGGGAGTGATGCCAGTATTAGGTATGGGTAACATATCAAGATTTTTTCCCCGTAGTGTTCCAAAAATAAATCATCTTCAAATTCACGTTTCACGAGACACATCTCGTCATTCTGAGATGTCCAAAACCAAGTTAGAAGAAATGTCAACATCTTTATTTATATACCAGATTTTTGTTCCTTGTGGGCTTGTACTTTCTATTTCAGAATCTTCCTCAAAGATATGAAGAACTGTTTCATATTCACTCTTAAACAATTATGCATTTCTGCTATTTAATTAAAGTACGTACATATTTTGTATCATTTAAACAAATGAAAACGAGAGTGATGATAAAGTTTGTGGTGTGTGTGGATAGTAAGATCCAACGGCAAATAATATTGAAATCCTGTTATAATATAACATTTATAGTACGCGCGTGCTGATTGGTCGAGAAGCGTGTTTCTATATTAACTGTACAGAAACACGGAAATTTTCCTGCCAAAATGTAAAATTTAATGCGAATTATATTATAAAACAAATTTAATACGAATTACAAAACTTTGAATACTATTTAAAAACAAGTTTATAATGCTTTTACACATTTTTTACTGTTAATTTTCAAACAGAGTTGTTTTCTTGCAGCGAAATTGACGAGCAAAGGTCAGCATGCGTACGTAATGAGAATTTGTAAATTAATCGAGTTTAAAAAATGTCTTTTGAGTTATATTATAAAAGAAATAGAAAACATTTTTTCCTATGTTTCTATACACTTATAGAAACACTTGTGGGAGTTTGGGAGAACTCGAAGATTTGATGATGATTTGATTATATGGCAGCTCTCATTTTTAAAGGTTATATATTATGCATATAATTGTAAACTTTCATTTGAAACGTGCATACCAGGAATGTTACTAACCCACTTAAATGTTGGTGCCCAGAAAAATATCGTCTTTGGTCCTATTAAAGAAAAGAGTTTGTACTCAGTATTACACTGATATCAATATTAAATATCACCAAATTCTGCAGTCTATGGGATGGGCTAAGGTGTGGTAAAATTTGCTTTTCATAACAGACTAGTACATTTTCTAGGATATCTACAACCTCATACTCAGGCTCTTTCCTTGAAGCGCAAAGGAAAGTTCATGCACAACTGGAAAACACACACAATCAGCACAGCTGAGCATTCATTGCATGGTTAAGAATGGGTTAACCCATTAAACAGCAATATTATACTGCCAATAATGCCAGAAAAGTTTCTGGATGCTACAAATGCTTTAGATAACCATTCAATAACGTGCAACACTTTCCTCTTGACAAGTACAATCTTCTGGAGACATTACGGTAAAATAACAAACTAGAGATCACTAAGGTTCATTGTGGCTTAATGAGTTAACAAGACATGAGCAAAAAGTCCGGTTAACTTATTCACATCCAATACTTTCCTCTTAATGAGTAAAATCTGCAAGCCTTCTAGACACTAGAGTAAAACAACAGGGCTTTCTAGCTTAGAAAATTGTATTAGGATTGTGCAGGTAAATTTTGCACTAATGGTATGTGAATCCAATCCAACTCCAATCCGATCAGATTCAGAGTAAACTTTCATGCGTTCGGATCAGATTTTGTTCCCATTTTTTTTCAGATCAGATCTGATCGAATTCTAGTCATATTGTCTTGGCTTCAGATCGAAACGCGTCAGATCACAATTTTTGTGCCTCGGATCAAATTCAGATGAACAATTTCTGCAAACTCTCGGATTATAAGACCTCCATTTGATCTGACGCGTGCACCTTTACACAATATTCTGTGCACTGTTAACAAAGTTAGCAGTCTGGGTTTCATAACTTATAAATGGTCTTGAAAACATTTTTAACTAACATGTGTTGAAAGCAGCTTTTGTTGCAAGTTGCAATTTTGTCGCTCGTACCACTTCACCTTTAAGTCATCATCATTTACATTTTACACCACATTCCATTGTTGAATATTAGTTTCTCATCGGAGGCTTTCTTCAAAATTCATGCGGGCTGGCGGCCATTACCATTATCTCATTATTGCCCTAGGACTTGTGATATGTCCAGCATGACTCAATAAAATTACTTAAATTTTGGCTATTTAAGTAAGTAAAACCATGCAAAAATCCTTTTGACAACAAATAGTATCAAATACAGATGGAAAATTATAATATCCAATTTTAATCTGCACCCCCCCCCCCTGTTGAGGGACCCCTTTCTTTTGCATCCCTCCTCATGGAATTTCCAAAGAACTGAAGCCCCCTCTCCTTGTAAATTCCTATGCATGATTAACCCCCATCCCATGGAAATTCCGATAAAATTCATGTCAGACCGCCCGGAATTGCATGTTATTCACTCTTGAAATACGGAAATATGCTATCCCCCAAGGAAATTCCACAAAACTCTCCTGAGACCCTCCCCATGCAAATTCCAAAAGGATCTTAAACCCCCTCCCCCTTGGAATTCCAAGGTTCCCTGACAGGGGGGTACAGATTAAAATTGGAATAGCCCATTCAACAAATAGTGGCCTAATGAACATGAAGGCATTTTAATAAGGAAGTGACTATTTGACCGGCAGCCGGTCAGTAGCTTTGTACTTTAGACTAATATCACTATAAAATGAATTTCTTGCGGACATTTTTAAGCAATGCTGCTGGTGGCGTAGTGGCGTGCGCCTACGGAGTCGTATGTCACCGTCCAAGTACTTTTTATTAAAAAAATGTAAAACTTTTTTTCTGAATGGTTTTGCCGTTTTAGGGTTAGCGTTGGTTAGGGTTAGGCTTATGATTAGAGTTAGGTTTGGGGATAGGATTGGGGGTGGTTTAATCTATAAAAACTACAAAACTCTAGACTGCCGGTCAAATAGTATTAGACAGCTTTAGCAAACACAACGCGACGTCAAAGAGGAGGTGAAAATGGTGTGATATGCCCATCTATGGATGTGCCCACGCCATTTTTACGCCATTTTCACGTCCTCTTTGACGTGGCGACGTGGCGTTGTGTTTGCTAAAGCTGTCTAATTTCTGGAACGTGCCGGCTGCGGGTTTTAATAATTGAAGAACTCGCCAGCAATTAGTAATTACTATATAAATCTAAAGACTAGTTAGACTTTTTATGGTGCAGACCTATTATTGAAGACAAAGCCTGTTATTGTACTATAATTGGTTTGAATCGAACATAATTTGATTTGGGATATAATATTGTGCAAGGCACAAACTGGTACTGAACATTAACGTTAAATGTACACACATATAATATAGTAATATAAAATGGCAAGAAACTACATTATATTATTTTCAAAACGAACAAAACCATTCAATACAAATACCTGCAGCGTGCTTCCAAAATCTTTGCCCTACAGGAGGCAGACGAGCGTTTATTTGAGCGTCATATTTTGCCAATATTCGCATCAACTTCGCTCGAAATGCCGCCATATTTACTATTTTCGCATAAATTTTTTAACACGTCAGATCGGAATGTCACGCAAGAATCACGCGAGAATCACGCAATGGTTAACGACAAACCACCGCAAACGGCCTATAACTTTCTAAATTCGAATCGATTTATCGTATATAAACTATGGAAAGGGTTAAAAACAGCCTATTTTGAGTGTAAATGCATGGCAAAATGGGGGAGTTAGAATCAGTGGTAGGTTTCGGCAATTCTGCTTTTAACAAAAATCGACAAATTGAAAACCGAATTTTATAGAAATTTAACCTTTTCACTTTTCTACTCATGTCGATTACCAAGAATTTCCTACCTTATCTCGCGTTTTCAAAAATTTGGACAACGCAAGAAAAAGGTAGCTTTTTTGAAAAGGTTGGGGAAAAATACCCAGGAAGTTTTAAGCTTTCTTTCACATGCTCAACTCTGCAAAAATTCCCACCTTTTTCGCCAGTTTCTGCTTTCGCACATTTGCGAAATGCGCAAAATTCCCACCTTTTTCGCGCTCATCGCCTCATGAACAAAACCCGCCAAAAAGGTATGTTTTTTTTTAATTAACGGAAAATAAACATTTGGCGCCAAAATTCGTTCTTAAACGTGGCGGTGTTATTGTGTTAACACTGTTTACCACAATATGGAGTATTTAGAGACAAATATTGAGCAGATAAGACATTGGGTAAAACAAAATTTTACTCATTGCACAATCAGCAATATTCTGAAGGAGAATTTCCCAGAAGTATCAAGAGGTTTTTCTGAAAGAAATGTACGATTATTTTGCTCGAAACATGAAATCCGTAGAAGAAGTGATTTGGAAGTTGACAGTGTTGCGCAAGAGTCGATAGGCGAGGTAGGAAAAGTGTATAGTAATAATATATAAAGTATAAATTAATGCATCCGCTAGGCTAGCGATGTGTGGGATTTTAAATTTAGCGAATAACTTGTAAGTGTAACTATTTGTTGGGAATGCTTCATTTATTATTATTACTATAATTATAAATAATAATATATATGATTATGATTCATGGCAGGTTGGAGCAACATATGGGAGAAAAATGATGACTGGTTATATACGAAGCAAAGGTCACATTCTGAGTCGTTCTCAGGTGCGAAAATCACTCCAGAGAATTAATCCTACCGACCACGAAAGGAGGAGAGTTGATACTATTCGCGTGATAAATCCCGTGCCATACAACGCTCCATACTACGGGCATAAATTGCACTGCGACCAGAACGAAAAACTTGCCAGATATGGCTGCACATTATTTGCTTATAACGACGGATGCAGCTCTAAAATAGTCCGAATGTTTTGCATGCCTAAGAAAAATGCTGCTATCGTGTACTTCCATTTCAGGTTTGTATTTTTTATTAATACTTCTCGAACCGTGCTATTTCCTATAGGCTACACTTATTAATTTCTCTAATGTCATGGACATGGTTGATTACGTAATACAGTAGAATGATAAAATACGAGCGGCAAATGCGCATACAAATCTGCCGCTCGCGACGCAAATGCTCAATCAAAACTCTCCATATTACATATATCATTATATATATCCCAATAAAAACCAACTTCTTGTATAGCTGGTCCTTATCAAAGTTTATATGAATATTTATTAATACTAAGTAGCAATATAGCCGATCTGGGTTGTATTTTAACAAACCAACACATTATACATCGATATTTCAATAAATATTTATTTGACATTTGTATAGAGATTTTGCTTCAAGAGGGAATTTGGGACATGGTTAGAGTAGACCATGGGACTGAGTCTTGTTTGATGCTGTATATACAAGATCTTTTAAAAGGCCAAAGAGGAAATCAGCTATGCGAACCATATGTTCAAACGCGGTCTCGCGAGGTACGATTATAAACTAATAAGCTGTCTATAAATCAGTGAAGTCTCCTGCATCTAAAATTTAGTTATACAGTATTATCCGAAACCAATGCATGTATGTATACGAACGTCATCTTTGAGAAATGTTATGAAAACCATTATTGCACGTCTCTTGCTTATCACGTACCTCGCCTTTTTTTGTAGAATCTTCCTGCTGAGCGAAAATGGCCGGAAGTTAATCAACGAGTTCTGTATCCAATTAAGGCAATACTAGCTGATCTTGAAAACCAACTGGAAATAAATATGTACGATCCAGTCACTCAGTTCTGTGTATCCTTCATAACGATGAATGTTGTAGAAATTGGTATTCAAAGGGTGGTTGGTGCGTGGAATTCTCATCCCATAAATGGTAGGATGACATTTAGAGTTGGTATATTGGGGCTGATACGTTAATTAGTGGTCAAATCTTAAAATGCTGTAGACTCTTTCATGATCAGGAGCGAGTACAATTACGCTAAATCTTCTGTTTATGTACTTGCTAATAAATACAAAGCCAATATGAAAATTGAAATGATCAAGAATCATTAACCCCGACAACAGCTGCCAGAATTTTCAAGCTGACCACCAAGCGCAGCCGCACGTAACGTAGTGAGACAGTTCACTGAGTGAAACCTACCTATTCGATCACTGAATAGCAATTTCCAAACTATTATAGAAATTGATATTTATAAACTAAATTAAGGTTTTAAAATCTAACGAAGGTTAAAAAAGTCCAGTCGATATAGTGCTATCCGCGGTGTTCTGATAGCCGACCCCTGCCTTGAACAGTGTGCGCCACTCGACCTGATTCAACAAGAATAACATCTCTTTAGGCAAATTGCAGCGCTACTCTGGTTTGTAAAAAAAAAATGAACGTAACTTAACAGTTCGTGACTCAACGTTTCGACACTCCAGTCTAGTGTCTTCATCAGGGGTGATAAACGAGTCCCCTTTTATATCATGGTATTCCGCAAAATATGTGGAAAGAATTACGATTTTTTCCCGAACGCCTCCGTGTATTTGGTTAATCGATTGTGTATGTAATCGCACATCGAGTAGAGCGTAAAAGGGAATTTAAAATCTCTTTACTTAATTCTTTTGTTTTCACTTGTAGAAATTAATTTCTATTCCTAGGTTGAATCCTAGGTTTTTTAACATTCAAAATTAACTTGCAATGTATCGTGAATTGCCATTTTTCTTCTAAATGAAGCGACAAAATCTCTGCAGAGAGAAATAGTTTACTTATTCACTGATCAATTTTATCAGCATACTGTATAGTAGTAAATCATGATATAATAAATAATAATATTGAATATTGGCTTTAATATGTTCATCAAAAGTGAGATTCTATATTTTTATTTTTAAGGGAGAGAGAGTATGGTTCCAAATACTGTTGCCCAAATGCATTCCAGAGTGCAACCCGTGGATCATGGCTTAATACCGAGTGTGAATGAAGCAACCGAAATGTATGAAAATGCAGGAGGAAGGATCACACAAGAATGTATCTTCGGATTTGACCCACTAGCTTACAATGAAGACCTAGTTAGTCAGCGGGACAGAGAATTCGTGCAAAACAACAACCTGTTCGCTGATATCTTCAGTAATGTTGCAAGTGGAGACGGATCATTGTTGAAATCATCTATCCTGTCTTTTATTAACACAACAGTAAACTTAGCACGCAATTAGGCCTAAACGTATGCACAAAAATGTTAATAACATTGGATATAATAATACACCGATCTTCACTCAGTCTGACACTGTCTGTCTTCAAAAACAGCCTCGTGCACTGCCAAATACTTTGCATATAACTTCCTACTTGATAATTCATATATAATATTGTTTGAGAGCCTGCATGCATATAAAGCAACATGTTAAAGTCTTACAAAGATTAAAACCAATGCAAGCGAAATTGTCATGCAGCCATCTAAACGTTTTAACAGGCACGAAAACGAGGTTAGTCAGTCGTATTAGCTAATTCTAAAACAATTTTTATTGAAACGAACTTTTATTTTAAAATGTACTCTTTTAGACGGCAGCAACCAGTGGCTATCTTTGTTAAAAGGAAGAACAAGAATTTGGCAGCCATTTTTCAAATCGGTGTATTATTAACCAGCTTTAAAGTTTATCAATTTATATTGTCTTGATTTTGCCCAGATAACATAACAAATAATAGCAATATAAACAACGGATCTCTGCAGTAAATGCCTAAATGGCTGTCGATGTTCTTACTTAAAATTCGTAACTCAACGATTAAGGTCATATATTACATTTACTAATTAAACACAGAAGGCAAGTCTTCATCCGAGTCCAAAAGTACAGCCGTGTCTTCTTGTGCTCCATAAGGAATTGTGTCAATTGATTCAGTATCACTCACTTGGTCTTGGATTGGAGCACTTAATGGTAGAGGTTGCTGCAATATTTCTGCAACTTCGCGTATAATAGGTATCACCTCGTATTTGCTTGTACTTCTGCACAGCGGACATTTGACATCTGTCTTCGACGTTTCATACCACTGTTCGATACAAGGTATGCAACCTATGACTCGGTAACAAGATGAACATGCTGCAGCGGGCAAATTCGCGTTGTTAAGACATACGGAACACTTAAATATGTTCATCAGCAGCTTTTCACGGTCTTCTGAAATTTGAGAATTTACAAGAGGAACAGGAGTGATAGGAGGACCTTGGTCAACAGAACTTGCCACCTGCTCATCACTATCATCCTCAGATGCAGAACCAGATACCAACCTTTTCAACCTGTCAAGAATATCTGTTCTTTTTCTTTTAGATCGCGTCTTTTCCTTCCGCAAATACTTAACCTCAGTTTCTTTTGCAACAAGGATTTTCCGGCTGCTTCTCCAAAATTGTGAACCTGCAAGGAGCAAAATTTGAATTATCCCAAATTGTCTTTATTTAGTGTTTATTTTTGAAACTTTGTAAATAATTATTTAGAGTTTACATTAAAGGACATTGCCATTGGGAACAACGACTGCATGATTTGTTTTAACTTTACATGACAACTGATTCAGTGACGAACGGACCTAATTACACCATGACATCCATCTACAGCTACCAAGAAACACAGCCAGTATTCATGTCAAATTCACGAGTACGTAGTTCATGTCATATTGGTGTGTTCGCATTAAAGAATTTAGATTTTCCATTGTGTCTTGTGACTATTGGGTTTGTAGGAAATTTGTATATAGTCTATAGATGTAATCAACTCTGCCAGCGAAACGTTTTTGCTTGCGTATAAAGCCATTAAAGGAGAAATTAAAACCTCGTCAGGAAGAAAAAAGTATCGTCTTCAAGTATACAACTTCGAATTCATTCGTTTTATTGACACTTCCGGTGTTACAACTTTATATCTGATAAAACACTGCTGCTCAAGTTTTAAAACTGTAGTACAAAATACCTTAGACCTCTATTATTAGTATTAAGTCTAAGCAGGAGTCTATGTATGTATTGGTCGAGTGTCGAGGGTAAAAGGTCGACAATTTTTACATGATTTTTTACCTATGCTTTATAATTATACTTGCGTATATTTCTGCATAAATTTCGAGTAAATTTCACATATATTTTGGGAAGTATCTGCGTGATATACTATATTATAATATATTTTGGTAAATATTTGCGTATATATTTCTATAAATGTTTGTAAATGTCTGGGTATGTCTGTAAATCTCTGCGTTTATATTTCGGTACTGAGCACTTATACACTGATACATTTAATAAAAGACAGGATCGAAAATGGTAGAAATAAACAAATTTCTCTCCAAACCGGGAATACTTCTCGCGTCAGCGCTATTAAAACTAAACTTTGTCGCATGACTCAAACGAGGAAGTAAATTATATATATATTCAGAATAAAATGTGTATTTTAAAATCGAACCATCGGGTATCGGTGCATTTCTAAGCGCATTTCGTAATTTGAGTTAACCTTTCACACTATCAGTTTATGATTGATTTAATATGATCGAGTGTTGGACTGAAAAGTATTTCTATCACAACTATACATAGCTAAGACTATGAAGGAGTGGACCATTAAATATTTGAGGGAGGTGGGGGGTTGGAGAATTTTTTTCTGCAGGAATTATTTTTTATCTCAAAATTGTGCAGGATATTTTTTTGCCATTTGCAATATTTTTTTCTTGGGGGGTTTGATCTGCACGATATTTTTTTCCTGGATTAAAGCGGTGTTCAAATTTTTTTTGGTTTTTGAACAACCCCCCCTCAAATATTTGATGGCACCCCTAAAGTCAAGTGAACGCGAACAGGTCATATTTTGTAAGGGAATTATTAATTTGAGTTATTTCAGTGACTAACAGTTATTAATATACAACCCTTTAAGGCTTTACATAATTGAAATCAACGTATTGTTGTTATAATATTAGTACCTGTATATTATTAATAAAAAGTCCTTAATTACTATTAATTCAATATATAAAACTCTTTCGCGTATTAAAATTTAAAAACTCACGGTCTTAATAATATACAATGACGCTGTGTGGGAATGGTAAAAATAACTTGAAGTGCATGCATGTCAAATTTATATTAAACACAACGCGACGAAAAAGCATCGTGAGTGCATGTGACGGATCTGTTAAAATCATAGATATCGACGGTTAAAATAGATAAAATGTCACGTAAATACAGTTAATAAACAATTCACAAAACTCAAAAAAGTTTTATAACTGGCTCTCACGCCACGCGAAGACCGAAACATTTTATAGGATTAGTTTAAAATATTAAAAACAACAATGTGCTTAATTAATATAACTGACAGTTTACTGTATTTTAAAACATCTTACGACTTACCACTAGTAGTTTCGCCAGCAAGAACAGGTAGGCGTTTACAATCAAGAAGTTGAACCTCGTACCCGAGTTGAACTTTCAGTAGTCCTTTTATATCGTCTACATTTGCATTTTCTTCCAGCAACGCGAGATGAAGTTGAAACTTCTCATAAGTCGTACCCGAAGCACCGATGTCTACTACGGTGAATGATTTTCTCCATCCCAAAGTTTTGGAGGGCTTTGTTCTGAAACTTGGCCTTTCTAGAGAGGACCGACCAGGAGGAGGGTTCAGCGCTGCCCGTGCAGAGGAAGGTGATGCTTGGTACGAAAGCGGCAAGCCAATTGGAGGACGAGATATGTTGTTGTTGACCAAGCCTGCCGACGGTTTTTGTCTTCCCTTCGCAGGCTCCCCGTTTACAGTATAGGACAGCTCGAAATTGTCGATTTGAAATGCGTTTTCAGAATTCGGCAATACAATTTCACCCTCTTCTGAAGTAAGGTATAATCCTTCACTTGCATCAAGCTTAAAAATCATTGCCAAATTTGTAATGCTCATTGATTGCGGCCGTAATTTCAAAAGTCTATCTCCATATTTTAAATTCACAGTCGCCATGGCTTCTTCCAACGCACGAACAAAAATCAAAATGTAGCTACTTGCAATGTGGGGGGCATTATTTAAAAAAAAACATACCTTTTTGGCGGGTTTTGTTCATGAGGCGATGAGCGCGAAAAAGGTGGGAATTTTGCGCATTTCGCAAATGTGCGAAAGCAGAAACTGGCGAAAAAGGTGGGAATTTTGCAGAGTTGAGCATGTGAAAGAAAGCTTAAAACTTCCTGGGTATTTCCCCCCAACCTTTTCAAAAAAGCTACCTTTTTCTTGCGTTGATCAAAATTTTTGAAAACGCGAGATAAGGTAGGAAATTCTTGGTAATCGACATGAGTAGAAAAGCGAAAAGGTTAAATTTCTACAAAATTCGGTTTTCAATTTGTCGATTTTTGTTAAAAGCAGAATTGCCGAAACCTACCACTGATTAGTTTAATAGTCGGAAATTTGAAAGGATTGTCGGAAATTTAGGAGGCTTTCCAACTGAATTTCCGCCACAGTTTAAAATATTTACTTCAAACCTCAAACTGCAGTTTGAGGTTAGACGTCAGAGGTAATAAATTTTGAGGAGATTAAGATTGAAGTACAAACTCTGAGATGTCTTTGAGTATAACTCTGCCATCTTGTCTTGCAAGCTGTGCTTTATAGTTTTTTCCAAGCTTAGTTTATTGTTATTTGTTTCAAAATAAGTGCAATATGAAGCTAAGATGATGTTTTAAACATTTATTCTAGTAAAACTAAAATATAGGTTGATATTTTCGAAAAATATCCTGAGGGATTATTCATACGCGAAAACAATTTCCACACGTTGAAAACCTGAAAAATTACCGCAAACTCGACCGCGGGAGTCTAGTCACGTGATCGCTAGCGGTTTGCGGTATTCGTAAAAATACGTCAATCTTAAGGTCTCTAATATCTGGCAATCATTACTCGAATCGAACGTCAATGAATTAAACAACAAAATATCTCTAATTAAACAGCAATATATCTAAAATTAAACATCTCTTCAGGTAAAAAATGTAAAAATATACAATAGTACTTTTAATATTAATTGTAAAGCAAGGTCAACTGCAGGTCAGCAGCTAGAGTTCTCTCGCTTGCTCTCGCGTGTATTCTTGCTAACTTGCTCCAAGTCCCTCTTTCGCAGGGCCACAAAATAAAGATGTATACAAAGGGCCACTCAGCGGTGCAACGTGTCCTCGGTTTTTTATACAAAAATATGCAGTTTACTGGCCAGAGAAATGGCGGATCAGCCAGTTCGGCGTGCTTATTGGCCAGAAAAAGCAATTGACTGGCCAGAGAAATGGCGGCCAACATGCGTAATGCGATATGCGCGACCCCAAAAAATTCAAAGGTTCCCAAGAGAGTGAGCCCTCTATATAATATTTACTCTATGGCAGGGCTGTCACTCTCAATATCCCATTTTCACCTAATACGAATGCTAAAAATCCCTACGTCTCAAATGCAATCACACAGTGCAATGTCAAATGCAATGTCACAGGCCTCGGTTGCGTAAAAGGGGTTCAAGTAGAAATTCACATGAAAAAGGAACCAGTCCAGTTGTCCACCCACCATCGCGTGTCCCTGTCCACCTGCATGCTGCTTTGGACAAAGAGCTTGATATCCAGGAATCCCTTGGGATTATTGAGCCATTGAAGGACCAACACCATGGGTCTCCTGATTCGTTGTGGTTCCCAAATCAACCCCTGGAGAAGTCCGGATCACCCAAGACTGGCGGGATGTCAATGCCCACGTTGAGCGCGAAATCCAACCGATACCAACATTTGTAGAAGCTAGCCACTGATGAAATGAGCGGCGCTAACGTATGGTCAAAAGTATGTCACTTTTTGGACCTCCCGTGGACTTCGGCGTTGCACCACTCTAGTTATGGGATTTACCAACTCGTCCGAGATCTTGCAGAGCGTGATGACTATGGTGCTTTCGGGGCTCTCTGGTGTCAAGTGGATCCATGACGACATTACTGTCTATGGTGGGACAGCTCAGGAACACAACAAGCGGTTGGCATCCTGTCTTCAGCGCCTCCACGAGTTCAACAACAAACTAAACAAATATAAGTCGTGCATCTTCGGCGTAGACAAAGTCACATTCATGGCAATGCAACTCTCAGCAAAAGGAATCCAACCCTCCCAGCAGAAGGTGGATGCAGTTAAATCTTTCAAGACCCCCTGCCACGTCTCCGAAGTAATTATAAAGAGCTTCCTCGGCCTGATCAATTTTCTCGCACGTTTCATACCCAGTCTTGCCACGACAGCAGAGCAGCTCCGTCGTCTCACACGTTCCAGCCAGGAGTGGAGTTGGGGGATCGAGCAACAGAGGGCGTTCAAGTGATTCTTGCCAAGTCTTCAAAACAACTGCTAGTAAATATCGAAAATAACGAAGAAACTCCAGACCATAACGACGAGAATTCAATTCATACTTTTGTTAAAGACGACCCGGCGCTTTCCTTAGAGTCACTTCAAAAGCAATTAAAAACTCTCACCAAAGAAGTAGACGCAAACTCAGCCGCTGTTAAACTATTTACTGAACATACGAACTACCATAGAAAACAACAAGCTACGGAAAACGAACTCGAAAAACTGAAAAGGGAAAACCTGAAGCTTGTGAGCGAAAACACTCAGTTGAAAAACCTAAACGACAACCTTCAAGAAAGAGTAAAAAATGCAGAAGATGAAAGGGACAGCCTAACTACAGCAATGCGATTACTATTTGAAGAATCGTATCCCAAAGGTTACCCACCAAGCACAAGTCAGAGTGATATGATCACTGTACATAACGACCAACGCGACTCGGTTGACTGCACCCAACAAACAAGCGAAGTTTTAAACCCAGATATTCAAACAAGAAATAGATTCACCGCCCTAAATGTAGAAGAAAACATTTCAAACGGTGGCGATGCTACTGAGAACAAAACAGACCATAACCGAGCAGCTACTGATCATGAAACACAAACAGTCAATTGTAACAAAAAGCAACCTATCAAGCGGACGACTAAAGACCAAGACGAGGCCTATGAAAATCATCGTCGCGATGAGCAATCATCATCTGCGAACAGCAATCCGGCTTTCGCCCATGTCACTCCACAGAAACAGCTCTTTTACACATTGCACTTACCAATGGCTATTAAATATGGACAAGGGTCTAATCAACGGGGTTCTTTTCGTAGACTTTAAAAAAGCATTTGACACGGTCGACCATTGTATTCTTCTGCGGAAACTGGAACAATATGGAATAAAAGGGACAGCCCAAAAACTATTTAAGTCATACTTGAACAACAGGAAACAAGTCTGCGTACTCAATAACGTAAAATCAGAACAAAAAACAATCCAACGTGGGGTTCCACAAGGGACTAATCTGGGGCCATTGCTATTTTCTATATACATAAACGATTTACCGAACTGCCTCGAACACACTCAAGCATCAATGTTTGCAGACGACACAAACTTGACGTGTTCTGGAGTGTCAACTGCAGAAATTGAATACAAATTAAACTCCGACTTGAGTAATGTAAGTAAATGGCTCGAGGCCAACAAATTAACATTAAATACTGAGAAAACTGAATTTATGTTGATAGCCTCAAAAAGAAAATTAAACCAAATCCCTGAAAACCTCCAAATACTAATTAATGACTCACTTATTGAACAAGTTAAACAGAAAGAGGTCTTGGGGATTATAATTGACGAAGAATTAAAATGGAAGGAACACACTAATGCTCAATGTAAGAAACTTTCGAGTGCTGTGGCTCTTCTAAGAAGAGCTAAAGCTTTTGTATCTCAAAATGAATTAATTCGTATGTACAACTATTTAGTAGTCCCTTACTTTACATATTGTTCGTCCGTCTGGAATGACGGAAATCGAACGAATCTTGAGAAACTGTACAAGATGCAAAAAAGGGCCGCTCGTGTCATAACTAGTTCAAACTACGAAATAAGGTCAAAAACAATCTTTCGGATTCTAGGATGGACTCCAATTGAGTCTACTGTTATGAAAAGGGAAATTTTAATGACATTCAAGGCTATCCGTTGTGTTGCGCCGGAGTACGTCTCTAACATGTTCTCTCATAGCCAAAATAACGTTACAATTACGAAATGCGGAGCAACATGCGCAAGCTAGTGCCTGGAACAACTTACCCATTGACATTGTCAACGGGTATGAGCTACTATCAACAATTCATTTTAAAAGTTTAATCGACAATTATTTTTCCACAGATTAAATGACTGTTGATGATGCTCATAAATATTGCAACATGAGTAATCAATATTGTTTCATCTAACATGACTTATTTGTGTAAATAGTTATTAATATTTTATAGTATTATATCAAACGATACCTTGAAAAGCAGCAATAGCTGAAGGGATCGTTTTTAAAGGGCTATCGTTTTTAAATAACTTTTATAAATAAATATATAAATCGTATCCGCAAAACCGAGGTCCGAGTAGTGATGCATCACCCGTGGGACTGGGAGCCATTCTCTGCCAGATTCAGGAGGACGGTTCTTCTCGCCATGTTGCCTATGCCAGTCGGTCCCTCAGCGATGTGGAACGCCGGTACAGCCAGATTGAGAGAGAGGCCCTCGGCGTTAAATTTGGGTGTTTAAAGTTTGACCACTACCTAAGCGGGGATCCAGATTTCACAATCGTTACCGATCATAACTAACCGCTTCTCGGGTTATACAAGCCTGGATCCCGCCCACCACCGCATATCGAAGGTTGGGCTTTACGAATTCAGCACCTCAACTTCCAGCTTCTATACGAGCCAGGCCCTAAGAATCCAGCAGATGTCTTTTCCCGGCAACCGACCCCACTCCGGGCGAAACGAATAAGGCTCGCCCGCACTCAATCAAAGTGGGCCATTCAGTCCTCATTCGTTCTGAAAAGAAAGGAAAACTAACATTACCATGGAATCCGGCGACATTCCGAGTCACAGCCGTAAAAGGAGGATCGGTTACAGTCGAAAGGGAAGGTCAACGTTTTATGCGACATGCACACCTCCGCTGTAAGGAAAGTACCAGGAGCGAACATTGCCAAGCCAACCCCAGAGGCAATACAAGAAAACGATCACAGGACCCTCCGCTCAACCCGTCAACAACAACCAAACTACTACGGGTTCAACCCGGCCAAATAAAACGGTTAATTTCCTCGTCCAAGAAGGGGAGAATTGTAGTAACAGCGATACCGCTGACACTGCCATTCGTAGACTCGGAAGAACACATGTTTTTCTTACGAGCGAACAGACAACAGCAGTACATTCATGTTCTTAACTTAAGCTCTAAATAAAAGGATTGTTAAGCGTTGTACGAACACAACAATCAGTTATTTTAACATGAAGTATAGCTACTTAGCATGTGCCCGCGATCATTTATGCACTTTTCACTCCGCTAGTTTTCCAAATTCTAATACCTGAGCATATATAGTAAACGGCCGAACGGAAATAGTACCCTCGCCACGGGCTTCACCCTACACGCGTGGTGGTAGTAGTAGTATAACTTTATTTACCATGGTAGGCTCATCAGAATAACTATTTACAAAATTTTTACTAAATTATTCTAAACTGAACTATATTACAATTATTTACATGATATTTAAAATAAATAAAAAATAATAAATCTGCTTTACATGAGTGTCGTGCTAAAGATTAAAGACTATTATGATTTATGATAATAGAGAATAAACTCTGCTGAATAAAAATAGAGAATAAAATCTGCTGCAGGCTGTGGCGAGTATTAGTGCTGCCGAAGGCAGCACACTATTCTTGACATGGCAAGGTAATGTTTTCTATAATGGTCAATGATATCAAGGCGGTGAATTCCTCTAATGATTTATCTAAATTTGCCGATGATGTTACAATAATAGCACCAGTTTATGACCACGAAGATTCAGCTGGAGATGAAGTGGAAGATATGAAACTATGGTCAAACGAAAATAGAATGTCTTTAAATTCCATTCACATTCCATTCATAATACGAAAAGATTGAAGAAATACCAGGAAAATGGGATAAACATTTCGATGAAATGATGAAGAAAGCTAGTAGTAGAATGTATATTTTAAGAGTCTGTAAACATTATGGGTTCTCTACGCAACAATTAGATCTTCTTTTCATAAGTCTTGTAATCTCCCTTTTCACCTTTGCAGTTGAAGTTTGGGGCGGAGCATCTTACCACAAATATGTAAGTCAGATTGATAAGTTTATAAATCGTGCTCACAGAAACGGGTATACCAGCAACCGATCAGATTTTAAAGCAATAATATCGAACAGAGACAAGAAATTATGGACTAAAATTACAAGTGATGATAATAATGGTTTACACATCCTTTTACCTAACAAGATAAATCGACCTCTAAGACGGAGAGGTCATGACTTTGAATTACCTATTGTTAAAACTGAGAAGTTTAAAAACGCTTTTATAAATAGATGTCTTTTCAATTTTATATAAACTGTTCATATTTGTATATATTATAACCTTCGTAATTTTATATAATTGATGTAAATAATTTTGTATAATAACCATATTGTAGTATATATTCTCACATGTAAACTCAGACGTTTGTTTTGAGTATTTCAATAAAGACTTTTATTCAGAGATTTAGATTGCGTGGCTCGGAGACTAGCTTAAAACGCCCTTGCTTTTAAAACGACATTGCATGCCTTTGCATGCAGAGAATGTTAAGCATTAATTTTACTAAAGTTTCTTGAGGGAGTGGTCATTATTTATGGGGAGAGGGGGGGGCTGGAAAATGGAAGGGGGGAGCAAATAAAGTTTCATGCCCATATATAGGGGGTTAACGTTTTGATATAGACAAGGGGAGGGGCAAAATAATTTGAGGCTTAAATATCATCTTAAGTTCTGGTGAGGTTCTGCACTAGTCTAGGACCTGTAAAGGAGTTTGTATGCATTTCATTTAGGACAGATTATCTCAACTGTTTTAGGGTAAAATGACCATGGCATAGGTCAACATGGCATATGTGCCAAAACCCGAATCCGGGGCGAAAGTCCTGAAAATGACCACGCCCAGAAACGGCACTGTCGGCATAGCTCTAAATCCTGAACCGCCAAAGCTACAGCCTTTTTGAATTGCTTATAGTGTTTAGAATGGTTGCTTTTATGGGTAGTCACTGGAGGGTGAAATTTGTCTAGGTATCATATTTTACAAGAAAATGACTATGCACCATCCCAGGTCAACTGCTAATTATGCATCAAATTACTCATTCACCTGGCAAAGTCTATGTTTTCTTATTTCCCAAACATTTTGTCATAGGATGAAAAAATATGCTTATTTTAATATAATTATTATAAATTTCATAAGGAATGATATTGTTTTGTTGAGATATAACACATTTCATTTCACTTACCCCCCGCCAGAACACGATTTCAGCCATATTTTGCCGATTTGTTTGCTTTTTATCGCCGAGCCTCGCAAGTATCATCCAAATGTTCTACTTTAACACAATGCTAGTTGACTAAAGAATAATTCAACCAAGTTTCGTCGGGTTTTGGAGTAGTGCCATGTATTTTATATTCGATTTTGTGTCCTTCGACATTTCCTCAATTATGTAGCCATTGCAATGTCTCGCAGCTTCTCTGCCCGATAAATGCCACTTCTTCGTACACATCTGTATTTATATTACAGTATCCAAAAATAATTGATTGTAGAATAGTCCCAATCGAAAATTACTCCCATTACTCCCATTTGGGAGTGAAAAACCTTCCCTCGTTCATCAAGAACGAGAATCTAAAACAAAAGGTTCAAAATAATTTGAAAGTCTCGCGCAATCTTCACGAAAACCGCTCGTGGGCAACATTACAGGGGGGGGCAACATTTTCACGAATACGTTTGTTCGCGATCACAGCAACCCAAACTCCCAAAGTAAAGTTCGTGTGTTTAACTGTTTATATGTTTTATGACAAAATAAACAAATATTCGCGTAATTTTGTATTTTTCTGGTTTCCTTTAGCTATAAAAAAGAAACCAGAGATTTACGCAATCTTTTTGCACCACCAAACGTATTCGTGAAAATGTATTCCCCTGTAATGTTGCCCACGAGGAGTTTTCGTGAAGATTGCGCGAGACTTTCAAATTATTTTGAACCTTTTGTTTTAGATTCTCGTTCTTGATGAACGAGGAAGGTTTCACTCCCAAATGGGAGTAATGGGAGTAATTTTCGATTGGGACTATTCTACAATCAATTATTTTGGATACTGTAATATAAATACAGATATTTACGAAGAAGTGGCATTTATCGGGCAGAGAAGCTGCGAGACATTGCAATGGCTACATAATTGAGGAAATGTCGAAGGACACAAAATCGAATATAAAATACATGGCACTACTCCAAAACCCGACGAAACTTGGTTGAATTATTCTTTAGTCAACTAGCATTGTGTTAAAGTAGAACATTTGGATGATACTTGCGAGGCTCGGCGATAAAAAGCAAACAAATCGGCAAAATATGGCTGAAATCGTGTTCTGGCGGGGGGTAAGTGAAATGAAATGTGTTATATCTCAACAAAACAATATCATTCCTTATGAAATTTATAATAATTATATTAAAATAAGCATATTTTTTCATCCTATGACAAAAATGTTTGGGAAATAAGAAAACATAGACTTTGCCAGGTGAATGAGTAATTTGATGCATAATTAGCAGTTGACCTGGGATGGTGCATAGTCATTTTCTTGTAAAATATGATACCTAGACAAATTTCACCCTCCAGTGACTACCCATAAAAGCAACCATTCTAAACACTATAAGCAATTCAAAAAGGCTGTAGCTTTGGCGGTTCAGGATTTAGAGCTATGCCGACAGTGCCGTTTCTGGGCGTGGTCATTTTCAGGACTTTCGCCCCGGATTCGGGTTTTGGCACATATGCCATGTTGACCGCCATGGTCATTTTACCCTAAAACAGTTGAGATAATCTGTCCTAAATGAAATGCATACAAACTCCTTTACAGGTCCTAGACTACACATGAAATCTTCTCCCAGAACGCAGGAAATGCCATTTCAGGGACTCTAAATTTCAAAATTTTCCGGGAGAGCAAAACCCCAGAACCCCTACAGTGTTTTTCCGCCTATGTTAATAAGTTTGGCTGATTATTAATAGGTGGCAAATGTTTCCCCTTGACACTACTGATTTACAAGCACTTGCAACTTCTGAAGATAATCTGGAGTAATATATATCACACTATGTTTTCCATTTAACCATTTTCCATTTAAGTAAACTGATATTTATCCGTACTGGACGAACTGAAATAACTAAATTTCCATGTTTAATTATTCGATTTTTCTTTCATGAACAATGTGTGTTTAAGTGAATGGTTGAGAAGGTGGGGGGGGGGTGGTCAGAAAAGTTTCTACTTTTATCAAGGGGGCCTAAAAGTTTGCCTTCAATCTTGAAGGGGGGTCAAAAAAGTTTTCAACCCCTATTTTTCAACCCCCTCCCCATAAACAATGACCACTCTCTAACTGCCGATTGTGCGGAGTTCAGAGATAAACTGTTCACCAACTTCTAGCTGGATACTGTAAATTGGCAAACACTGATTACACTCAAAGGCACAACAAGGCCATGTACAGTTCAAAAGATTTTATGTACTGTATAGACCCATTATTTCATTCTCGTATAAATTCAGTGGCCCGAAGTCTGTCCCAGGTCAAACAATCCTCTTTCTCCGTTATTAACCCCAGAAAATCTCCCGAACGAACTTTGCAAGAAATTGTAGGAAATTTTACGATATGAAATTGATATGAAATGGACATCTACAAATTGCATTGCGGAAACACCGGCACATGAAAACGAGGCTTGGCGTAATTGCTACATTCCATTCTCAACAACATAGTCAAGATTGGATTTTTTGCGTAGTACTGTTTTCGACTGTTTGGAACTGAATATTTAACAAATAAAGTAGGTAAAAACATTGTTTCCTTTGAATATTTGTTTCCTAAATTGTTTTCTGTAATAGAAACTAATATTTATTTCATTATAGACTTTGATCGGCACGAAAAACCTGACAATACGCGAAAGAATATCAACACTTCGGCATGAAGCTACTTCTTGTCGCTTTGTTTGTGCTAGGGACAGTCTCAGCCGCTAGAAAAGGTATGTAGTTAATCTTGGTCGGGTATCTAGTTCATCTAATATAATTTCATTTTTACTTTCTTAAAATTGAAAGAGGTAGAAAAATAGTGTAGTAAAATCAAGTCAAAATTTAATATACCCACTTCGAACGTAACTTCGACCACTTGACAGTCTTTGAATGTCGTAATAGTTTATAATTGTTTTCGTTTGAAATAGTTATAATTATACACCTTTCCGTTACACACCATTTTATTGTAAAAGTTTTTCAAAACCTTACTGTATTTAACTTTATATCAATGTATATTTGCTGCCTGAAAGCAAAAATATGGTTAAAATTTTGAACATTTCTAGTTATTTTATCCCCCTATTTTATAAAGATTATACTAGGTCTAGGAACATTACAATGTTTAATATGATATATTTGTGATAGGGATATTATTTGCAAGGCAGTAAGGTTAAGTCCCATACAAATGCAAAAGCCTGTAGAAATGAGAAAGTCTTCCTTGACAAGCTGACTTGCTCATATGATCACAATTCTTCCTTCAGTTGACAATTTTTATTTGACGAGTTCCTTCTGCTTGTGTGTGTGACAAAAAATGACAAGCTTTCCTTTACAATCCTCTTTTATTATAGCCTAGTATTGATTGGCAATTTTTCCATGCTAGTATGACTAAGCTTTGACACAAGAAGACTCGTAAAGGACAAATAATTGTCACTTGTTTTACAAATTTCTTACAATATTTCACGTAATTATCTGAAAGGTAACATAAATACATACATACATTATTCAGCTCACTCCCCGTTGGGGCTTTTCAGTGACCGATTACATCAAGTATCTTGCTTACCTATATTATGTACGTAGCCCACAGGGAATCCAACTAAGAACTGTGGCGAGTAGGACTAAATATAGCGTAGTATATTCAAATTATTGGACTTACTTGTATAAATCATAGAGCTTATATTATGCAGTGAATAGCTTCAACATTGCTTCAATTCGAACAATGATTCAAAACGAAAATATTGCATCATTTGCATGGCAAATTATTGATAATACGAAATTATTACATGACGTTTCGAGCAAACAACAGCATTGGATTGCGGGCGCTCGAGGGAAGACGAGGGGCGAAAAGAAATAGAAAGGGATGAAACACCGATCATGTGACTGAACGTTTTGTGTGCTCCCTAAGTAGCCTGTTTAATCTTTTTTTGTGTTTTTTACGATTCAGACGTTGTTCTATTGCATAAACAAATATGGTCATTACCGAAAAACAGTTGATGAAACTATTTTACGGGATTTATAACAGCGGGCATTCTTCGACGTTTTCGCAAAATATTTGTATTCTTGAGTCTCTGTGGCTTGATTTCCTGCATTTTCAGAGAAAATTTTTTATATATCCCATCTAAACGGAGCCAGGTTTAGTTGTGAGAATACCATAACTTTCCTCTAAACTCAGTTTTTCCCCTTTTTTTGCTTATACTTTGGAAAAAAGGGACCTTCACTGGGGGGGCCAAAATAGCTTACTGGGGGGGCCAACATGGGGGCTGGGGGCTTTGGCCCCTCCAGTACATTAGTTAAAAAAGGCCCTGATATCGACAGTTGTAAATTGTATTTTGCTTTTGTAAATGTTTAAGAACGAACTTTATCTGAGCCTCATTTTAAAATTGGTTTCTGTATTTTTTTTCACATAGACCAGAATAAGACTGGTCAATAAGACTGTATTATTATTATTATATATTGACAATTTGACATTATTTGACAAATGTCAATACATCGCCATGTTAATTGATCACTTCTAAAAGTACAGCTTATATACTTCATGTAACACTAATTATAGCTTAACATTACTGACGTAATACTTGAATGTCAACACTCCCACTTAATGTGAGCTATGATTATAACTGAATAACCCTTTTTAAATACGAAAACGTCTCTCTTTCGTCTACCCTTGAACTAGATTTCTTTAACATTTAACATGTCTCTGAATTTTTGAAAAGTTTGTCTTGGTAGACTCTTCGTCATAATATCAGCTAACATCTGATCTGTACTGCAGTATTTCACGTTGATAGATCTGTCGTTGACTTTCTCTCGAATAAAGTGATATACCACGTCAATGTGCTTAGTACGGTTGTGGAATCGTGGATTTTTAGATAGTTCTATGGCTCCTTGATTATCTTCATTCATAACTGATGGTTGATCTTGTTTTTCTCCGATGTCGTTTAGTAATCTTCTTAACCACACAAGCTCTTGTGTTGCATGACTGAGCGCCACATACTGTACTCGGCTTCGGTTGTTGATCTGGTAACACATGGTTGTCTTTTGCTGCACCAGCTTATAGTTGATCCATTTATCTGGAAGGCATATCCAGATGTTGATCTTCTTGTATCCAAGTTGTTTGCCCAATGTTGCACTTCTGCCTTCGAACACTAGACCATAGTTCATAGTACCTTCGATATATCTTAGGACTCTTTTTGCACCAACCCAATGTTCTTTGCTTGGTTTCGCCATGAACTTTGATAGTACGCCAACTGCAGAGGCTAGATCTGGTCTAGTTGCGGTGGTCACATAGGTTAGACATCCTATGAGCTTCTGGTATTCGTTAGTATTTGTGGGATTTTCATCTTCTGGCAATTCTTGAAAATGTTTCCCAGGCTCTAGAGGAGTTGACACAGGTTTGCATTGCTCCATACCGAATCGCTTTAGAATACCTTCTAAATATTTGGTTTGACTGATCGTCATCTGTACTCTTTCTCTATCTCTTTTAATAATCATTCCGAGAATATGCTTCACTTCGCCCATATCCTCAATCTTGAACTTCGAACCGATTAACTTCTCTTCATTTAGCATGGATAAATCATTGGAAAACAGCAGTATATCATCGACGTAGATTGATAGAATAACAAACATGATAATTCCATTCTGATCTTTGATAGATTTTATATACAAACATGGATCAGAGTTCCTTTGTTTGTATCCACTTGACTTTAGAAATGTGTCGATGGCATTGTTCCAGCATCTCGCGGATTGTTTTAGTCCATAAATACTTTTCTTCAGCTTACAGACGTGGTTTGGACATTCCTTGCTAACATAACCATCTGGTTGTCGCATATATACTTCTTCTTCTAGGTTTCCTTGCAAGAATGCTGATTTGACGTCCATTTGGTGGACTTCCCAATTCTTAGCATTTGACAGAGCTAGTAATGATCGAATCGTTGTACTTCGCACTACAGGTGAAAGTACTTCCGAGTAGTCGATTCCTGCGGCTTGAGTGTAACCTTGGGCCACTAGTCGAGCTTTATATCTTTGTACACAGCCGTTTTCATCTCTCTTTACTTTGAAAACCTATTTGCTGCCTACAACACGCTTGCCGGAACAAGTTCCCAGGTGTCGTTTTCAATTAATGAATTGAATTCTGAATCGGTAGCTTTCTTCCATTGTGTTGAATATTCTCCGGAGAAGGCATCTTTAAGATTAATTGGTTCATTTATATCAGCAGTTATATCGTTCGCTAGATAACATTCCTCATCGAATCTATTGGGTGGTCTTCGTTCATGGACGTTTCGAACTTCATTCATGAACGTCTCCTCGAAGGTTGCTCCCACTTGCTGGTCATCAGCTCGTTGGTTTGGTTCGACATTCTCTGCGACTCTTTGATTAGGAACTTCGTTTTGTTCTTGACTTCCGTCAGTAAGAATTTCTTCAACCGCTAATGGAATGTCAGAATCTGTGCGATCATCAAAGTTGGTTGAACTTTGGACATCAAAGTCATGAAATTTATTCTCTAGAAATATGACAGCACGAGAAATAGGATCGTATAACTTATATCCTTTCACACCCTCGGGGTATCCCACGAAAAACGACTTTCTGGATTTTGGGTCCAGCTTCTTTCTCTGATTATCAGGAATATGCACGTATGTAACACATCCGAATACACGTAGATTCGACACATCCGGTTTCTTCTTGAACAAGCATTCATACGGAGTGATACCAGTTAAGGCTGTCGTTGGACTGCAGTTTCGGACGTAAACCGGGGTACTGGCTGCTTCGGCATCTGTGGTGTTGACTCTACGATGGTGCGGTTCATTATTTCCGCTACGCCATTCTGTGCTGGATTGTATGGTACGTTTAGTTGATGAACGATACCATTACTCTTCAGGGAAGACTCGAATTCTTTCGAGGAATATTCTCCTCCATTATCCGAACGTAGAATCTTGATTGGATTTCCTCCAACGTTCATAGCATAGGCATGGAACTCTTTGAATTTTTTCAAGACTTCGCTCTTATTCTTCATGAAATAAACAAACGTGTACCGTGAGTAATCGTCGATGAAGGTTACATAATATCGTGATCCACCAAGAGACGATACGGACATTGGACCACAGACATCACTATGGATAAGTTCGAATGGCTCACTAGCACGATAATCAGCAGTCTTCGGATAAGGACAGCGATGCTGCTTCCCTTTGGTGCACGCTTCACAGAATTGATCCTCATTTGTCTTGCTTACACCGTCCATTCCACTTACCATACCTTCGTCAATGAGTTTGTTTACATTGTTCATTCCGAGGTGACCAAATCTACAGTGCCATATATACCGATCTGCATTAGGTTGTTGCTTGGCGACGTTCACATGCTCTTTCATAATCTTCAAGACATATAAGTATCCTTGGACCTCTCCTTCAGCTAAAATCTTTGAATTCCGGGAAATTTCACACCTGTTTTCTTTAAAGATAACTGTTGCACCACGCTTTACCATTGCATTAACTGACAGCAAGTTGTTCTCTAACTCTGGCAGGTACAAAACTTCTTGCAATGCTATCTTTTGAGTATGGTCATCCACAGCAGCTTTCACATGACAAGTCCCTTTTCCATATGCAAGGATTGATCTATTATCACCGAGATTCACAGTGCATGGTTTCTTAAATTCCACATAGTTGGACAGACGATTTCTTTCGAATGTCATATGTTGGGTCGCCCCTGAGTCGATAATCCATCCACATCTATCTTCATTCTCAGATATATATAATGCTACTTCATCATGATTATCTTGCTCATTTTTTCCTTGTGCTAAGGAAGCAGATAGGCAGTTGCGATATTGAAAAAAATCGATATATCCACTATATCGAATTATGCAAATGAGAAAACGTAATTTAGTCAACTTGCATGTATACGCATCACAAACAGTTAAAAAGAAGTGCATGAAACCAGTCATAGTACGTCTCAAAGATTTATTAACAACGATTTATCCGTTTATGAAAGTTTAAAGATATATTTACAAGCCTAATGGTTTCACAGTACAATGTTTATAAATTTTCTGCGAGAAACACTATTGAGGTATACTCGCTTTGCCGTAACTATCTGTCCCGCTTTGCTAAAAAGTCTTTCAATTGGAGCACTGCTCGCTGGAATCGCCAGATATAGTCGGACATACTGCGACAGGAGAGGAAAATCATTCTCATGGAATTTCCACCACTGGAGTGGGTCGTCATCTCCATCGATCGTCAGAAATTGCAAATATCGGGCAATTTCGTTTGCCACGCGATCTCGTGGTGACTTGGCTGGCGACGGCGACTGTTTGATCTTCCTCATACTTGTGAGAGAGCCAAGGGTCTTCTTAGCTTTCTTACTTGGCGGTGGCTGGTTACTGGGTTCCTCTACGGTCTCTTCAGGCATCTTGAGAAAAACTGCGTCTTTTAAAAGGGTCTCTTTGACTGCATCCAACTCGCACACGGTTTCAATGTCACAACCTTCGGCTTCAGGTTCTTCGTTGTCAGGGAAGAAATCACTCTGAACGGAACACGAAAATAAATAAATAATACAAGAATTGAAAACGGCAAATCGGCAATAACAATGTATATAGCGCTATTAAAATGTTCTGTTTTTAGCCCGCTAATTCAATTATCTACAAAGTTAAGTGACAAACTGTCAAAGCTTAAAATAACATTGCAATTTTTAAGGTGTTATTTGTAAACCGCTGTTTTGTTGTTTTTAAGCTGTGCTATATAGTTGCATTGCATAATTCACTTAGTATCCTTTGAAAGTTGAAACAATGACCTTGTATCTGGGATCAAGAAAGCAAGTGAGATTCATTAGCTGTTGCTTTTCGTCACTCGCATATTTGTCTTCAAGGTATTTCATGATGTTCTTCTTTATACTGACAGTAAGTGGAAGATCTTTTTCTCCAACTGCAAGCTCTTCGTGTTTCAGTCGATACAGGACGGGCTTCAGAGCAGAAATGGTTACGTACTTGCTTGCGCACATTATATCAGTAAACTGAGCAAGTGGAGAAAGAGCAGCATCGACTGCTTCTAAAACTTCTGTATCTTGCCATTTTGGACCAGATGTGCCGTACCTTGTCCTCGTTCAACACCCGACGCAGTGCCTTTTTACTTTTCAAAAACTTGCTGATCATTTCGTGAGTTGAGCCCCAACGCGTTGCACACTCCTAGAATTAAAATAGAAAAACAAAAACATATATGTTTAAATCATTTAGTACTACACAATAAGTTATTTTATTATAAAAAATGTCGAATAATGTGTACACAAACCGATGCAAGCTTCACAGGCTTAACTCCTGGTTCTTCTTGAATTTGGGCCTCTGCAAGAGCCTTCTGTCTTTTCCAGCTCATACTAAAAGCGGCCACCGTCTTTCTGCAAACACCGAGTGCACGTGATGTATTCTTCTCCTTCGCGAGGGAATTAGTTATTGCTAAATACAAGTTATATTGCGCCAGTTCTTTTCCCGGCATGCCTTCAAAACGTCGGCTGCGTTGTCGGTTGTAATGGCTGATAACTTTTCTGGATCCAGTTCCCAGTGCTTCATGACGTCTTCCATACATTCACCCAGCTCGGTTGCTGTGTGATCATGAGGCACGAATTTCGTTCCAAGACAGCGACTAACAAGTTTCCACTGGTCGTCAATCCAATGAGCAGTGAATCCCATGTAAGGTATCATCCCACGCGAAGACCACATATCCGTCGTAGCTGCGTAAAATTCAATGTTTCTCTGGGAATTAAGCACATTTTCTCGCGTAGCGTCGTAGAGTTTAGCTATACGTTGCCTCGAAAAAGTTGACTTTGATGGAATTTGGTAACGCGGCTCTAAAATGTTGAGCAGCTGATGGAATCCGGGACGAGTAACTGCGTTGAGTGGGACACTATCTTTGGCTAGGTAATAAGCTATCACGTCAGTGATCTCTTCTGCCCGTTTTTGGCCTGGCTGAAGTGGCGCTCTTTTTTCCGTTGCTTCGATGATGCTAGGTTGAGAAGAGGATGTCTGGTATTTCTGTGCAGCAGTTGCAGGAGAGGATTCCGTCGCTGGCGTGGTTCGTTTCCTCGCTATATTCAGGGTCGTATACACCATGAGATGGTTTGTTTTTAAATGCGACATTAGATTCGTTGTGTTTCCGGCCTTCGTTTTCACCTTTTTCTTACACAGCTGACATGTTGGGTCATCATTTTCATTACTTTTCTTAAAGTAATTCCAAACAGGACTTCTTTGATTAGACATTTTTACATCCCTTTGCAACAGAATAACGAGTTTGAATGAGATGTGTTATTTTGATACCTTGTTTTTAAACCTGCGTCGATATGCGTCATTGACATTATTCAAATTATTGCGAATTCCATCTTTATGAGTCATCACAAAACTATTGTTTTCAAGCGTTCAATGCCGCTGCTTGGTGATCTTCTGTGGTCACAGTTTCTCTGTTTCCGCTTTTAATTTCAATTGCCCACGCACTTGTATCATAAATTCGCAATTGCCGCCACACACACGTTGTCTAAACTTCACCGGTGAAAACAATAATTGCCGAATAATCGGAGATTAAGTTGTTTAGTTACAACTTTCGATATGCGAAAAATCGAATATCGATATTTTTGAAATATCGATATTTATCGAAAATATCGATATATCGCAACTGCCTACAAAAATATATTTTGACATCCAGGAAATGATTGTATATAAACACATTTACAAATTCTGTGGTTGTGCTTCGTTGGATTGTACCTGTAAAACTAAAATGTAAATCGATTCTGAATAAAAATTCAGACTCAGAGTCATCAATTAAATCATATAATGGATTTATATCATGGAATTCAATAACACTCAGACTGTGCTAGACTTATTTAACTCAGGAGGGTCAGATTTTCACTGTAACGTCAAATATATGTTGTATTTCTGGTATTAAAGTAGGATGTCAGCTTTTCAGTTTGGATACCAACTTTGAAGTGCTGGTAAATGTGCTGGTATCCATAATGGATTCCAGGGAAAGATTCTAATCTCGAACCCTGTCCCAATATTAACTGATCGTGTAATTTACAGTTGTATTATCTCTTCTTTGGCAGTTTTATTATTGTTTCATTCATATTGAAAAGGGCACTTTTCCCCCCTTAGGAAAGGGCAGGAGGGGCGCTTGCCCACCCCCCCTCTCCAGCATCCCTGTTTCCACTTGTAAACATCTAAGGAGGTTGGATATGACTGGAATGTTTCCAAATTGAGCAACGATTTCATTTTCGTTCGCGATTTTTCGCAACGAGATAAGCTAGACTGCGCATCCAGATACAGGCTAGATTTTGTACCCAACTACAGTACTTAGCTAAAGTTCACAACTTCGTCTTAATCCAGCAGCTACCACAGTTATATTGTCTCAGTTTACCTTAACGTTTGTGAAGCAAAATGTTTCTGACCTTGTTCAGTAAAACCTTTGGAAATTTTGTGTCCACAACATAGGTTTTGAGAACGGACATAACCTACCGGGTGTCCCAAAAAAACGTATCGCTGTTTGATTTAATGTAGCGCAAGAACTATAACAGGCATTTCACTCAAGTAAGTTTTACTGTATTCAAAAAGGGCTAACTTAAATTTTGGTATATAACATTTGAATTTTGATGCAATATTGACCGAGATACAGATGTTTGAAGTTGAGTAAGCATTTTGAAATTGCTAAAATCACCATAAAACGGCCCCATCAAATGTCTGTTTGGTTAAACTTGATAAATATTTCTATGTGGTCAAAAGAACGCATGTATACAACGATATTGTTCCAAAGACCAAGATTTGATCATCTGGAAATGCTTGTCTGTCTTACTTTGGAAACAATGCCATTAAAAGAATTTTGGATCAGTTCTTCATCCAAAGATTCACATGCCAAAACAATTGCCTCAAAAAGCTGTCTTCAATGTTTTCAACTAAATTTTATGTCAATGTGTATATAATTTATTCCATTTTTATTTCCAAGGGTTACAAATCTACTAGGAAATAATGTGAAGTTAAAGTTAACTTTATTGAAATTGACAATACTCGTGATAAAATGACAACTGTTTTCAAATCAATTTAATAAGCCGTTTTTTTCTGGATTTTTCACTAATTTTAAAAACGTACCGCAACATCTGTATCTCGGTCAATATTGCATCAAAATTCAAGTGTTATATACCAAAATTTCAATTAGCCCTTTTTAGTGCAAAGTTTTTAACTTTGCAGTATTGTGATGAGGGGCGAAAATTCACACGAGCGATACATACATACATACATAGATAGATACATCATAGTGTAAACTTTCCGGGGGGTGTTTGCGAAGATTCTCTATTAATACCGTATCTGTGAAACTTTGGGGTTGAAACTTTTTTAAGCACTTTCAAGTTATCTTATAGCTCAATTCGGTTGTATTCATGCAGTGTTTAATTAGATTTACGAACAACATTTGGGTTGTGATATTAAACGTCTACATCATAACAATCGTTTTATATATAATATTGGGTTGCTAACTCCCCCGGTAGCTATGAACACGTGCGTTCAAGTCCACTGATCTAATAATATCACGGAACGAAAATACGAAATTTCGAAATATTTACCGCACAATGGTGGCAGCTGGGAGTGGGAATGTGATGGAAATACGATCAAATTTATAAATAAACGTTTTCATTTTGGCCTTTTGGATTTGTAGTGCGTTTTGTCATTTATATATTCAATAGACAATACTGAATGGGTCGAATATTCATTATTGCAATATTTTTATAAATTCCGAAGCGTATTAAACTTTCGCCTCAAACATGTCACATATTTTGGACTTGGTAGTTGGTGCTGGTTACATATAAAAAAATTCAAGTACAAGATTCAAGACCCGATGAGATCCCTTTGGCCTTACCGTAAATATCGAATATGTTAGTTATAGTATACAGCATTGGATTTTACCAGCGATCTAAGGTAACGGTCGACTTGCGTATAATTTATACACATTAATACGGCTACTGTATTGTTTCTGGCGAATTTTATAGATAGTAGAAGTTTTTTGTAGAGTCACTAGAGTTGTAGAGTGTAGTATGAACTGCATAATTTTGAAATTTGACATTTGTTATGCAATATTAATAATAGAACACATC
This sequence comes from Trachythela sp. YZ-2020, assembly GCA_016169945.1. NCBI lineage: Eukaryota > Metazoa > Cnidaria > Anthozoa > Malacalcyonacea > Clavulariidae > Trachythela > Trachythela sp. YZ-2020. Next base: position 1,886,049 of record JADLSH010000085.1, read on the forward strand.
TCTGTTGACGGGGCAGTTGTTTACAAATGCGAATGGCATTTTGGTGAGGATGCGTCTGCATATATAACTATGATGTATAATGCATTCTATATACTTTCTAGTTTTGCTTAGCCTTAGTTTATTTTAGTAGTCTGTGTACAACCGTACTCTCGAAATTTTATATACACGATGAAATAAATAAAATTTGAAATAATCGAAGTTGGGTTGACATATTTGTAATTAGTTGAATAAAACTAATCAAATATTGCAACCGTAAACAAAAGACAATTTTATCTGCTTACTATAATATATTGGCAAAAACATAAATCACTCATCGCGAATTTAGAATTACGAATGATGAAATATTACAAGCTTTTCATTGACAAGTGTACTTGTTGAAAAACTGGCATGCTAGCTTTTCAAAAGCTTGTCACATTTCATCAATTTTCAAGGGCAAATAAAAATAGTAAAGGTAAAATATGCAAATATCAACACAACACAACATGGATGCACAACTACGTACGCACTATCAACCATGTAACATAGCATTTGTCTTTTAAAACTTTGCACTATATCCTTGGATCACTAGTTGAATACAGTAAAACTTATTTAAGAGAAATACGTGTTGTAGTTTTTGTGCTACATTAAATCAAACAGCGATACTTTTTTTTGGGACACCCCGTAGAACAATTTGGATCGGCCGTTCCAATATAATGTGATGTTCATTCTGGGTATAAGCCTAGTTCACATGTAACACTGTGACCTGTGTGAGATATGCATAGGCAGGAAAACACAAGCAAACTTTACCTTATTAATTAAACATTCCATTATGTCTGACTAACGATATACTAGCTCATGAGTAGCTACGTGCAATGAATGTACTGTACATTTTTATGTATTACATTACAATAAATGACTGTCCTTTTATATTTTTAAAAAAAATTTGTTTTTTGTTTATCGTTTTTATTTCGTATTAATATATATAAAAAAAAACCAATACCAAATCAAAAGCAAAAGAAAGAAATTTTTAAAAAACGTTAAGTTTGGTCTTCCAATGGATGCTTGTCCCATATGGTTACGAATAGGTATGATCAAGTATCAAGTTTTGTTCAAACTTGTCAATTGAGGTGAGATTTTGATTTTTGCATCTAAGGAAGATAAATCTCTCTAAAAAAACAAGAACTTCTCACGTGAAACTTCAATGTTTACTTGTTAATTTTAATAAATTTAATAAAAACAGTAAACTAAATCGGCATCACAAACGAGCAGCTAATCAGATTAAAACATATTTGACAAAGATTAAAGTTTTACGTGAGCATTCTAAATTCTATAATATTGAAAAATAAGAATATTGATTACACCACTTTCAGTTACCCTAAGGTTGGTTATTTAGATCCCTTAAACAAATTGATAATGGTTAAACGGTATATACTATATACTTGTTTTCTGGATTTACGCTGCAGATGGAAGTGTCAGTGACAAGCAATCAAATTAAACTACATCTCTCAATTCTATTTATTTGCCACCAAATACAAAGCTACTACATATAATGGAAATAATTCACATTATGCATTCAAACTTCTTTCTCGTTCCTGATTGGTCAATAATCCCTGGCTAATTCTCAATATCCGTTAGCTGCAACGTTATTTCAGCAGGCTTACGTGATCAGCGTGCAATAATTGTCTTTTTTACTTCTGTCCAAAAAAGTAATTATTACACGCTGTAAAAGCCCGCTAAATTTTAAAAGCAAAAACAAAATGGCTTGTTGTCTTTAAACGAACCGGATGAACTCTTAAAATTATTAGACAGCTTTAGCAAACACAACGCGACGTCAAAAGAGACGTGAAAAAAAATTAAAAATATGCCCGTGCCTGATGGATGCCCCCCGTTTTTTTTACCGATTTTCGTCCTCTTTGATTTGTCGTTGTATCTTCTTGCTCGTATGTCAGAAAAGGCTGCACCAAAAAAGCCAGGAGCAATGAAAAACCATCCTCAATGAGTATATACTATTATTTTTCGCTTTAACTCTTATGTATTTAGCATCTTTCCCACCGACCACCAGTCTTGGCTTTCTTGTTTGTTCTTTTGGACATATAATAAAACAATTATTGCATTTGACTTAGGCATGATATTAACTACTTACTAACTGAGCGTGAGGTCTGTACGGTAAAATATCAAGCTGAGGTCTTGCTGTATTGACCGAGCGATAGCGAGGTCAATACAGCAAGACTGAGGCTTGATATTTTACCGTACAGACCGAACAGTCGAAGTTAGTAAGTTGTTTATTATATGGCATTTCAGACAACAAAAAAACAATTCATTTTGCCAAAAATTGGTCACGCGAGGGCAAAGTACAAAGTCCGAAACTCAAAGCCGGTCATTTTCAAATGTCAAAATACTATGAATTTCAATGATACGAATTTGTCTTAGTTTTTTACAAATTTATCTAATCTTAGCTTAGTAAAACTACTCTACAGTACCATTTATAGAATAAAATATAAAATTAATAGAAAATATAGTGATATTGAGCTATCGGATCAAGGACAAAAACAACTTTGCATGTTCGAAATATTGACTGTTTTAGTTAAAAAACATCGTAAAATTTACCTTAATATTTCGACTTGAGCCAACAAAACTTGATTTTATCCCTTGTAGTTATCCCTTTTCCGTATTTTCCGTTTATTTTTCATTGTTTTAAATTATTTTTAAGGATTTTTTAATGCTTTTATTGGTTTGAAATGTGTTCAAGTCGTCGCAAGGGCAATAAGAATACCGTATTGCCCGTGGGCAATACGGGAAAATCCTGCCTCGTCAGCGACCAATCAGATTGCGAGATTCACCAAAACAAGCACTTGCCATATAATAAAAAGAATTATTATATAAACATATAAGTGTTATATAGAGTTTTATGCCACTGAGAAAAATCGTATTTAAACACACGTAAAAAATACGATATTTTTACGTGTGAAAATATCATTTTTGCAAGCCAATCAAAAACCTATTACTATTTGTGTACTATTTACATATTTGTTTTGAGTTTCTATATGAATTGTCGTTTGTTTATAATTTGTTTATAAAATAAACAGAATAGTACATGGTTGCTTGGAAATATGGAATTTATTTCTCGTGTTGAAGAGAATATTGCTCACTCGTTCGCTACGCTCACTCGTGAGCAATATTCTCTGCAACACTCGAAATAAATTCCATATTTCCGCACAACCATGTAATATTCTCTATTTATTCAGACCTATATAGCCACAGGAACCCCAGGTTATATTGGCCGCCCGCGCCTTATCCAGATATACTTTCAAATTAAATATCACCTTCATGTTGGCTAGGAAGGGAAAAAAATTTCCATGAACCATGTTCGGTCATGCTTATTTTCAATAACATTTGCTGTTTATGTTCCACCTATACCTAAGGAAACAATATATACCAACCTGCATTTCTCAAAGTTTGAATTTTACGTTGAAACATTGATTTCTCTTTCAAGATTTTATCACAGTTTTGCTCGCCGAAACTTCCGAGGCCTCGTTTTTGGCAAAATTTTCACTAAAAAGCAAATTAACGGTCCAAAACGTTCAGCAAAATGAATACTTGAACAATAATTTTTCATTTCGAAAACTTTATGTATATTTTTGCACATTTTTTGGGCCAAAATTGCCGTTTTTAATTCACAAATTATAGCCATTCATGGCCAATTGGCCACATATTTGTTTTCAGTCAGCGAACAAAAAAACAAAGAAAGAGCTTGTATCCTAGCAATAGAACGGCGTGGCATTACGTCAGCAATCGCCGCCATTAAGTGTCGCACACGTCATCTAGCGTGTGCAATTCGTGATCGTTCGTGATCCGCGAGGCGAATGTTAGGGAAAGATACCTAGTGAGACATCTGGATAGACTCTTTAATCTGTGCCCACGCCCAGGTGAGAAAACATTTGAACTGTTTGTAAATTCGTTGTCCAATCAGATTTGAGTTGGTTTGCGTTGCTTAACGACTTCCTGTTTGTTGTCCAGCACCGGCCGTACGCGGATGAATTTGGCTGAATTTTGCCGTTCCTTCGCGGATTTTAAAGCGAATTTAAGCTCTTTGATTATATAATTTTTGTTTTGAGTGTTATATGTTATCACTCGTGCTGGGGATATCGATTAAATTGGAAAGAAAAGTATTTAAAGGCAAAAAATCGAGGAATGTTTAGGGCGACGTATTCCAGTCTGGGATATTTTGGGCCCAATGTCTCCGTCCTTCTATTTCTACTAGTAACCCGTAGAGCGGGCGCGCAGGCGCGGGCGGCCAATATAACCTGGGGTTCCTGTGATATAGCCAGTATAAATGTACAAATTAAAATTACAAATTATAGGTCAATGCTATTTTTCTCGCTGTGATAACTGCCGGTTTACCATCATCTATAGCGCGATTGTGCTTAGTGAAACCACTTACAATTGACTTTCGCTTTCTTAGAGTACGATACCAACTTGGCCAGAACAGTACTCTAGAACAAGCAATACTCGGCGATGGTCTGGGAGACGATATTGTTTCAACTGTTGTAGTAAAAAGAGACAAGACTCAACTAATCATCTCTGCTTATGGCGGACAATCGGACAAGATGAACTTGGTTATACCCGGAGCTGATGATCGCTTAGACCTCAATGGTTTTATGTACGTCGGTGGTTACTTAAACCCACCCCCAACGTACCCCTCATTCCATCGAGTGAATTTCAAGGGATGTATGTATCAAGCCACTTTTGATAGTAGCTATAAAGTTGATTTTATCGATGGAGCGATGCGTAACAGAGCGGGGTTTACCACAAAGAACATAAAGGAGACGGATAACCCCGAAATTCCACCAAGGGCAATGCATTTCAACCGTGAAACCCACTTGTCGTTTCTCATTCAAGAAAAAGATCCACTTGATCCGACGAAAATTTTGAAAAAATTCTACGGTAGTTTTGAATTCCGTACTGTCCTCTTCGAAGGTACAATATTCACGGCGTCCAGCGTCTCGTTAAAGTTCCAGCGATCTCAGTTGAGTTTGAATAGTGGTGGCGATATAGTTTCCATTGATTTCCCTAACGAAGGCCAGGCTAACGATGGACGATGGTTCCGTGTAGAATATGTCGCAGAGAATGACAATTTGGAGTTGAAATTGGACGATGTAAAACGAAAGATGAAGCCTGCGAATTTTCCGCAGTATGGTTCCCTAATATCTTATGGTTTTTTCAAAAACAAACATAATTTCATTGGTTGCATTCGCAATTTGACCGTGCAGTTTGAAAATATCACTTACTATGATATTGTGAATCCGTACAGGGAGGCTAAGTTAGCTGAGGATTATGGGGATTTGAGTGAAGGATGCAAGGCAAGCGACCCCTGCATCCCCAATCCTTGTTTCCACGATGCAGAATGCCTGTCTGTTGTTAGAGATCCTGGTGTCCAATGTGAATGCCGGCAGAGTTACAAGGAACCCTTATGCCAGTTCTGTAAGTATATGGCTTATTACATTGCATAATTTACACACAGTAAAAACCATATACTGCATGTATGGGCTACACTATAGGCTCTTTTCCACTCGTCGCAAAAACCAACTCGCAAGCTCGCTGCGAGTACTTTCATCCAATCACAATGCTCGACAGTTTATTTTAATTACATGCAAGAACTCGCAGCGAGTTTGCGAGTTGGTTTTGCGATGAGTGGAAAAGAGCCTTATGTCATGGGACTTTATATGCAGAGTGACTAAATTGCTTACTATAGTCTATATGCAATATGCACGTATTGACCTTGTGTTGAGTGGCGTGTACTACATATAATGAAACATTTGGCATCATTTGCTTGCTCCCATATTAAGTATCAGTACATTAAAGTTGACGACCATGTGTAGTACCATGTCGAACACTTATCTAAAACTCGCCTATTGTCAAGATAAAGTTTACGTTTTGAACCTGCATAATTATTGAACACTGCAAAAGCAATGTTTGAGGTTATAAATCGTGAGAATATCTCACGAGCTTAAACAACATGGATTTGAATTTCTTTTCTCCCTACTTGACTCGAGGGTATCTCGCCTCTTAAACATCAATTTGAATTTGTGTTCTGCCCAGTAGATTCGAGAATATCTCGTGCGCTCGATACACTTTTTAAGGTGGCTCGATACACTTTTTAAGTAAAAGTTGAAACACTCGAAATTTCGTTTTTTCTGCTGATTACATGGTCATAAAACCTCCAGACCAAAAGAGAACATCGAATTGAATAAAAATCAATATTAAAGTGCGAGTTTGTATTGTTGCCATGGCAACAATACGCATGGAAACATCGGCAAATATGGGAAACATGAGCGTTTATTTCAGAAACAGGTCGGTGATTGCGTATCGTTTTTATTTACTTCAACGAATCTAGTGTGAAAGTTTTAAAAAAATCTGTCAGGCCAAACTTTGGGAATTGAAAAATGGCTTTTTTAAAAAATTCGCATGACAGATTTTCGAGATATTTCACTATTTTACTCAGCGTATATTTATCTATTTGCATGCACATTTTCAGAGTACCTTACCGAACTCGTTTCTTAAATATTTAAGGTTTTCTATGTCCACATTTCTATGCGGCTTGTGCAAGATCAATGAATTGACATGCGCGTACAAAATTTTGCAGGCGCAGCTCCAGAAAAACACGCACATCCATGTAATCAAAATTATTTAGATATAGTGTTTACTTGGCTGGAAATGCAAATATTTTTACTATTTTCCTGCTAACTCAAAGAAAACAGACCGTTTGACATAAGATATGTATGACATAAAAAACAGTTCGACGAAGCGAGAAATGCTGTTTCGCTAAACTTTTTGCCGTTACTAGTATCTTGTAATATATTTACTTTCGTAAATGAAAAAAAAACCATGAAATAGGGTTATAAATGGCATGCGAAAGCCGGTTAAAAGCTAGCCTGCGTAGCAGACGTTTTTTGGGGGAGGACGCGGGAGGCATAATTTAAGGCGGGAGGGCGGGTGAGGCGAAAAACCGTCTGCCGGGTTTCTATATGATTTCAATTGCCAGTCCACTGGTGGACTGGAAATTCGCGATTGGCTAAAAAATCATTAAACGGTCATCGGCTTGTTAATATTTGATTATTTATCACACTTATTGATGTCTTATAAATAAGGCGTGTGCTGAGTGTCGAGAAAGTGCTCCGTATGTTAAACTTGCTTGAATTATTCCTGAAGAGTTTGTCCTTCTTTCAAGCAGTAGGCGTAAAAGTGCTGCTACGGTGAGAAAGTTGTTATGACTTCTGTGACCAGCTGGGTTTGGAAAAAGTTTATAATAATTCATTGTGTTTTTGTGCTGGCACATTTTGATCAGACGGACTAAATAAGCTAGGCGAGATATCACGATCGCAATTCATATATATATTGTAGGATTTGTGGCGTGGAAAGTGTTCTTTAGTCTAAGAAAGACTTCCATGCTCAAAATGACGAGTCTGCACTGCTTAAATCGATTACAGCGATAGTTCTGGTAAAATATATTTCTGACGAAGCACGATGCAGAGCAACTTGTCTAACATTTGAATTTGACATTTGAAACGGATATGTGCTTCATTGCTAAATATTACTAAAACGATGCTTATAGTCCCAGAGTCTTGTTTATATATTGCTTCATTTGCTGGCAGGCAAAGACATTTTGTTCTATTTGTCTATTAGGCTATGACTATAGTCTCGCTCCATTAAAAATACGTATTGCTGTCAGTTTGGTCCTGTGGTTTGGCTTAGTCGTTTCGCCACAACTTGTTATTCTTGAGAATAGCATTTTTTGGTTACACTATAAATGATTATAATGAATCGCGGAGGAGATCGCAAGATTTCAAACATCGTTAACTCTCCTTCAACACAATTAACTCACGCGGAGAACATGCAAGCGAGTTTATTTTAATATACGGAGCGCTTTCTTGTCCTTGACACTCTCAGTTTTCGGCCTTATACTGTATTTTCAGGCAGTTTTTTATTGATTTACCGACTAATTAATAGCACACAACCGCAGTTTTAAACTCAACACAAGTGCTTTTTACGAGGGTAGTCACTCATATTTTGTACTTGTTTACTACTTGCTAATAAATATAGCCCGTTGACAATTTCATAACATCATCAGATATTATATAATCTATCTCCTGATTGGCTGTCGCAATAAACTATTATGAGGGCGGGGAAAGGGCGGCATTGGAATGCATATAGAAACCTGGCAGACGGTATTTCAAACCGGCTGCTACGCAGGCTAGTTGAAAGCCGAAAACCGATAGCCGGTTTTCATAGAGTTTCAACTTTAAACATTGCTTATTTCAGCTTATTAAAAACATCTTATAGAAAGACTAACAATTCAATTTAAAGGTTAAATTAGTACGAGATTTTTTATTTGAGGAAAATGAAAACTAGGAAGATTTTAAATATCGAAATAAACTTGTTTTGTAGTTGGTTTTTTGACTTTAAAAATCTTATTTATTTTTGCATGATTTTTACACGCAACCTTCGCGCGAAAACACGACTTGGTACACGAAGCACGCACAGTGCGAGATTAGATACCAGTTCCCCTATGAGGCTATGATGAAAAGGGTATCGAGCCACCTTAAACACGGATTTGAATCTGAGTTTACCCCAGTTGACTTGTTGGCTCGCTAATTGGTGGACTACCAGTCCGGTGCGCCAAAGATGTTGGTTCATATTGACAATACAATGTACCACTAATATAACTTTCTTGCTCCTTTATTAAGCAGTACTTAAACTTAACGATTCATTTGATATTTTAGCACAATTGGCGACATCCTGCAGTGCTAAAAAGAAATATCATCCAGGAAGCATTCAAGGGAAACGACGAAAGTCCCATATTGATCCTGATGACTCAGGTCCACTCCCTCCCGTCTTTGTCATGTGTGATTACACCAAAGACGCCGAAGGCCTCACTGAAATTGAGACGATAGGCACCAGTGACGGAGTGACGATCGAACCAACGACTGATTATCATGAAAGATTTTCATACAAGAAAGAAATTAAATACGAGGTTATACTTTAGCACTTTAATAACAATTTAAGATGAGCTTACAAAGCCAGAAAATATGGAGGGATAGCAATATGGGGAAACCCGCATATTCCCACTTTAATTACTGCTCTCCGAGCTAATGTTTAGAACATGAGCGGCCGTGTTGGATGCAAAGCTCATTGATTATTCATGATTTCACAAATATTAATACAATACATATAACAATAATATACAAATATTCTAAGAGTAACCAAATAATTACGTCACACCTATAGATAGACCAAATTATCTATAGGACAACAGCCAATCAGAATAGAGAGTTGGTGAGAATTGCATAATATAATGTAAATATATGAAACGATATCTTCCTGCATTTCCTCAGATTCCAATCGCAAGTGTGAAAGCTGTCGTGGATCGAAGTGAACACTGCTCACAATTGGTTAAGTATGATTGCAGAGATGCGAAGCTGTTCAACGCACCCGGAGGTGACCCTGCGTCACGGTGGCTGTCCGCTAATGGCTATCTGCAATATTACTGGGGCGGTGCCGAGCATGATAGTTATAAATGCGCCTGTGCGTATACTCCTAGAGGTTGCTGGGATAAAGCGTTTTGTAACTGCGATAGTAAATATGCAGAGACTATTAGTGCAGCTGATGAGGGCTTACTGAACTTCACACGTGATCTACCCGTACGAGAGGTGCAGTTTGGTGATTTGAGTAAGACATCGCAAGCTATCTATACTATAGAAAGGATCGCCTGCGTTGGAGTTGGTAAGTTTAAAAAATATATAGACAAACAAACAAACCGTATTACATGCAGTTTATACTTCAGGTTTGTTGGTTTTGAAAGGCGAGTGCCCTTTCAATCCATACAACTGTATATAGCTACTTAAAATAAGATATCCATGCTTTCTATAGAGCCTCGCTTGCATTAAGAACATTCCCAATTCGGACTTTAAAAATAGGGGTTTGCAACTTCGGAATTCGACTATCAAATTTCTTGATGGGATCCGAATTTTTTTGCTCTGAATATGCGATGGTTATCGAGAATGGTTCATATTTATCGCTTGATTATCTTAAAAATCCTTATTTTTTGACAGATACTCTTGGTGTTGTGACATTCCTGGCTCCGGACGGCTGGGTTCGTGCTCCAGCATGGAACGCTCCTTATGGCGGAGATATTTCGTTCTATATTAAAACTGTTTTTGCCAAAGGAGATTTAATTGATCATAGAAATAGCGATGAAAATCATGTTTTTCAGGTAAGTGGCTAGTGTGTTTGTTTCCTTGTTGATGTACGTTTAGCTGGTCGTTGGTTCGCCTTTGAGAATGATAAATCTTTCTTGCAATGTACTGTATGTTTCAGCAGAAACGGGTATAATGTAGCGATGTTTGCTGAACATCGAAGTGATATTGACTTCGACACTAAATTTGAACCGCCAACGACTGTACTGCTCGACTTAAGGCTCTTTTCCACTCGTCGCAAAAACCAACTCGCAAGCTCGCTGCGAGTACTTTCATCCAATCACAATGCTCGACAGTTTATTTTAATAACATGCAAGAACTCGCAGCGAGTTTGCGAGTTGGTTTTGCGATGAGTGGAAAAGAGCCTTAACGCTCGCTCTACAATAGCTTGTTCGTCTGGGTAGATAAACTTGTGTTTACAGATGCGTCTTGTGGAATCGTTCGTCTCTAGATTAAATGTACAAGAATGCAAATTAAACTAAAAATTTCGTAATATTTTTAGGTTCGCATATACGATAAAAAAACAATTGAAGTCGTGGTCAGTTTCGGTACCAGTATTCGAACAAAATATAAAGCAGCAATAGACGTGCCTCTCGGACCTCGGAAACTTAATGATAACGAATGGCACAGGATCCAGGTTATTCGTACGTTGTGGGAATTGTCAGTGAAAATTGATGATAAAGGTGCGTTAAATCCTGTCAATGGGCAGCTTCTGCAGCCACTCAAACTTACCGGAGATGGTCGAAGTCGTCTGGATATAGACCTGCCAATGTTTGTTGGCTCGTTCTGGAGGTTCCCAACGTACAAGAAGGGATACGTTGGATGCATGAAAGGATTTGTAAGTAAACTAAAACTAATGTAATTATACGTTATTAGTTTATTTGCACTGGATAGCTCGACTACCATTTCTAAGATATTCTCCCAAGAGGTCAAGTGAGAGCCATTCCTTTATGGTGCATTGTTACTACAGGAGGAAACCGAAATTACATAAACTAACTTGCACTGAAGTGCCACAATGTCCCTTTTTGCATGGTCAATTGTTACTACTGGAGGAAACCGCAGTACCCGGGTAAACCTGCGCTGAGTATCACTGTGACAATCTTCTCATGTGGGATGGGGCTGACATTTTATTCAAGCAAGCACATATTACTGGCCCTGTGGCCCTCAGAATTCAAATAACTATTACAAGGAATATAAATTACAGGAAATATGTTAAATACAATATATACAATTAAGAAGATAATAAACCTACGGATTAAAATGAAATAGTATCTCTTGATCGGATAAAAAACGATTTCTTAAGGAAGTTTTAAATGATTTAACAGTATCCAGTTATCTAATTTCAAGAGCCAACGAGTTCCATAATTGACATGTAGAAACAGTGAAAGTCCTACCACGTTCAGTTTTGCGGTTAAATTTAGGGTAAAATGAAATTCAAATTGCAGTATCTAGTTGATCTAGAATGTACTTCACTATTCAACTTAAGAATGTTCATCAAATATTATGACACCAAAAGCTGGGTCCTCTTAAACGCCAACGTGCACTTCTCAATTTTGGCTTGGTCATGAAAAGGAATCCAGCGTAATTTCTTGAATAAACGAGGATGATCGCGGTTCGACGTCGAGAATGACCCTATAGCTGTTTTCTTTTGAAGATGAAGGATTCTATGAAGATTTACCTTACTGCATTCATGCCACACAATATGTAGAATTGTATCTCATGGGCAGATCAAGGTGGATCGAATGGATCTTCCCTTACACCACCGCAGCTATTGCCAAACACTTCATAAGGGGCGAATGTCTAAACTTGGCGGTTTAGCAGAGGCCGCGATGTAGATATAGGAATCCACCAGCGACGTTTCGAGCGAAAGCCTTTTCGTCAGGATAGAATAGTTTTCTGTACTACCAACTCATTTATAATAGACTGCTCTATCTGTAGCAATTTAGGACCGTACCACAGTGATGCAATTTTACTACTGCGATAAACCGGAGTGACCGTGTAAAACCTGAGACCATGCACTCTTCTCGTATTGAACCACGATCGCAGACCTTGAAAAAGTGTAATGTTTCTCATGGATCGTGAACTTAAGTCCCTCGAATGTGCAACAATATATAAAGTATACTTGATGTATTTGTGCCACATGTATATTTATTGTATATTAAGTATGATTCCTTAAGTTGTAAATAGTCCTGGTTCATGTTGAGGACTTGAGGCAAATGTTAAAACGGACGATTAAAACATTTGCAGGTCTGCAGAGATGCAAGGCACATGTACTATATAATCATATATTTTCTTGTGTTTTAGACGATAAATGGTGTTTTGTTTGACCTTGCCAATGCAGTTGATCATCTCGTTATGGAGCAAGAAGTATTAGTTTTGAAAGGTTGTGGCAATGCCTGCGAACATAAACCTTGTCCTTATGGCACATGTGTTGAGAGATATACATCGTATGAGTGCAACTGTATGGAAACTCCATTCTATGGAACATATTGTAGCAAAGGTAATATATACATTCAGTTTTTTTTGGGGGGGGGAGGGGAAAGAGGCAATACCTGAAAATGGAGAATATATTTTCAAGAATAATACTTAGGGGCTTCGGTGGCGCAATCGTCAGAGCACGCGCCTTTCACCTCTGATATCGTGGGTTCGAGTCCCGTTGGGGACAACTTATGATAGCTATGTGAAAAGAGTTAGTCAACGCTCTGCCGAAAGTCGTGGGTTTTCTCCGGGTACTCCGGTTTCCTCCCACAGGGAATGTTGACAGGGTGGTTTGGGTTTAATCCCTAACTGGCCCTTCCACCGTAGCTGTGCTCCGTGATGGCGAGCAAAAGGTGGCAGCTATATGCGCCTAGAAAGCCTTCGACTTGGTCACGTTGAGCTGTGTCCTTCGCAATTCAGCTTAGCTCTCAGCTGCAAGTAAGGATAATAAGCACACACCCCCTTACTTACTTACTAGGATAGATCATTCACAAGATGACATAAAATTATCTAATACTGCATTCGGGTCGTCGTTTTATCAATTCCCCGGCTAGTTCTTTATATGTGCGTAACATTCCATTTACACTTCCCGTACCAGTAAATTTAACCAGTTGCATCTAGTAACATATCTATTATGTTACGCCCTTGAAGAACTAGTAAACAGGAAGCAATGTGGAATTATTTAAAAATTCCGACGTTTCGTTGGATGTTCATCCATATTCCCATCTTTGGAAACATTGTTCCGGCGAACAAAAGTGTTTCCCAAAAAATTCAGATAAATTTGTTTCTCAAAACCATCCTGGATTGTCTACCTTTGAGAAAACAATGTTTCTTCAACAATTGTTTTTTTTGGGGTCTTATGCATTGGCGAAACTTAAACTATAAATATAATCGTGTTTAGAACCTCCTAATTAACTGTAATCGTTTTTGTTCATTTACAGAGATCGGTACCAAAATTGAAAATTCTCCTGTATACGCTAATTACCTCGAGATGGCTTCGTCCAGATATGAGAAAATAGTCTTGGCATTTTCTACCGAAGATGACGGTGGCGGTTGTAGCGGAACCCTTTTTGAAGTGCTTAACGAAGACGAAACACAATTCTACAAACTTACGTTGAAAGATAGAAACTCGTTGGTGTTTGACTTCAAACTACTTCCCAGACTGCCTCCTCAACCCTTAGTCATTGATTTAGATAGCATTGACTTCTGTGATTCAACGCGACATATCGTGAATATCGAACGAACTATTGAGAATAAGATCAAGTATAGAATCGATGGTCGTAAAGTGGTTGAAAAAGAGTATAAACAAAAAGCTGCTCCCATGTTCGACAAGCCGTATAATTACTATGTCGGGAACACGAAGGAAGGAAATAGTCCGTTCGTTGGATGTATTTCTGGAGCAAAGTTTCACCTCTTCTCAATCGATGGAGTTATGAAGACTGTCGAACCAATTAAACAGGGAATAAGATCTAATAGCTCAAGTATGTGTTAGTACTGTTTATTAGGGCCTAAATAACCAAAAACTAGAATTTCTTATCACTACAATGATGCCAATGAAGCTTTGAAACGAGCGCCGGGTAACTTTTGGTAAAACTCCAAAATGAATATTGAGTTACCAAGTGGAGCTGTGGAAAAGGTGCCTGTATTACATGTATACACTTCCCATTTATTTTTGGATTTTTTCAAATGATGTACAATGCGCAATGCCCAATACGCTTCAGGGCAGGTTGTTTAAAAACCGGTTTTCTGGAAAATTTGAAGTTGGATTTTCTAAAGTTTTAAAATAGAGACCGGCAGAAATACACAAAACCAAAAAGGTTAAATTTAACCCAAGGTTAGCGCTAACTAAACTTTGAACAACCGCCTCCACTGGCCCCAGGCTACAAAATATACTATCTGGAAAATTCATATAATACCATATCCATTGAAATGTGGTCAAGAATTATATATAGACCTAATCAGCTAATGCATATTCATGCTCATTGCTACCAAATTAATTTTTGTTTTCGAATGATTCGCTTCCAAATTACCACTTAGAAATACAGCGGAACAAATTAAGGTAATGAAATTGACAACAAGCAATTAAATTACATACTGTAGTGTATATGGTTGAATTAGGTGTCAACGGCAAAAGGTGTTAGATCACTTAGATGATTAGGTCTGTCTCCAAATGCTTGATTAAATTTATTTATATCCGAAACACATTTCCTTTTTAGGTTCGAAAATTGAACATGAATCATGTGGCCCTACCATAAATACCCCAATACCTATGACCACCCGTGAGATCCCTGGACCTACGACACCGACCGACTATCCCTCAACCGAGTTCCTTCGTAATGTCGGAATCCACGAAGCCGAGGATACCAACTGGGCTGTATTGATTGTTGTTGCCCTGCTTCTTATGTTGGTACTGGTTGCTGTGGTGGTACTCACTATATGGTTTGTGATGCAACACAAGAATGATTACCAGATCCTGGAGAAAGCTGATGGTACTGTGGTTGGTACCGCTACAGTACGTGGTGGTACTCAATCTGTTGCATCTATCCCTGCGGCAGGATCCGTCTACATCGCTCAGGCACGTGCACCACCTTCCGTAAGCTCTACAGGAAATCTGAGCCGAGCTAAGTCCAAGTCCAACGACCTTTTTGTTTAGTTTATTGTACTTTTGACCCTTGGCTGCAGGGTTTTACACGTATCTCAGGTGTATAATTTTTTGTAGTTGAACGTTGTAGTACAGTACAGTATGTCACAAGGAAATCTGAGCCGAGCTAAGTGCAACGATGTTTTTGTTTAGTTTATAGAGAACTTTCGATATTTTCACTTCTGAGTAACCATTATCGAGACCTTGCATTTTAAATTTACGCGCTTTTGGTCTGCGTGATTTTTCCCTGAAAGAGTGATTTACAGTCTTTGTAGCTGGTTAGTTTGAGACGAATGTTTCAAATCCATCAGCGTTGTGATCAATAATTATCACGTGTAGTAACACAATAATCAGTCAAATTGCTTGCTGCTACACCAGGTAAATTATTTGATTAAATTAATATGATTTTCGGTCACTGTCACTCCCTATCATTTTCCCAAATTTACCATAAATTTTATTCAAAATGCAAGGTCTGCTTAACTCGAGGGTTCACGCAGGTATTGCATGTCAGGTGTACATTTTTTAGTTGAACTTTGTGATATATATAGATACAATAAATATAGGGACAATATAGTTCCCAAACCTTGTCTGCATGATTAGCCAGTGTTCCAATACAACCATACTCTTGTTTTCTTCCGGGCTGAAATTACCGATGTGGAAATAAAACTGGGTATTCATTGTGTAAAAGTAAGCTAGAAGTCCGTCATTACTGAGGGACCAACGTATTATGATAGAATATACTATCACAGAGATACTGTGACATTGTGATATTTCCCGTACATATGGTTCCGTAGTAATGAAGGATTTGTATATTGTGTGACAATGTTTAACTGCATGACTTCATATTCTGCACCAGTTGTCGATGGCTTGCAGCGTCACATGTGGGGGTGTTTAGCATATTTTGTAACATTTATGAAAGTTTCGGCAGCTTTTGTTGTGGTGGAACCGCCCCTGAATAGCCCTAAGCTGCATTTGACATTTTATATGTTCGCATACTGTGAAATAGAGCGTATCATTGTATTGGATTCATTAATCTGTATAGTAACATTCATCGTAGTTGTAATAATATACAGTATAAGATTTTGGTTATTGATATACACTCTAACTAAAAAGGATTCTTAAATTAGTCCTGTATTTGTAATTTGTTGCTGTCTTACAGACGTATACGATAGTTTAGGCATTTGTATTTACCCTTTTTTTCATTGATTTTCATAGTGTATTAAATTGTGCATGTTGTAATTCTTTATCGTTTGTGTGCCTGTATATTTCTGGAATTTTTAAGTTTCGGTTATATATTACGATTGTCATTGAAATTCGTATCCTTCGAATTCGATTGCTGTGGGCCTTGTCATGTATTTAATGCATCAGTCAAATCCAAGCGTGCCCATCCCCCCCGGGCAAACCCCCGGGCTTTTGACAGTTTTCGAAAATATGCGACAAATTCCCGGGGGCAGGGTAAAAAACACGTGAAAATGCCCCGCAGCGGGGCAAAAAATCAGTAGCAAATCCCCCACCCCGGGGAAAGCTGGACTATTTGGCTAAGAAGAGTAGGTTATCCAACTACCTGAACATAAAGAGAATACTTTCTTCGACGTTTCGAGCGAATGCCCTCTGATTAATATATCGCCCAAGTATTTCGCCTGCGTTGCAGGCTACCAAGTATTGTGCGTCATACTCTAGCGCGTTTTGCTGTCGTCATGCTCTAGCGCATTTATTTTTAAAGTGCGGTGTGGTTCGAATTTATGCGTTTGTAGTGGTTTTTGAAATAAAACAGAAAAACTATATATATATATATATATACGTGTAGATTTAGGTCTACGAAACGCAAAGAGTGCTCGACAACATATAGTTAGAGCAAATTATAGATTTTCGCTTACCTCAAAACTTGTCTGCAACAGGCTGTTTCATCTGTAAAAGAATCATCAGGCAGTTTACAAGTATCGATCAGGCAGTTTACAAGTAGCGGTCATTTCTTTCGATACTTGTAAACTGCCTGATGATTCTTTTACAGATGAAACAGCCTGTTGCAGACAAGTTTTGAGGTAAGCGAAAATCTATATATATATATATATATATTCTACAACATTAATTTATTAAATGTTCTGAAACTGGTATTGTTTTGTTTTATATTATTATCAAGTTATCGGTGATCGTAAAACCTCCCAATCCCTAAATTCAAATGCCCCGCCCCCGGGCAAAGGTTTGAGTTCAAATGCCCAACCCCCGGGACGTGCTTTACGACGCCCGGGGGGGAGATGGGCACGCTTGGATTTGACTGATGCATAAGCCATGTACGATTTAGAGTTGCTTTTTCATGGCGTTTAGTTGTAGCACTGAATACAACTGTTACATACACATATAGACATTACAGTATCATTGGTAGTAAAATTGCATGGTGTTACAGTGTCCCATAATACTTACACACTGTTACGTAGCGTAACACAGTGTTTAATAGTTGTACATAGTACTACACATTGTTATATGGTGTTACATAGTGTCACACAACCGTACACACTGCACCATAACCCATGGCTGTTTTTAACACTAGAAAATTAGAAAACTAATTCCCCATTCTTATCCTAAATATCGTGAAGCACTTGTAGCCATTGTAACAGTGTTACTTGAGGCTATGCGAGACGTTCATCAGGCATTACACTCCAAATCATGCATATTTTGTGAAGCATTTTACTCTTGAACTTACTGTCATATTTTCTCGTGAACTTACGGAGAAATTCTCCGCAAGTCCCTTTGTGGCGTAAGTTTTGACTCGTGTATTTTTCAAAATGAAAGTGCTGACGCACCTCGTCAGATCATTGACGACAAATTGCCTTAAATAGTAAAAGGTAAAACTTTCTTAATAGAATTTAATGTCACTTTGTTACATCAGTGGCAAGAATGCAAGAGACGGAAAAAATTTGTGCATTTTATCCCATGGTTTTCCCCCCGTTCCAGGAATTACGTCATTTGACCTTGAATATTTATCCTGAAAAACGGGAATTTTAAAGAGTTGTAAGGTCCGTAATATCATGTAGATTGTCGACTGGCTTGCGTACTTGATAGCTGCCTTACAGTAACTACTGTGAAAGTGCAGGGAATGGAAATGGCATTTCATGAGACTTCGAGTTCCAAGGTTTTTCTTTTAAACCACTTACAATATTCAATACACATCATTGACTATAGTAGCGCTGTTTGTTCTACATCAATATTAGGATAAGAAACTTGCACAATTTTCAAGCTCTTATCTAGTTCCACACACAATTATAAATATTTTACTTGACACGAGCTGAATGAATGAAGTAATTACGGAATTTCAGGGAAAAAGAAGGAATTTCAGGAAAATTGCTGCTTGTTTAACAGCTTGTAACCAGGCCTATTAGGATAAAAAACCCACAATTAATTTTCAAGCTCTTATCTAGTTCCACACACAATTATAAATATTTTACTTGACACGAGCTGAATGAATGAAGTAATTACGGAATTTCAGGGAAAAAGAAGGAATTTCAGAGCTGTGAAAAAGGAATTGCTGCTTGTAACCAGGCCTCCTAGGACATAAATAATTTAGCTCAGCTGTTCGAACTTCGAAGTACGACATTTTCAATTGATATAAACAAGCAAATACTGTTGTTGTTGTTGTATAAAATATATTTCTTTCCTATTCTACAAACTCATTGCAGACCAAAGCTATGGATAGTGGATATCCTAGTGCACCGCCGCCTCCTTATCCAACGAACGAGTCCTATCAACAGCAGCCGCCTAACCAACAACCGCCATATAATTCGCAGCCTTATAGTTCTCAGGCTTATCCACCTCAGGGCTATCCCAGCGAACCTAATGCCGGTAAACCATACTCGCAACCACCGCCTTCAGAGCCGTTTGGTTCACAGCCTTATCATTATGGAAATGCTAGCGATTTCGACACGGCTGGGGCTTTTACAGAGAAGTCTATTCGTGCAGGTACATACACAAATTATTAACTTTATAGTTAGTTGTTTTAATAATTGCCATCAGGTTTGCATTGATTTGTTTTCATTTTTTGTTCGTTGTTAATCAATTGAAATGATTATACTGTATAATATTTTAATCCGTTTTAAAAACAAAAGTGAAAGACGAATTATTTTATTATTTATAGACTTTTTAGTATTAATTAGTATGTGAATATGCATCATGAGGTATCATATGACATGAAAAACATGACATAGTAAATCACATGAATTGAGGGTTAGTTACATGATGCAACTTGTCTGTCATTAATTCATTATGCCACAATATTATTACCTTATTTTGAGATAACCGACTAACCGAAATACAGATTCAGAATTGTCTTATAAATCCAATCTTATAACCAAGCTATTACAAGACAGTTGAAACATCACACACAAATGATCATGGGTTCAGTATGTGAATATGCATATAAATTATCATATGACTGTTCATGGAAACATGAACTATTAAATCACATGATAATTGGAGTGCTGTTACATGATGCAACTTGTCTGTCATTAATTCATTATGCCACAATATTATTACCTTATTTTGAGATAACCGACTAACCGAAATACAGATTCAGAATTGTCTTATAAATCCAATCTTATAAATCCTTATTACAAGACAAGTTGCATGAAACACTACACAAAGTAGTCATGGGTTCAGGGTTCTACTCACTGAACTCACTCTCTGTTTTTATGCTATTTTTGACCGTTATAAAAAAGTAACATTGCTAGACAAGTTGCATAAAAAATTGCACCTTATAACAGTGCCTTTATGCATGGGTAAATTCATATTAAGATCTAGGATTGGGGTGCAGTTGGCCTCCGTAACACAGCTAGTGATTCGTTTCAGTGGAGTTAATCACCGTCTGTGTTATGGATCTGTGTTAATCACCGTCTGTGTCACCACCCCCAGAGTAAACATCAAAAGTGAACAAACATGCAGTTACCAAAACTATCATGATTTATCCTTAAGCCACAGCACACCCTGACACACCCCTTTGTACTATTTCACTCTGTCTATAGTGCCAGGAAATCTTACTCATCAATGAGTGGGTGTTAAGCATTAATGTATTATGTGAATTTTGACAGCTTTAAATGTTAGGGCAACATTTCACTTTCCTAGATAATTACTGCCCTTCCCTTTTAGATATAAGCCTGGATCTGCCCTTAGTAGTAAATGTTTATCCCAGCTGGGGGGATCTTCCAATATTTAAGATCGCTGTAAACCTCTCTCGCCTGGTTGTCTAAATTGGAATTCAAAGAGTGTTTAATTTAAACCTTTAAGCCACATTTTACTCTCTAATATTTTGAGTTTATTGAGTTTCTCACTCATTGGTGAGCTGATTTCCCAACAGGCTATTGCCCCGAATAGAATAGAATTTTTTAACGTCCTTTTCCGAGAAGATGCGGAAGTCTAACCATTTACTGATGTCAATGTAAAGGTAGCACTTTCTCCTCAATTATTTTAAGACCATGAGTAGAGGTCCGACCAAGGATTGAACCCGGGTCTCCCAGCTTGAAAGGCAAGCGTGGTGACCACGACACCACAATTATACTAGACTTGCTACAAGTTGACTCACATTTTGAGCTTTGCTGCATATCTAAATAATTAGAGTCGACTTGTAGCAAGTCTAACATTATACTTATGTAACACTTGATGCTTGTATAAACATTAAATTATGATGCGGTCATGCTGTACATATATATTTGAATATATTGGACAATTGTTACCCACATGCCTTCTCTGCAACAATTTACACTGTGAAATTTTAGAGACCTTGTAGTGGCTTAGTTTTATAGTGGCAAAGCATTAAACCATGTTGTACTGTACAGTAATTAGCACTGTAGGACTATACTAGCTTGCATGGTAACACAATATGTTAAGCTGTGTAATTTAATCAGGAACAAGTCAGGACTTCTAGGAGTTGGCTTAACATATGATACATTCTTCCACTGTTTATGTATAAGACGTTTTGATACTCAAAATTATTACCTTTTATTTAAGCAAACATACTGTACATTAAATTTGGGCCTAGGAAGGCTTCATGACTGAAATTTGCAGCACCAATAGAATGAGGATATGTCAGCAACCTAAATTTGCATCCCCAATAGCACTGTATCCAGATATGTTCCAGACTAAAAGCCTGGCATTGCATCCTCATCGTGACCTTCTGTTCATATTATGATATTGTCCACCAGTCTCATTTCCAAGTACCAGATAGAGTTTTTCAAAAGAGGCTTAGCCACACCCATAACGTTTAAGCAAGCCAGTATAGTATGAATTATATGTACTATATAGTTCTCTTGATGTTTTCTTTTTATTTTACTTGATAGGCTTCATCAGAAAGGTATGTTTTTATATTTTTAAATGGAAAATGATACTTTAACCCATTCTGATAAAGGTTAGATTATTCTATACCATCAGTGGAGAGAATGTGAAGTCACTATTATATATTTTTTAAATAGGTGTATTCAATTCTTATGTGTCAACTTATTGTTACGGTGGCATTTATCGCATTTTTCCTGTATTGGTAGGTGTATTAATATATAGGCTCAATTCTTTAAATATATAGATGCCATATGGTTCGTTCAGAAGCCTAATATACTGTATCAATCACAGTACTTAAAATCGTTTAATATTAACACTGATATAGAAACACCTCAAAGTATGTTTAATAGCCTGGGCGATCCCTCGTTCTATGCGAACTTCTCTGTGCTTGACTGCTTGATATCACTATAATAAACTCGTCACGTTTATACATGAGTATTTATAGTTAAATATTTTTCTTTCTCTTCAAATAATAGCTCGACTATAGTGACTGACCATCATTTGTAATTGTATATTATTTATATATTTTCTTTACTGTTAAAGCAAACCGGTACAAGAATATACTGAAGACCATGTTGGACTATTCATTGCCGCACTGTAAGTATGAACTGCACTCTGGGAAAATAATACATTAATCATTTTTATTAATATTTTCTAAAGGTGTAAACACTACAATGGGTTTACATGAAATAATTAATGCATGAGGAATACACTATTATTAGAATGTAACTTGCAGTTAAAAGTTTAAAAGCCAAAGACTAGAAATTTAAATGCAATCCGACTTCAATTGTTATGATGCCTTAGATATTGTATTTACGGGTTTTCATAAACTCACCATCAAAATCGGTGGCAAATTTGAAATGAAGACAATTTCTTTCCAAAAATGTAATTCAATGGAAATTTTACATTTCTTCTTAAGTTTGTGCAAAAATGATTGAGTAAGAAATGTTTCTGGTATATGTATTATTCTCGTCAATTATCACCTTTACAATTATAATTATATCTATATTTTTAGGGTGATGTCATTTGTTCTGATTATCGCTCTTGCATGCTGTGAAAGTCTGAGGTATTTTCATGGTATATAAATACAAGACAGTGTAAATAAGGTTTTTCCAAGCGTATGCCTTGATCGATGTAAGTCTTATAAATCCCCAAAAATACATTTGAAAAGTTATTAAAACTACTCGTATATATACGTATATACGTAAAACTACTCGTATTGTAATATTTGTCATTTTGTTTGTTGTAAAATAATGTACATTTTAATTTAATGGATATGCACCGCATTTCCTTTTACAGGAGAAAGTTTCCCCATAACGTCATTCTTCTCAGCCTTTTTGTAAGTACATTTGTGATATTATAACATATATTTTTGATAACATACATGTACATGTATATGATATGGCAAGCGCTAGTTCCTGTAGTTTATACGCGATATGATTGGCTAATCAGTTGTCCGGAAAACCGGCCACTGATAACTGAAATTTTTAATGCCCTACAACAAAACAAACCATATAATAAACTACTTATTTTACTACTTATTAACCTCAAACGTTCGGTCTTTACAGTAAAATATTAAACCTCGGTCTTACCGTATTGATCTAATATTTTACCGTAAAGACCTCACTTTCGGTTAACAAGTAGTTAATAACTTAGTTAATATTAACATTCACTGAACTGACCAGTCAGGGCGCGAAATAACGGCTGGAGGGTCGCCGACCGGTCAGGCGACCGGCCAAACCAACTTTAGCTCGGACATCCCGCATTTCTGGCCGGTCAAATTATTCAGCTAAACTAAAGCCTGACAAAGTCCCCTTAAATGTAAAATACTTAATGCATGTAACTAGAAAAATGTCTGTAGAAGTCAAGAATCACTTCTGAGTTTTATTGTAAAGTCCGTACAGTAAATATTATTCAAAGTAAACGCAACATCAGACGAAATTAACAAAGAACATAAGTTTTGACAGTTGCAGCCACTGTGGGCCGGCTATTTCACTTTTCAGCAACTTCGAAACTTAATCCATGAGAAAATCGCATGAAAATAGTTTGCTCTTTCGCTTTATTTAGCAACTGAATTACATGTAAATTTTAAAAAGTAGCCTGTCAAAATGACCGGTCATGCGAGAGTTTGGCCGGACAACTACTAATTTTGGCCGGACATTGTCCGTTGACCGGCCGTTATTTCGCGCCCTGGACCTTTCTTGCATGAAGACATATTTAGCTGGAGCAAAAATATAGTAATATCTTTTGGCTAACTTGAACATGCATGCAATTTCCAATTTGCTAATGCACAATTATACGGTGTAACCTGTCATGTTCGTCATGAATATATTGCATGAAGATAACTGAATCAAATGGCACAGGCAAGGAAGGCTAGCAAAATTGAACAGGCATGCACAGGATCCACCCCACTTATACATTTCTTAGCTTTGACTTTTTTTCAGACTCTTTGCGAGGGATTCCTTTTGGGTGCCGCTGCAAGGTAGTTATTGGCCTCAATTTCAAGTTTACTATCATCACTAGAAATTTGATTGCCTGAGTTTCAAGTCTCAATTCAAGGATCCTTGAGGTAGTTAAGCGGCCCTAAAAGGGTTACAAGGCCATGTTACGAGTCACGAATATTTCTCTTTGATCTTGACCCCAATCCCGACCCAATTCCTAACCCTAACCCTATTATGTGCGTAACATGAACTTAGAACCCCTAAAAGTCCTAAAAACCCTGTAGACATGTAAATTCTTGTGAGCATATTACACTCTTAAGAACACTCTGGTAAAATGTCCCCATCAAACTAAAGGAACACTATTTTGGTTAAGTCAATTTTTCTGGTTAGTGGTTACTGTAAATTTCCTGGTTATTTTATGTATCTTTCAACAAGTCTAACCAGGAATTTAGGTTTATTTACCCAGGACATCCTGGCTATATATATATATATATTTACTTTGCGAACTGGATATACAACTACTGCAGCTGACCTGGTTCGAATTTAACCCCATTGTGGTGAAAATTAACCAGAGTGCTTTAGAGTTTAATAATTAAACTATAGCTTAAAGTTAACCTTTATTCAAACGTTTCTTTTGTTCCAGCACATACGATGCGGATGCTGTTCTTATGGCCGCCGGAATCACAACAGTAAGTGATGCTATTGTATTCTAAATGAAAGTTAAATTAAATTATAGTTTTCTTAAGAATTTTTAATCCAGAATAGCGAACAGCATCAATAATTTTTGTCGACATATTTCAAGAATTGTTGTCGTTTATATCTTTATGACATGCATACTTTATGACATGCTGCAGTAGATTACTTACAATAGTGTGTGACAGGGATGGCAATTGCGAAATTTGTATTGTCAGCTAGAAGGTTGACTTCGGTCGATTGTGCTCTTTTTGTCCATAAGACCAGCGAAACAATTAAGTTAGTCAAAAAGTAATAGTAAATATTATTTTGTTTTAGGCTGTTGTTCTTGGCATCACGTTGTTTTCCTTCCAAACCAAGGTAAACGAGACAAATGTCCAATATGATACAGCGTTTGTGACAGTTCTAATCTTGTTCAAAAAACGAATTTTATGAATTTTATCGTTGATCTTACCATAATCTTAACCATATTGTTCGACGTAAATATGTACTAATCATAACCTTTTTTGTTTTTCTATAAAAGTATGATTTCACCATGATGGGAGGAATGCTCTTTGTGGCGTTGATCATTCTTATTTTGTTTGGGTTTTTGACCATCTTCTTTCACAGCAGGGTA
The DNA here is from genome assembly GCA_016169945.1 of Trachythela sp. YZ-2020. Taxonomy (NCBI): domain Eukaryota; kingdom Metazoa; phylum Cnidaria; class Anthozoa; order Malacalcyonacea; family Clavulariidae; genus Trachythela; species Trachythela sp. YZ-2020. Next base: position 1,911,468 of record JADLSH010000085.1, read on the forward strand.
CGTACATGACTAGTTTAGGTTAAAATATCAGTCCAGCTAGCTATATAAGTCTCGAAAAAGAAATGCCATGCATGCTTTTTAATCCAAAGTGTGTTGCAGAAAAATTCGAATGTTATATGCACAAATGGAAGTAGCCCCTTGTATAATACTGTACAATCTATACAGTTGTACGTATGTCGTACTAAATCAAAAACCGGTACTTTATAGAGCCGCCGGTATTCAAACCCCCTCAGGGAAATCAACCATGCGTACATATACCTCCAGACTTCGTGATTTTAAGTAATATATTTTGTATTTTTCTTTAGATTCTTGAACTCGTTTACGCATGTCTTGGAGCACTGATATTCTCATTTGTAAGTATTCTAATTTCAATGATATACTGAGGCACTGAGCGTATGGTTTACCAATGATTACACCACCGCCAATTGAATGGTATACATGGTAACATAAGCATTCCCCATTGAAACATGCGGGCTATTGAAAGTTCGCTGTTCGTATATAATAAACATTTATGGCACAGCGGTCAAACAAGCGATTCATTCATCCATTTTCTCTCGTAACGCTACCTTGCATGGTAGGCAAATGTGAACTATAGCGGGACAAAAGGTTGTTCAATCGTGACCCCGCACAAGATACACAAAAAGCAACACCATAATTATGCAAAGTCATTGTATAAATTTGTTTCGCCATTTCTTCTTTTATAAGTATAGTTAAAACCGATTTGAAAAAGGGCCGCCAATGAATGCAAATATATTGGTACCTCAAAGTCATATAAACAGTTTCTATAACAGAAATTTGTTTTTAAAGATACATGTAATATAGTTACTATTAATGTTTTGAAACGTTCTCTGATCGTAAATATTTATTTTAATACAAGCTTTCGACTGCCATGCACAGTTTGCAGTCTTCGACGGGTAAAGCAATATGATTGCGGAGCGAGCGAGCCTGAAGCGAGCGAGCGTAGCAGCAGCCTAATATGTGCAGAGAGGGAGTTTTTAAGTAAATTGTATTTAGGACCATTTAGCGCATGGAATTGTGGTCGTGCGCGCTTGCTATGCGCAGAACACAAATTTTAAACTCGCTCAGTTCCATGTGCTTTTCGATTTTGACGGACGGAGTCTTCCGAATTTTTATCGAATTTCTAAAGCTTTTTCAAGTCGATTTTGACCATTCAAGGTAGGATATTTTGTCTTTTGTTTATATGTTACGTTTACATTTGTTTACTCCTTTTTGGAAAGTTGGTAATCTCAATTTATATATCTATGAAACGCTGAAAGTACACAATCGATCGCAGCTAGATTCAGTGTCTGTTTATATATAAACTAGGGTACCTGCAAGGTAGGGAATGCTGCGGGACTGTTATTATTCTTTAGCTTCTTGAAACAAACATGCAAACAAATATACCTTATATTCTGCTAATGTGCTATCGACTTTGCTTGAGCTGTTAGTGCTGTAAAGCATGGAAGTCTTACATAGAGATGTCTTTAAAAGGTTTTTCTATCCATTCGCGTTTGCTTTCTCTTGCTGATTTCCATATTTTGCATCAAGTGATGTTTCGTGTATGCCGCTTGACGATTGTGACTCGTGAACTTGACACAAAGTCACATAATTATAAGCACATGTGCAATTGATCGTCGAAATTTCTGACTGAATCATTCTGATTTGTGCAAGGTTTGACCTATTAAATAGGCTACTGTAGGCATAGAAATATGTTTTTATTCCGATGTTTTACAATGGACTTAATATTTTTGTCTAGTCGCGTTCACATATCAAGTGTCGCTATTTTACAATCAAGACGTTCGTTTTATATGTTTGTGTCGATATTTTGCAATCAAGACGTATATTGTCAGAGTTCTTCAGACAGGGTCTCAGTTCTGCGCGCACTAAGACAAATATTCGAATGGCAATGAGTTGAAATGAGTTGTGCTTTACATGTAGGTGACTCGCATATCCAGCAAAGTAAGAAACGCGAATGGATAGAAAAACGCTTTTAAAGCATCAGAGTAGACTTCCATGCTTTACACCACTAACAGCTCAAGCAAGTCGATGCAGCATTGTATAATATATAGTTCAGAATGATGGAACAACGCTTTCGTTTTATAGCTTTCCAAATGCAAAATTATTTTGCGCACATGTATATATTTTTAACGCTTTTATACACTACAAAAATATGCAAATTTCCTTGCGTGGCAGTGTCAAATTACTCATCGCAGTAAACATGGGTTTCATGTGGGAATTCCATGTGGAAGAACAATACATGGAAAATATTGATATTTTGAAATAGATGTTACAAAATTTTATGTCTTTCATGTTTCGTGATATATTTAGCTTGTCTCATCCTGCAAACTATGCTAGGGCATGCATCTACTGACAGCGCGCAAGCCACTGGGTCAATGCCAATAATTACCGTCTACTGAATATAATTTGTGTTGCATATTTGTTTGCATGTTTGTTTCAAGAAGCTAAAGAATAATAACAGTCCCCGCAGCATTCCCTACCTTGCATGTACCCTAGTTATATGGAATAGAACTAAGCCTGGAATTGATACAATTAGTTTTATTCCATATAATCATATTGCTTTACCCATCGAAGACTGCATGCATGCATGCATGGCAGTCGAAAGGGTAACCTCTTCAGTGATGTATCAATGAGGGCCCTACAATTAAGATATACATATAATTTATATATACTCTATTATATTAATTTAAGTCAAGTAGATAAATCTAATAGTTTAGCTTTAAAGCTAGTTAGAGATGTTTCTAGGCGGACATGTTCAGACAAGTTATTAAAAGTTTTAGAGCCTCTTACAAGAACGCTACGTTCTGCGAACTCTAACTTAGATCTAGGAACTAATAACTTCATATCACTGTTTCTAATTGAGCGCTTAGGTTGATGAAGAGTAAAATACTCATTTAAAGGAATTGGAGCCAAATTATGAATACATTTAAATGTAAAAATTGCTAGATGCATAGATCTCCCATCTTTCAGAGGAATCAGCTTAGTATCTACTGTGTCTGTGGGAATGTCATTACAAATTATTTTGTTTGCTTTATTTTGTAACCATTCAAGTCTATCAGCATCGGTTTGAGTAAGGCAGTCCCAGATGAAGTCGCAGTAGTCCAATATATAGGGAGAACAGTTGCCAGATAGATAGTTAATGCGGTGTGGGTTGTGATAGATCAGAGAACGTTTTAGAGAAGATCACAGAACGTTTCAAAACATTAATATATGTAATATGAATAAACCTGGTCGCGCTTCCAGCATCTTTAATGTAAAAGTTAGCGATTTGGGAAAAAGATGAACAACCAAAAATTTTGAAAAACGAATTTTTTGTAGACTTACCTCCTGTGCATAGCCGCAATATAACGACCATAGCTCTTTATCGCCTGGCTATCTTATTTTGTAAATAAATACTAAAAAGATTTCAATTTTTTTCGATTCGTCAAACACTTATAAATTATAATACATATATATACATCAATGTATATAACCAATCCTAATAACGATCCGTATATATTGTTTTTTCCCCGCAACGTCGACCAATACCAATGTTTTAAATAAGATATTGTGTAATTTAAATAAGATGAGTAATTAAAACAAAATATTGCTATTGAACTGACCTTCTTTCCCATAAACCTTTCCATCGTGTTTGCATGCAAACCTTTATTCTAGTGGCTATGGTGTAGACATCCCTTTATTAAATTTTCGGGTTTTTTCTTTCAGTATCTGGTGTATGATACCCAGATTATGATGGGTGGTGGCAAACAATACGCTCTATCTCCTGAAGAATACATATTTGCTGCTCTCAATCTTTATCTTGATATCATCAACCTATTCCTCTTCATTCTCAGAATTGTTGCTGCAGCAAAAGGAGACTAAGAAAGCCCATGCCTGAACTCGGTCAAAGCTCGAATTGTCAGTACAAAAGCTGCATGTGTAGCAAATATACGTAACTATATATTAGACTATAAACCATTTGTAAGTAAAAGTAATCCGAACATAACCATCTTGAGCAATTACGATTTGAGTAATAAACAAGATAAAAGGTAGCTTGTACAGCTCGTAACTAATTGGTACCAGAAAGGTCTGAATATTTGCGCGATTGCTTGATCTAACTATGCAATAAATTAAATCCCCAGTTTAGGAGATGTAATGTATGCATATTTGGTATAATAATACGTTCGGATACATGTCTAAGTCCTCATAGACTCGTGTAAGTTGTGGTAACTATATAATATGTACTCATCCATAACTGAAAATTTACACCGTTTATATTATGTATATTATGTTAGTCTTTTAGCTTTATTATTGTTCCAGCATTTGAAATATACTGATTTCTAGATTTGTTACGGTTTATTTGAGTTCATTTTATGCTCGTCGAAAACCGACATATTTTAGTGGTAACTGCATGGTTGCAGCAAATTTGGAAATGAAAATGTCAAAACCTGCTCTAACCATAGATATCTTAAATACACTAGATAGTGCATCTAATTATTCCACAAGTCAAAAATTGAAGCCGTGACTGCAGTCTCAGGTCGTTCCCATGAAATGACAAGATTCGTATATTTTTTTATTTCTTAAACAGCGAACTTAAACATTCGGTTAAACCTATCCCAAATACAGTTTTAAACTATTCAAATCATGAAAGTTATTGGTGTCTTTTAAGTGTTTATTAGCGAGTGGGAACGAGCAATATGGCCGCCATCCATTCAAATGGGGAAAACCGCTGAAATATTCCTGGCTTCAATTTTACTAAAAGAGATGCGCTATCTAGTGTATATAAGATATCTATGGCTCTAACACAGAGCAAGTATGAGTAAAATACCAAAAGATGATTAAAATTATTTACCTCAGATTTCGATGTTATAAGATATTATACCAAATATGCATAAATTTAATCTTCCAAACTGGTGATTTATTTAGGCAGGAAGAAGCAATTGCACTAATATTCACAGACCTTGTTTGTATCATGTTCGAGTTAGGACTGCACATTCTGGCTATACATGCATACACTTATCAGGTTCTATTATATACAACGTCGTGCAGAGCCTAGGTACGAGGTTGGGTTTGCTAATGACTTTTAAAGAAATAGTATACCCTGTATCTTGTTGTCTTGTTTATTACTAAACTCTTACACAGGATTCTTTTGTTCGGAGTTTGTTATATTTTACTGTTATATTTTACATTTCTATAAATAGCCGGCTGGAAAAGGATTATTGACCGATGGCGCATGGTCTCGATTTCTTTCTTTTAACAACAGCAGAAACTTTAAACTCTGGGTGAGCAATTACTAAAGCAATTACTATAAAGCAATTACTAAAGCGATTAAGGAGCAAATTCGAGGCTATATATATGTGCATGTGGTTGTTGCACAATGCTTACATTTGATATCAATTTGATACGTTTTTGTAATATCTGGTACAAATAAAGCACAAGTATTGTTCCAGGGTTATCAGGCCGTCGATCCCAGTACTCTTTCCTTTCGCAACTAATCTGGTCTAACATAACTCGCGGGAAAACTTGGTCAGTTGCAAAGATGATGCCGAAGATGAAGTTTCTTATCTTCTGCAAACGAACAAATTGAGGCACGGTTGTATTATTCTGTCTGGTGGAAGAAACCATTGTCCACACCCATCTTCCTCTTCACACTTTTCTCAAGAACACTGACGGCTTCGATTACCCTTAAAAAACCTTTTGTGCTTTTGCGCTAGAAGTCGCCCAACCTTCAGGTATTCTTTCTCGCAATAATAGCAAGTGTTGTCGTTGTAGTCCTGTGGCTTGGGTCGTAAAATTGTCAAGATCGTGACAAGCCGACTTACGGCACCATATGTCTCACAACGCTTCCTAAGGGTAATATGAAAAATGTTTGGTTATACATTTTAATTATAAATTGGAAAAATGACTGAAAACGCGAAACAAAAGAAAAAGCGCGCGAAAACTCTTGATTGACTCCACAATGCCTTGCAATTAATACTTAGCGATAGGGCTATTTATTCTATGCAATTTCCCGTCGTGTTCACGTTGTCGGGCATGACAACGTTGTTGATCCTAACCAAAACTCTCCCAATCTGTACCAATCTACAACCTGCAATTGGTACTCCGCGCCATATGTAAATACGATAAATAAATAATGTAAATAAAATAAAGTCCACGCCAAATGCGTTTCTTTAAAATACGTGATCGCTAATTTGCTCAAAATCCTTTCATTAGAATAGATCAATCCGCAGATATATCATGACAAATCTGAGCATCCGTCAAGATACAGTAAGTTAATGTAACTGCTACGTACAGTAAGCAACTTCTCAATCCGTGACTCAATCTATCTGCGCGCTCTTATGGGAGAAGCATAATTTTTTGCAAAGATCTCTCTGTAAAATGACAAGAGTAAAATCCTGGACCTCACCCCCTCCAGCCCACGGTTACGAAAAGTCTGTTATTGGAACCTCTTGCTTTGTGTTTCCTTTCTCTTTGCTCCCTCGCCCGTGCTCTCAATTTTGGCGGTTAGCTTCAAATCGCGTACGGCGTACCTTCTAGCACAAAAACTTTATTTCGTGACGCTAGTCTCATCAACATATACGTTGGTTTTCGTGAGGGGCGTCATTTTTATGTACAAAATTAACTAATTACAAGAATACAGAATACAGGAGGTGTGACCACTGACCTATACTAAATGGACTGAGCGCGCAATCTATTTTATCAGGAGCTCGATCGATGTCCTCACCACTGCTCACGTCATATAGGTCTTCGCTCTCATGCGTAAATTCGCTGACTTACAAATGCGTTGATAAACGGCTCGGTTCTATTTTCTTATATGTTTCAAACTCAAAAAAATTGTTAATTTTGTGTTTTTGAGGCGAGAAATTGCTGCGAAATCATTGTAGAAAGTAAGTCAGTTTATACTAAATGTGATCTTTATGAAATTGGCGGGCTGTCAAGTATGTTTTCAACTCTCAATTAAAGCCGTATACCATGTTTATAAAAAAATCTCAAATAGCCGTAGAAAACTCCACAAAAACAGTCTTTTACTCAGTATAATACCAGGAAAGATTGTCGGCAAAAAATTTTCATGTCAACAGAAGGTTAGTACTTACATAACACGACAAATTTTATGGAAAAACTATAGCATAAATACCAGCAATCATCGATGGCCCGAAGCTCTTGTTGTGGTCGTGTATAAAAACATACCGAAGCCATCGTTTTATTTAAAATTAAAATGTTTGTTATCAAACTTGCCAAAAAAGGTTGTTATCAACTCGAAGGTAGTAAATATTTACCAAAAACAGCAAAGTTTGCAAAAAAACACAACACAGAATTGAAAAAAAATTAAAAACAAACTTCGTTTTAAATTTCAAAAACACATATTCGCCCGCGAGCACAAATAAACATTAGGAAAATATCGGTATGCGGTAATTTTCATCGATGCGAGGACCTATATGACGTCAGCAACGGTGAGGACACTAGCTTTTTGACCTCGAGCACTCAGTCCATTTAGTATAGGTCAGTGGGTGTGACCCAACATTAGCATAGTAATATTAATTATTAATTTATTTTTTTTAAATATAAATAGATTGTGCCTCTTTTGTTTCCCGAGAAAGGCTGTTCCAAAGCTTTGCCCCAACAATTTTTGTAGGAATTCCCTTTTTGTAGGAATTCCTCTGTTTTGGGAGAGCTATATCAGTATTGCTATTTCTTAAGTTATAGTTCGCCTTTGTTAAACTACTCCCAATCAATGACTCTTTCAAGTTGGGAGCAGTATAATCATTTAGAATTTTATACAGAAGAATGGACTTCATCTTCTGTCTTCTACTTCCTAAAGTTTCCCAACCAAGAGATTCAAGAACGTCAGCAGAATCAATTAAATTCACCGTTATAATTGCCTTTAAATCACTTTGGCTCAGCAGAAGTGGGAGCTGTGCTATAGTGTTTACAGAGGAGAGCTAGGACATCCGAATACAACAATTTTGCCTACTTTGACCGGCTACCGACTAAAAAGCGATATACATACATACATACATACATACATTATTCAGCTCACTCCCCATTGGGGCTTTTCAGTGACCGATTACATCAAGTATCTACCTTACCTATATTATGTACTGAGCCTACATTATTTATTTTTACAATTTTGATATTACTTTCCTAATCTGTCTATCCTAACCCACCCAGTCAACTTTCCCTGTGGGAGGAAACCGGAGTGCCCGGAGAAAACCCACGACTTTCGACAGAGCGTTGACTTACTCTTTTCACATGAACCTTGAAGGGAACCTTGAACCGGAGCCGGAACCGTGCATAATTAATGCCAATTATCACATACGGCAATGTCTGGCCGTAATCATCACAAAAAGTCCGGCTAATATAGCTTAGACCTAGCTAAAACGTCGCGCTTATATCATGTGCCAAATTAACCTAATGTAAATGACGTACATATAAACTCATCAAACGATCATTAAGTATCCCAACCGTTTTAGATTGGGACTGCTTGGGCCGCTTTTAAAAGGTGAAATCTTTGTAAATGCATGTTTACAATGATTTCAGGATAGCGGGGGGACATCTTGAAAAGTTCTTGTGGGAAAACCTGTCTATTCACTAAAGAAAGAAATTATGTATTTATACACAAATATTTTTATTGAATTTGTTTTTAAACTTTGATACATTATAATATAGAAATGCCAGTTCAGATTACTGTACACCTATATTGAATAGCGATGTCGCATTTTTTTGCCTCAAGTGAAAGATTATTCACCGGGGTTATAACGCCATGTTACGAGTCACGAATATTTCTCTTTGATCTTGACCCTAATCCCGACCCAATCCCTAACCCTAACCCTATTGTGTGCGTAACATGGACTTAGAACCTTCACCGGTATGCAGCATTTTAAACGTATTTTACCTGAAAAAAGCCTCGTTTGTCCCATTTTTAATTTCACAGAGTGTCTTTGTCTAGTATGATTATGGTCTGCAGAATATTTTTGAAACGGTTTCAGACAATTATATATAACGAAAATCCAGATAAAAATATTTTATGGAATAAGAAATGGGGATATTAAAGATCGCGTAAATACGTATAAAACACCAAATATCGGCCATAGATAGTTGCGTCATTTTCGTAAACAATTTCCAACTCTAAAAATATTGTTTTCAATAAGTGGCACAATCACTATTTATAACAAGTAACAATTGTTCACAAATTTGTGTCTAAAACATAAGTGTAGGGACACCATAAGACACCAAAATATAGAATTCAAGAGTCCGTGATAGCGGAAACGCTTGTTTGTTCACGTAAAGAAAAAGTGGTCTTATGAGACGTACGGGTGCGCAAATGATATGACATTGGCAGAGTGCAACTGCAACAAAATTTTCAACCTCTAATTATTCATCAGCGTCGAATATGAAGTTAACCATCTTACACTGATTACCTATAGATGTTCAGTGGAGAATTTTGCGTTACGTATTGCCAGGTGCGAACATTTTTGGCCGCTATATATTTATCTACTCTGACGTCAGATTAGGCTTGGGCGGTTTTGCTTAAAATAAAAACCGAAAAACCGTCCGATTTTAAACCGGTAAAACCGTAAAACCGGTTTTTTGTCTTCACATTTTGCTTAAACTAAATGAAGAGGCTTTGTGGCGTCAGCAGTAATTTTTTGACCTCAGAATACTAACACAGTAACACGATTTCCGATTTGAACTGAAAGAAGTCAAGGAATGCAATTTAAAAACTTTAATACCACTTTACGTTATAATTTGACTGCGTAATTATAAAGAACTGCATAAATCACTGCAAAAGAAACCTTTTTTGATCGCAAACCAACGTTGGCGTTTATAGCAGCCATGACTATTTGCGTGCGGTGTTACTATAACGCGTGGCATGAAATTGACACCGTAAAATGCGCACTATGTGATTGGTTAAATGCGCAATTTTACCGCTTAATTGCTGCCGAAGGCAGCACACTATTCTTGACATGGCAAGGTTTCTCCAGAGTTCACTCGCCCCAGTCTTTTACGCCGACCTATGTATAGTCGAGATCTCGATCTTGCCTCTGTTGCCTCTGTCAGTTATCGGAATTCCGGGCAGAAAGTCGAGCTCAAGGAGAATTTTTAAAATGGGGGGAGAGGGCGAGAAAATATTGTATTGCGCGCGCATGTTTTGTTCCATGTGATCTGCAAGTTCAGAACTCTCAAGATTTTACAAGATTTTATTCTGGATCTGACTAGCTGCAAAATATACAAACATTTCCCGAAGAAACACAGGTAAGTATGGCTTTATTTCTTTCTGCCGATATTCATCAAGGCGATGAACTGTTTAGTGTTCATTCTAGAGGAAAGCAATGTGCTTTTATGAGTTTATCGGCGCTTCTTTCAGCACGAAATATATGGAAAGCCGTTACTGCCAAAAGTCGGTCGAGTGTGATATATGTACCTCAGTTGCGGCAACCTATAATCGAGTCAACTGTTAATGGTACTGAGATAAAAAATATGCCTGTTCAGCCATGTAAAGGCATAGTTCAGATTCTCGCTAGCGACTTTTTCAATTCTCGCTAGCGACTTTTTCAATTTTCGATAGCCAGTTTTTCAATTCTCGATAGCGAGTTTTTCAATTCTCGATAGCCAGTTTTTAAATTCTCGCTAGCGAGTTTTTTAATTCATGTTCGATATAGGTTGCATGAAGTAGTCCAATAGTTGTGATCCGCTGACATGTGCCGCTACTAAAAGCACAGAATAGACATGGGCAGAAGCTCCACTCCGGGGTAAAAACGATGAGCCAGCTGGCTCCAGGTTCGCAGCTCCAGTTTCGCGAACCTGGAGCCAGCTCCAGATTGGCTCGAAACTGGAGCTGGGACGACAAGTTTGTAAACAAATCGTTTTGGCCGCTTAACCAGTAATGTAAATGAATTTTTTTTGAAAGACCATTTTTACCTGTCATATTTTCTAGTACGTGACCGAAAATGAGAACTTTATTATGTTTCGTTTGTCCACAGTAGCTTGTGAAAGTTGACTATTTTTTCTGACGAAGGGGCTGGTCAGCGGCCCGATTGATCGTATAGCTTTTTAAAACCTTATTTTTTACCTTTATAATGGCAAACTGTAAAATTTGATTCATGACCGTTCTAGAGAAAGTATTTAAATATAATGTCAAGCAATAAGCGTACTTCTACATCGCGAAACCGCGATAAATAACTCTGGGAAAGTCGAGCCATCTATTTCACGCGCGGCCCGCTTGTATTAATTTCACACTTCCGTGAACACACAACTTTGGTATCGGTAAATTTGCGTTTTGGAGAAATAACCTATTGAACGTTTAATGATATATTATTATTTATTGCACTTTTTTAAAGACTAAACGATCGAAACATCTTCCATATCTGCAACACACAACGCAAACAAGATCGCGAAAAATGGTGTTAAATGCGGCTCAGATTGCCGAACGTCAAATACGTCTAGCATAGTACAAATTGTTACTCAAAATTTCCTCTTAAACTCGCCTTTCTGCGATTTTTCAAAAGATGACCCTTCTAGATTAATTGTCATTCTACCATATCCTATAGTATTTAAAATTTTAGGATGTATATCCAGCATGAACAACTCACGAGAACACTGGCATTCGTGACCGACATGAGAAATCCACTTTCAAGAGATGTAATATATTAACGTAATTGACAACCAAAACAATCAGTCCATGTGCTTTGGCACGTGATGTCATTTGATAATCTCTGGGGAAAACCCAGTGGAAAAACCCGTCCGTGCCAATGGTCCGTGCACTGTAAAATTATTGCGCATGTGTTTATCCAGACCTGTTTTCTTGTTTCCCCAAGCAACGTATGAAACAGGTGCTGGAAAGGAGTTCATTTGTTTCTTAGTCTGTGTTTGATAATTAAAAGGTTTTTATCATCAAGGGATTTATTTTGTAACAAAGATTATAGTAAATATTGTTTATTGGCTATTGCTGATTGTTCGAATTAACTTTTGAACTCTTACGAGAATGCGTCCGCCGAGATTAATTAGGGTATGCTTACTGCTACAGTGCTACTAGGACACCCTAACTCCTACATTCCTATATGGGACAGGCAAAATGACAGTTTGGGGGGGGGGGGAATAGGGAGTCGGCCATAGAAAAAAAATATACTAGATAGATCAGGGATACTAAATGTCAAAAGTTTCCGGGGGAGCGTGCCCCTAACCCCCAAGCTATCCAAGACCTATAGAATGGCAACGCAGACCACACAGTTAGGTTCAAATTCGTAACTGCTGCTCAAATAGATCTGGCACATCTTGAGCAAGATATTACAACATAGTTACAGCTTGTTCTATCTGTTGCTAGGTATAACTTGAAAATATTTTTACAGTAGTAAAAGTCAGCTGGCAATGATCACAAAACGTTTTGCTCACAAAAACGAGATTTTAAGGTTCCATGTACTTTGGATTTTTAGGAGAGGTTGGGAGGGGGCTCATATGAAAAAAATATCATAATTTAGGGGTTGGGAAAAGTTTATCATGGGGATGGACCATGCCAAAGATTTAAGAGAGCTCACTAAATCGCAACCCCCCCCCCCCCCTCCCAGATAAGAAATCAAGCACACTGACATTTGAGTTCATTTCGATTCAGCTATATGACCTATATCAGCATACATGTATGCAAGCTTGTTCCTAAAGTTGTACTAAAATCAACTTGTTTACTTGATACGGTTTTCCCCTGAGATTATCAAATGACATCACGTGCCAAAGCACATGGACTGATTGTTTTGGTTGTCAATTACGTTTTAAAATATTACATCTCTTGAAAGTGGATTTCTCATGTCGGTCACGAATGCCAGTGTTCTCGTGAGTTGTTCATGCTGGATATACATCCTAAAATTTTAAATACTATAGGATATGGTAGAATGACAATTAATCTAGAAGGGTCATCTTTTGAAAATTCGCAGAAAGGCGAGTTTAAGAGGAAATTTTGCGAAACAATTTGTACTATGCTAGACGTATTTGACGTTCGGCAATCTGAGCCGCATTTAACACCATTTTTCGCGATCTTGTTTGCGTTGTGTGTTGCAGATATGGAAGATGTTGCAGATATGGAAGATCGTTTAGTCTTTAAAAAAGTGCAATAAATAATAATATATCATTAAACGTTCAATAGGTTATTTCTCCAAAACGCAAATTTACCGATAACAAAGTTGTGTGTTCATCGAAGTGTGAAATCAATACAAGCGGGCCGCGCGTGAAATAGATGGCTCGACTTTGCCAGAGTTATTTATCGCGGTTTCGCGATGTAGAAGTACGCTTATAGCTTGACATTATATTTGAATACTTTCTCTAGAACGGTCATCAATCAAATTTTACAGTTTGCCATTATAAAGGTAAAAATAAGGTTTTAAAAAGCTATACGATCAATCGGGCCGCTGACCAGCCCCTTCGTCAGAAAAAATAGTCAACTTTCACAAGCTACTGTGGACAAACGAAACGTAATAAAGTTCTCATTTTCGGTCACGTACTAGAAAATATGACAGGTAAAAATGGTCTTTCAAAAAAAATTCATTTACATTACTGGTTAAGCGGCCAAAACGCTTTGTTTACAAACTTGTCGTCCCAGCTCCAGTTTCGAGCCAATCTGGAGCTGGCTCCAGGTTCGCGAAACTGGAGCTGCGAACCTGGAGCCAACTGGCTCATCGTGGGGTAAAAAGTGTCCCAGAATGTCAGCCGACTTCCGGTGTGGCCGCCATGTTGAAAGCAACCAAACCAGAGGAAGTTTTATAGGAGTTAGTATGGCGGAATTAGAAATAGAGCCACTAAAAGTGCTCTAGCTTTTTATGTATCCAAGCGAAACTCAGGATACTTTGAAATATTATAAAGAAAAGGCTGTTCTTTGGTTTAATTGTCACTATGAGGATGAGAAACGAATTTAATCGTGGAATTTGGCCATTGTCATACATTGTCATACAAGCAGGGCCGTCCCTACGGGGGGGTTTGGGGGGTGTCACACCCCCCCAGAAATTCTATTTGGAGATTCAGTCGGTAGAAGTGGGATTTGAGTCGGCACAAAAAAATATTTTTGATGACTAACACATAAAACGGAAATTGTGCCCGCACAACCAGGAATAGAAAAACGAAATTTTTGTTTTTAAAAAGTTAATTTATAGGCAGGAACAAACCTATTTATCTTAATTTTAAAGTTTCAATAGGTTAAATAACAATATAAAAATGTATATAGTCCGAAAAAAAATTTTAAACCCCCCCCCCGACCAAAAAAACCCAATTTTATGGTAACGAAAGACAGTCTGTGGTCGGTACAAGTTCGTTTGGCAGTCGGTTTAAAGGACCTTACACCCCCCTGATAAATTTTCTGAGGACGGCCCTGCATACAAGTTATATAGCTTCTGTGAGCTTAGTCATCGCCGTACGATATGTTTTGAGTGATAAGTTGGTGATATTTCACGGTGTATAAAAGGATTAAGGACGTACACGCCATGGGCAATGAAGGAAATAAACTAGTTCATAGAACTTTCTGTGAATCTGTGATCAAGCTTTGACGAATTGACGGTACTCAGTACTCACCAAGAGCAATGAAATATTAACTTGGCATATTGGCCTGCAATGGTTTAATATAAAAGAATGCTGAGATATGAAAGAAATTGGTCTTCAAAAATAAATTTTGGGGATAATATCTTGACTTGAACCTATTAAAATCCTTTGGCTGTGGCTTTACGAATTTGGTATCACAAGGCGTCAAGGCCTCCTATGACCTTAATATGACTGTTCATTGATATTGGAAAAATAGTTTTAAAGATCAACGCTTGGATCAATCAAGGGACCTAATTTACAAAACAGACAATGAAAGACCTGATTTATTTTGATGACAGTTTTAATTATAAATCTGTGAGAAGATTCTAATATACACTCTAGTTTTTAAGATTGTGTTAACAGTTTACTCTACAATGAAGGGGAAAATAATCTGAAGATGAGAATTTTTTCTGTTACTCAAGTTTATGTTACATTTAGCACCAAGTATATTACTGTTACGGTGAAAAACTGGCTATCGAAAATTGAAAAACTCGCTAGCGAGAATTGAAAAACTCGCCAGCGAGAATTGAAAAACTCGCTAGCGAGAATTGAAAAACTCGCTAGCGAGAATTGAAAAACTCGCTAGCGAGAATTGAAAAACTCGCTAGCGAGAATCTGAACTATGCCTTTACATGGCTGAACAGGCATATTTTTTATCTCAGTACCATTAACAGTTGACTCGATTATAGGTTGCCGCAACTGAGGTACATATATCACACTCGACCGACTTTTGGCAGTAACGGCTTTCCATAGAAATATTCCATTGTCCGCGTGGTCTAAAACAACATTTAATAATGTCTTCATACAAGGAGACAAAATGTATTTAAAAGCTCTGAGTAATGGCTTATTAGTCCTAGATCCTGGTGTAGAATATTTGTCTATAGATAACTTACCAACCATAGTTAGTGTTTATAATTCATGTACGATGACAAATAATATTAAATATCTACCCGTGGAGGTTAATTAATTCATGTACGATGATAATTCCATCTCATTAGGCCCTTAAGATGATGTAATATATCCATATTTTTTGTAAGTTTGTCACAACCATAACAAGTAAATATACCATAATTTATCAACCAAATTTGGTTTTCATTTTCTGCCTCAACAGGCGGATGAATGTTACTTTGTCCACAACTGGCCCTGCCACAATGGGCAGATCAATAATATTTTGTGCCTCAACGGGCTCAAACATGCTTTCTTACAAGATATGTCATATGTCGGTCTGTGATCAACCTATGGATCAACACAGTTAATATATCGCCTGTGCCCCATCTATGACGGTGACAAATAGTGATCTAGCTGTAGTCATAGAGCCTGTACCTGTGATCGTAGCACAAAATATCAATCTACCTGTTGTGGTAGAGCCCATTGAGGCACAAAATATTGATCTGCCCATTGTGGCAGAAAGAAACATTGATCTACCCATTGGGCTATTCCATTTAATATCATACCCCCCTATGGAGGACCCTGGAATTCTTCAGGGGTAAGGGGCCATTTTGCCTTGGAATTCTTCAGGGGTGTGACTATTTAGGCTTGGAATTCTTCAGGGGTTGAGTAAAAAAATTGCATTCTTCAGGGGGTTGCAGTCAAATTCTTCAGGGGTAATAGCTGTAAGACAGGAATTCTTCAGGGGTAGGTGTTGTAAATACAAAATTCCTCAGGTGGGCTGTTGAAAGTCAGGAATTCTTCAGGGTTATAGAAAAACCCCTGTCCTCGATAGAGGGGGGGGGGGTTACGGATTTTAAATGGAATAGCTCATTGTGATAGAACCTGTGGAGCGTGTTGAGGCACAAAATATTATTGATCTGCCATCAATATTACTATTTGGTCGAGGAATTTTGCAAGCAATTTGGACGTCAAGGCAGCACTTTCCTTGCGATAGTAACTACTAGTATTATGTTGACTTTGAGTGTCAAGTATCGTAAATTAAGGTCAAAATGGTCAAATTAATTACCGCGATGACAGTAAATAATTATGTAATGACGGTTTTCCGGTTTTTCTAAAAGCTTAACCGAATTGGAAAAAAAACGGTTTTAAAATAAAACCGAAAAAAACCGGTAAACCGCCCAAGCCTACGTCAGAAAAATATTACTTTATACGTACGATGTCAACACTCTAAATCCACCCTATTTTTCCTGCTGTCAGTGATCTAAGTTTGTTTTTACATTCCAATCATCTGTTTTGACCTACGTGTAGACCCTAACTCGATTCCTAACTCGATTCCTAACTAAGGGTCTATCAACTTGAGTTAAAAAGGTTTGAATAATTCGACGTTAGCATTATTTTCAAATGCCGTTAAGCTTTTAAAAGCAATATAATCTATTTTAATTATGCTCTGGATATCCATTAACAACTCTGCCAAAAGTTTTTATAATCAACGAAACATGATGTGTTTTATAACTTTTATTACACATGTCTATATATTTTGTTTACTATATATATGATACTTTTCTTGATATCAGTTTGTTTGCATTTGAAACCAAACAGAGTCTAAAGGCTCTTTTCCACTCGTCGCAAAAACCAACTCGCAAGCTAGCTGCGAGTACTTTCATCCAATCACAATGCTCGACAGTTTATTTTAATAACATGCAAGAACTCGCAGCGAGTTTGTTTTGCGATGAGTGGAAAAGAGCCTTAAGTATGTTCATCTTCGGTACCAGGTTGAAATTAATACTAGAATAGACTAATCAATTCAAATGTTCAATTGAAATTATTTCAATCAATTAATTTAATTCTGGCATAGTTTTATTGTCATCCTAAACGGGCCTTAATAGCAGCAGTGATTCAGATATTTCATTCCTGTGGCTTTGGCGTGAGCAAAATGATTTATTGCTCTCAAACACTCCTACATGAAATTAATTTGTGATTATACATAAAAATATCATACCATTATTTAAAATTACGCGTAACAGATGCGAGTATCGTATATGCATGTGCTAGCAATTTTTCCTAACCGACACAATGACATTGTTCGGGGTAACGCAGAACTACCTGATGATATAAGCAGTCAAAATTAAAGTATTGTCAACTTTAGTTTAGATTTAATTATAGTCTGGCCGTGGTCCGTGATTTAGTTTCGTACAGCATACGTGCATGATGTGTAGGATTAAGACAACGCCAAACGCGACTCAATTACCACTGAAATGTGACGACTAAATATAACCGTACGTGATTTAAAGGAAAATGGCAACAAATATATTGTTTGTCTGATGTAAAACAACATTTTAACACCGTAGTTGCACGATACCGGATTATTGTCCATATCGGATTGTCCACTCGAATCCGATACAAATTCCATATACGTATATATCCGCGGTTTAGGTTTTGGTTGCACGATATAATGAATAGTCAAATAATCAAGTTTCTCGCATGGGCTTGAAGGCAACGACGAGTATTATTCATAACATTTTTCTTGTTTAATTAAAGAAAGCCTAACTCACTAGAAGAAAGATGTTTTAAAACCGAAATATTCGGAATATTGTTGGTATTTTTAGGACGTTGCTATATTCCGTGTCATTTTCGAGGGTGCAGAAACTTTGCAGAATATGCAAGACGTTTATCAGTGGAAATGTAAGCCGTATCGGTATAATCCGTACACATCATGATGTGATTTTGTGAAAAATCGATCGGTGTAATGTTCTCTAACACACCAAGATGTGCTTTTATAAATAGTCAGAGGTGTGCATTATTGTATTTTTCTGTATAGTTTTACACCATAGTCAACCGCCGTACATTACTTAACACATCCTACTTACATTCATCAAAGTGTGTAAGAAAGGAACGTAAAAAGGTGTGCTGTTCCCTAACATATCTTGGTGTATTTTGTAACACACCATGACTTGTTTTCTAGTATACAAAGTTGTCAATTTTCTAGATCGAAGTATTTAGAAAGGTATAATTAAACATACCTAGGTGTGTAATTTAACACGCCTGTTTTAGAATATTGAATTTCAAGATGAGATTTTTCTTCGGGATCTGTCTCTTCTAATGACTTGGTGCGATAATTGACTATAGTTAGAATCGCGTAGAGGAGCTACTTACGGTACTCCTGATCGTGTTTTAAACTGTTTACTTACGATACTTACGATTTTATCAGTTATATTAAAATGCCTTAGGCGAATAGGCACGCAATTTTGGGTTTCAAAAGCGTTTTCATTACGAAAATTTGCTCGCGCTCAGCAGCGACAGAACGTCAGATGTGCGCATGACTACGAGTATATGACACGAGTATGGATTCGTCACTTGCTTGCTATATATGTATATAGTCACGTACTGGTCACGTATTTTTTTGTCGTCACTGCCTGCTTGCTTGCTAGTTATAGTCACGACAGGAAAATATGGCATTACTGCCTACTGGGGACGCTACGAATCTCAAGCACATTGGCCAAACACTATAAGCTCACAAAATAATAGATTGTATTTCTGTGCGTGTGAATTGTGAAAGTTCGCTGGGGTGCAATTGCGTGCGGGAAAAATGTATCGCCTCGCAGTAATAAGACGGCCATTTACATATCACCCATGCACGATATATCTATTGTCAAACTAAACTAAAGTATCATAAAGCTAGTATATCTTTATTCCCCAATTATAAAGCCGCTTCATAGATATGTTTCAAGTTGATATTTAATAAATTCGGATTGAGTCTGACCGCAGGCTATAGATAAGTTAGCAATGCTCTTATAGCCAATTATTAGCACACATGGGGAGCCAACTACCTTATCAGTTACAGTTTATCTGCATGAAGTAAAATATTTGGGATGTTGAAATCAATTCATCGGCATTGTTTTAAAACATGCGTGTTCAGTTTAATGTAGCATTTGAGAGCCAGGTATAAATGACGGAATTGTCTATCCTATCTTCCGCGTTATCTTCGAGCATTATGTATATACTAATCCGTTACGTAAATTGATGGGTTTAAGAAGTGCTTCCCCTTCCGGGATGTTCAACCCCATTTAAGTATAGTTGAACAGAACTTTAACTTTAAATCTAACAGTTAACTGGGAACAGCAAAGAACAACTGCATGGTCGAGCAGGAACGATTGATAACAAATTAGGTATGAAAATTTTGCTTGTAATTGTAAACTATATATATGTTGTACAACTTTATTACTAGAGCAATATACCTTATGCGTCCGTATATGTACATCCTATGAAATACTCAATATTCTTAACGCGAGGCTGTCTCACGCTATCTTGAACCGAAAGTGTATAGTTATATAAATTCCGGCAACTTTTGAAATGTGAGACACAGTGAACGGCAAAGGAGACATCGTAAATCCAATTATTTCGCTTGTCGAACGAAGGATTCCTTTTCCTTTTTCTCTGAATGCTGTTGTTAAATGGTCTTTGAACGACCCTTAATCGTCGGATTATGGAGTTTTGTTGTAATTTAGCTACTTGATTTTATTTCGAATCTGGGATTAGGTATATATTTGACCCCAGTATAGACATATATATGGTACAACCTGTAGGTAAAACCTGTAAATATATCATGTAAATTTAAACCCCGATCCGCTATACAGACTTGAAATTTGTTGTGAATACTTGTTATAATGACATACAAAACATATTGAACAGCCAGCTTTATAGGCCTAGGTTGCATGTGAAAGATTTTAGAATTTGGAAATTGGAAACCTAATTACAGATCGCTGCACTACCTGCGGAAGCTGCTTATTATATGAACATTTTTTTCATTCTATACATATATAAGAATACAATAAGTCCAATTATATTTATATATATATATATATAGCTATATATATTATCCCATGTTTCATTTGTATATTTTAACAAAAATTGATTATAATGCAGTATTTGTAACAATTAACATTTACGAAGACAGGAAGATATTTCACCAAAGCCAATATATATATGATATACGATGTACGAGTTAACAATAGACAATAGTAATAAAAGTATTAAAAACGTTAGAAAATTACCGCTTTTTGTATTCTGCCATCTTTATTATATTAAAGGAATAAAACAGAGAATCATGCACGGAAATCAATGCGAAATATAAGGTTTATTAATATATTTGATGTACATTGCAATTCTCCCAAAAACGTCAACAACAGCGTATACTGTTTTATGCTTTGTGCTTTCCACCAACTCGTCAACTTGTTTATCCGACTTTAAAACGAACCTCTGTTTACTTTTTTCGCCATTATTTTCTTTGTCAAAGTCAAAAGTTGAACTATTATCGCCCGACATTTTTAAAATTTCAGACGCGGTATTGACCAACCAGCGCGCTCTATTTACTTCAGTTATTTTATAAAACATGTTGAAATACATGCAAACACACATGCAGGGCCTATATGCTGTTCTTATAAGATCGATCTGAGTACTAGATACGCAAGTCCTTGCTATAATGGATCATTGTGTGTTCATTGAAGAGGCCAGTACGTTTCTCGCTATAGGTAGGATCTTAGTAAAGTTGGATAAAACTTTTCACATGAATTTTTATCCCTACTGAGATGGTTATTTTTGACCGATTTTGAACAATATTGGTGTTGGGCGGTAAGGAAATTAGACATCAAAACGGACAGTATTAGTGGACACTATACACAGTCGTATGCGTTAGATAGAATTGACAGGTTAACGGAATATAGGGCGGGATAAAACGGTCATATATGCAGAACACAGAAATATATCGTCCGACTCATGTGGTGAGTTTTAAATATAATCATATAGTTAACCTATGTATATATATACAACATGAGTGCAGCTTGTAACGCAGTCTAGATGCGAGCGACTTCGTATACCCACACACCACACTCCTACTCTCACAGTCTCACCTGCAAGCGCATGTGGTACAATACTCAGACACATGCGCATCCAGACATGCGCGTGAAGTGTCTTGGGGCCATATAATCGTATATAACATTTCCTGCTTGATGACGCTGGTTTATAAAGCTCAGCTACCATATATTACAAGATGAATCGTAACTATAAGTAAGTACCAACTCTAGTTACAGTATATATAACAATGAGCTAGCAATGAATATCTATATATACATTCTTTATATATACAAAGGAAAATATATTCTATTTTATATTCTCGCGAACCGTCGGCTGGTTCGCTGAATATAATAGATTGTATATATCGACATATCGTATGTTAAATGAATCAAATTGAATGTTTTTAATATATAGCTATGCAAGGTCTCAGCACTTAAAGCCCAAGGATGACATTTTGCGGTCGTATATACTGATTATACTTTCGGCATGCAATAGCGTTGTCTCACGTAGCTAAAAATAGATTCCCTCAGCTAAGACCCCCCACGAGACTCAGACAAACAAACTACTATTTAATATAGAATTATACTAGCAGCGAACTATCATTGGCATATTTTTTTATTTTATCTGCACTAAAACTCATTCAAATTTACACCAAAGTTAGAACATGGTTAGTACTAAGCACTGTTGCTGGGGAACGTGTGCAAGTGATTCGAGATATCCAGAAAAATTGCCGAAATCGCTTCAGGAAATGAGAGCTTCTGGGCAAAAGGTATTTATACTTTTTCCAAAACCGTCGCAAGGAATTGAAAAGTCTCGTCGCTGGGTTTCAGCATGTTCGCGGAAAAACTTTGATGTATCAATGATAAATAGGAACACATATTTTTGTGCAGTTCATTGGCCAGGCGAGAAAGGGCCCACGGATAAAGGGCCAAAGTGGTAAAGGGCCTTCGGCGTTTACCACTTTGCTTCAAGCCTCTACATTTTAACCACCGCTTGAGTTGATCGACAGTATAATCTGATGGATCATGCTCAAAATATGAGCCGGGAACGCCGTCGTTTTCAGTGAGAGTTGTTAAATTTATCGGAGAAGCACTAGTTGTAGAATTCATTTTTAAACCAGACACAGTGCCAAAGGGCGGTTCTCTCTTTTACAGAACTGATATTTAAAAATAGACTATTAAATCAATAAGTTAACCGGCTTGTGAAATATTTTTTCAACATATTTTTTATTGTCAAAGCAAAATAGTTTTACTTTATATCAACGGAAGATTCCTCAGTGAAAAGAGTTTATATTTGAAATTATTTTACGTATAAGTGACAATTAATCTTTCATTTGAAATAAATCCGTATTTTAAATATAGAATATATATAGTCGATAGAATAGTAGACAATCCTAGACCTAGCTTCTTTTATAGTATTAAAACTAAAAGGTAAACAAAATAGACTATAAATAGTGGATACTAATACAGCGACAAAATAGTAAATTTTATAATAATGGGCACTATAAAAGCGAATATAAAACACCAAAAGAGCAAAATAATGGGCACTAAATCGACAAAAAATGTTTTTTAAGCCTCCAAACTTAGTATAAACACGAAAGCAACAATATATTAATATAGACTATATAGGATAGTAGACCTATTTATAGCAGCGACAGAATAGTCCATACTAAAGCGATGAAATAGCCTATATTACAACTACCAAAGCAAAAATATCGACACTGGCACTTCGACTAAAGCAAAAAGTACAACGTGTGTATGATTCCGCACAAATAAACTTTAAACAAACTATCAAATTATCAAAATAACTCACAGCAAGCTCTCAATCATAATACAATTTATATTAAGAGTTGCCAATGTTTGTCTGAGTCTTGGCGGGGGGTCGGAATTCGTGACGTCACGTCGAGACAACGCTATTACTGTATATCCTAAAGGAATATAAATAGCTACCCTCGATCTTTTCTTTGATAAGGGAAATCTTAGTATCTTCCACTTTGCTCTATAATTACTTGGACGCTTTCACAAGTTGGCCTGTAATACCGGTTAATATAGTGATTTGTATCAACTGATACGGATATACTAATAGTTTTTTACTGTTTTAGTATTCTGTAGCTACAATTGATATATTATTAGTTCTAGTATACCGAGTGATGCATATATTATTTATCAGTTATCGATACAGTCAACTCTTGCCTTGTGGACACCCCGCTATTAAGGACAGTTTGTAAATCCCCTGCCGAAACTATACTAAGAAATATATTGAAATCAGTAACTCTCGCTATTACGGACTCTCGCTATATTCAGAGTTACGGCATTGCGGACACTTCATGTGGTCCCCAACAAACATTTTTATTGTTCTGACGTATTTTTCTCTGGACACAATGTAAAAGTGAATGACTTTTTAATTTATACAATTCGCGCTATTTCATATGGCTTAGTATATAGAGCTGCGCTTCTGAATCTAGCCTATTTAATAGCAGAAAAGCTAAAATCATACGATTCACAACTTTAAATTATTTAATGTAGCCTAATAAACATACACTCGCATATGCAGTGACATATTTTACTGTTTCTATTTATCAGTGGAAATACTTTGAAGATTTCGTGCATCATCATTTCTGTCGACAAAACTGACAAACAGAAAAATATAGAATGTTCCGATCTTTTCCCACTTTATTTACACTACTTTCGATACATTTTACTTTGACTTGTACTTTGCACTCAAGTATCACAGTAATCCTCAACTATAGAAGTTGAAATAAAGTGGACATTATAAACAAAAAGGAGTAATACATTGTAGTCGACATATTTTACAACCTAAAATTGGGATATTTTCATCGCGCACATATTAGGATATATACAGTATAACGAGAGTTGACTGTATATAGAATTATTAATAATTAAGGCAAATGCGGTTATCAGATTTACAAAGTCAAAGGTGTCCTTATTTATATTAATCTTACACATGCATGCATGCATGCAAGCATTATGAATTATTAATGCTCTTACAATTTGATAACAGCATTTTTTTTTCTTTAGATTTGCAGACGAAGTAATTTTTACACAAAATTCGATCGATTCAACTGCCATTATAATTGCATTGGTTAAAACTTTTCTGCGAGCAATCATATAAGCTCAGTCTTAATACTTGAACTTTTTCTACTGTTGCTGGTATGTTTTTGACTGAATATTGCTCCATACCGGTGCCGCGTACTCCAATATTATAAGGTCTCACCAGTGATTTCGCGACTTTGCCCAGTCATCGAATTAAGCCAACAGCTGAGTGACATGCATGCAGCAGAGCATACCTTTCAAGTATGCATATATATAGCATATATGCATATACGAGATTGTGACCAATCGGTTTTAACTTACTTGACGTTTCTACAATCTTTTCGTCCGTTTTTAAATAATGGGAGCTTTCCAGCTGCTAGCCAGTTGATCCGCTGAGCAAGACTTAACAACATTGATTATGATGATAATAATAAGGTTGCGCATCCATTAATACTCTTGACGTTATACAGTCCGCCCCCGCATGGAGATTTATATGCCTTTAAATTTTTTAACAGCGTGTCCACTTCGTTAATATACTATACCTTTCATTGCCATTGCCAGATTGAAAAACGTATAGGGCGAGCAAACAAGCGCTGAATGTGCGAGAACATCTAGGAGTTTCCCCCGGAAAAGTTTTGAAATATAGTATTGTACGAACGTTAACTCAATGCAGGCTTTTGAAAGAAGAAAGTAAAATGACTCGTAATTCGCAGCATTTTCAATCTTTCAAGTTAGTCGGCATTTGTCAGCTACGCTTCATCACAAAATGAACCATAGTCGTCAGTGGTAGTTATTGGTTTTTGAGGTTTGCTACAATTTATTTCTATTTCATCCGAAATACTTTCTAAGGTAATATACGGATAACTATGAAATTAAACTAAAAATTAATGTGGTAAACCCACGACACAATTTTATTTAACTCAAACAACTGAACATTTCCTTCCTTTCATTTTGTTTGAAGGATAATTGTAGCCTCCTCTGCAGGCATCTAGCACTGGGTCATCCCGACAATCTAAAGGTGATGCCTGCGGAGGAGGCTAGGATAATTGTAATGTTCGCCATTCCTGGTTTCTGTCTTAGGGGCAGCTGATTATTTATGACCGGGGTTGGTGGGAGGGAAGGGAGGTGGGGGGGGGAGGGCGAAGAGAATATTGGTTGAGTAAACAACATTTTGTGTGAGAAAAAGGTTGGGTGGAAGATAAACAGAACAATTTAGCCAAAGGGTGGTGTTTGGGTTGGTTTTATTGGTGAGTCTCAATCTCGTCCCCCGAGCCTGCGATCCTTTGGGAAGAAAAAACGAGATTGGGTGAGTCTAAGTAGGAGAATTTGTGTGGAAGAAAATACTTCCTTGGTAACTGTTTGGTCGATATAGGATATTTAGCCAAGGTTACTTTCTCTTCGCTCTCCCCCCTGCGATGAATAACGACAGGACGGTCCCTTTAAAACGTTTCACTTTAGTAAAATATTGGCTTTCAATCTTTTAAGATTTACCTTCAATTTGTAATCCACTCGTCCCTGTAAAACATATAATATAGTCGTTATAACCGGACCGTGAATTGACTAGTAGCGACTCAATTAAGCAGATAAAAACTCGGAAAGCATGAAGATCAGAAGATATTATTTTTATTCTGGATATCAAAAAAAGACCACCAAAATATTTGTAGCGTAACAATTCTTAAAACGGTTAATTCTTAACAACCTAAATTTTAATACAGACTTAATCCTAATGCCTAATCCTAATCCTATCTCTAATCCTAACCTCAACCCTAATCCTAACCTCAACCGTAATTCTAACCCCAAACCTAATCATAACCTCAACCCTAATCATAACCTTTATTCCTAACCCTAATCCTTGTGACGTAATTTCGGGATAGTAATATGGAAAGTCACCCCTAAAAACTCAATCCAAATTTCGTCACCTGACATTTTCCGTATTTCTTCTTTCATTGATTTTCTTTGCATGTAATTAAATACACAACGTACCTGCTCAGTTGTTTTTCTAATCAATCCCTTTTTACCCCCACATTTAATACACATACTCAGACATTTTATGCATTAAAATGAACAGTGTATTTTTTAACTATAATATGGGAATAAAATATATACAATTGTTTTCTCTGATATATATTGAGGTATTCTTTCAATTCAATTATGTTAAAATATAAACAAAGTTTAAATTAGTATAAACGGTATTGAATAGGAAATGTACATTTTAAGTAAACAATTGTGTTAGTTCAGCTTTTCACCTGTTCGATTTTTTATCGTCGCAGTTTGCATTAGCCATTACTGACTGCAGTATAAAGCAAAAGGCAGACTAAGAGTAAGCGGTCTAGCTTAATACCAATAAATTATCGTCGAGATCTCCAGTATAGTACGGTTGGGTGAAATTCAAGTTACAATTTCTTAGCTGTTAATAAACGTAAGTCTATAATAATATTATTATAGTCATAATATATTAATTTCTCTACAATATATAGAAAAATAAACTCTGTTTATTATTAATAACTATTTTTATATATGAAAAATTTAGTTTCTTTAATTAAAGTTCATGCATGCGGTTGGGTTTTTATTTTCACAGTTTAGAACTTTGACTCCTACCAAAATGGTAAATGAAAACGATATTGCCTTGGGTTGCTCCTTTGTATAATTATGTCAGCTATATATTGATTCAGCATCTCACATTTCTCATTAGACGTTAACACCACAACGCTTTAAGTCGATAAATGCTAATTATTAATAACTCACTTTCATGATCGCACTGCCAGGGCCGGATTAAGACAGCGCGGGGCACCTAATGGGGTCACCAATGGGAATAGTTGCGTTGCTCAGACAACTCAAAAATACAAAATAGTATAGTATATATGTTCGCTGGTCGTATCTCTAGCTTCACTCCGTAAGCGCTGCCCCAAAATACGGCCAAAGCTCCGCTGGCTAGTGAATTAGCCAGTGGCGTAGTGCCATAGTAAGCATCGCCGACTGTCGCCGATTAATGAAAACCTGCAGGCTTAAAGCGCGGGGCCCCTTGAAGGCGGGCCCGTGGCAAATGCCGCTTCTGCCATATGGTTAATCCGGCCCTGCGCACTGCAAATATAAGCCGATCTTAAATCCTACTGTAACATAGCCTTTTCAATGAGCAGTAGTTTGAAGTATGTTGGTACAGAAATTACCAATCATGCATGGATTCATATACATGCATATATATAAGCTAGTACACTTTTATAGGTTTGCCTAAATCTTTCGCTCGCTGGCCACCGTCAGTTTCACCCTAGGTGCGATCATTAGGTGTCAAGCTAGAGATTTTGAGCTAGGCATGCTGCATTGAGCACATGCACTCCATATTATAATATATATGTGCATTTACTATTTATGCATTGTTCAGTCTATACAAGAGAACCATGCTTTCTACAAAAACTCATCATCATGATCAGGTATGACCTCGTGATATTAGATCGAAAACAAAATTTTCCAAGAGATATACATAATTATATATATTCGTTCATTTAAAATCGTTCGTTTGCATCAAGTTGTTATATTTTTCAATACTCTGTTAATGGGACAATGGCGATGATCCCAGACAACTATCGAACAACTATATATCGATTTTTTCCACGACGTACACAGAGAAACGTCACAGCCGTCCATATGACGTTTCGCGTGGGCGAAATCGGTATGTGCATTGTGCATGAGGCTTCCCTAAGCACTTTCTATACGACACGGCTTAATATAAATAGTGTCTATATAGTGTTGCCAAAATGTCTGCATTTCTATTGCTTTAAATTTTTGTGTATTCCCACATATATATTGACCAAATATGGCATGATCTATAGATCTGCGTGAGTTATAGTGTACATATCAGGGCGCTTATATAAATGACAGACTATATAAATTATATTTTGCCCCCAATCTACTTCTGTATATCTAAAATGTAAAATGTTTTATATTGAAGTTTGTTGATATGGAAAACTTCCACATTAAAATTTGCGATCTATCAATCAATGATTCCATCTAGCACTGGGCTTTTGAAGCTACAGTTCACGAAGACCCAATTGAACAAATTTCAATCAATTGAACGTCGTGCGAAATACATTATCAATCCTGAAGAACACAGTCAAATATCTTCTGTTGTCAAGATATTACATAAACAGTCGTGAGTATTGTAAGAAAACGTCTGATCTAGACAATCGGATGTGCACCAACTTTGATAACTATTTCGAAATTAATACGCAAGGATCAATACAAGGAACAATAATTAATATCTTTTAAAACTCCCCAAAGTAAAGTTCTATTATTCGGGTGCAAAAATCTATAATAATTTGCCAATTGAAATAAGACGAGAAGGAGATAACCAATTTCTTGAGCTGTTGAAAGAATATTACAAATAGGTTGAACTATATAGTCTTAATTAATTTAATTTAATTTAATTCATATATTTATTTACTCTTATTATTTGTATTTTAATCTAGAAGTAGGGAGGGCACATATTGATAACTTGCAGTGTTTTATACACTGAAATATAATAATACTTTAATAAAGAAATCTAAATAATCCACTTGAAAGAGGCACTGCATCGATGAAAAGTAAAAAGATATGACACTGAGATGTTGAGTATATCTAAATCGGAAGATATTCAATTCAAACATGTTTTGCATTGACTATAATAACACTTCCAGATTACCAAAAGTCCTAAAAAATATTTAATAATCAGTAACTGAAAAAGTTTAACTGAAGATAGGCTACATGACTTTTAGATTAGATTTGTCGTACCCTCCATTCAGAGCTTACTCGGTCATATATACCGAGGGGCATCACTCTGACTAAAAATCTCGACGAAAAGTCCGTGAAAGTCTGAAAAGTCCAAAAAACCCATGTGAATATATATATACTTGAGAATTCTTAAAATTTACAAAAGATACTCTTAAAATATAAATATACAACTGAATTGAATGAAAATCCGCAAAATCTGAAAGAGTATATGAAGCGATCGACTTTCTGTCTCATAATGTGTTCTACTTCATGTAATATTATCCTGAAGTAAAATTGTGGTTCTGACAACTGCTCTAGTTTAACGAGTATTTCTCGTATTTTCTATCATGCATTGAACAAAAAGCGGATGGCTATAATTGCGCTTTATATACTGGATAGCTTCACCAGAACACTGAAAACAATAAAATATTGTTTTTGTTTCGTACAAAAAGTCCGCAAAGTCTGACAAATTCCGCGCGAAAAAGTCCAACTATATCAAGTTTATCAACTCTCGTACACTTTTTAGGAGTGATTTTCCCCTCAATATATATAATCTACATTATTCGATTTAACTGATACTAGTTCAGTCTTTGATGAAAAGCATTCAAACCTTAATGCATACGTATACGTGTTACAGAATTACGACGCTCTTCACGTTATCTATATTTTGCCAACATCAATATACTGCATGGTCTAGATTAGATCAAGGCCTCCTGCACAGATCTGTACCGATATCAGCAGGCATATAATACAAACTATAATTATGGAATCATGTCAGTCTCATATCTGTTCGCACTATGGGGCATATAAAGGAAATAAAGGTCAATAATCATATATAACTATATATGTCTATATATATATATATATATATATATATATATATATATATACACTCAATAATATATATATATATATATATATATATATATATATATATATATATTTCTAAAATTCATTATATTATTCATAGGTATAAATACATATATATATATATATAAACTCATGTTTATCATGTAAAGCGGATCTATATATTTGATATAGACTTGCCAATTCAAATTTTGCTCCTTCAATTTTAAAAGCTGTAGATAACATCAATCTTCAAAATTCCAAACGCCAGTGAGCGTATACAAAACGAGTCAACTTTTAGAAGTCATATACAAACTGGGGTATATAATAAACACTTACGTGTATGAGGATATTTGGTTTCTTACAGCTAATGAAAGCCCAATTTATCAGGATCTAAAACACTCGGCATGCGCCTCGATGTTTAAGGTTAAATCTGGGATAAAGACCTTTTGTGCGGTTTGTATATATTACATATATATATATATATATGCATGTCTAAAAAGCAGATTTGACTATATATGCTTATTAAGCCTTCACTTTGTGTTGTTGAGCACTCTGTGAGGTTAATTGGTGAAGCTATAAGCTATACCAACTGCAATTGTTCCAGTTAAGCTCACTTCATCCTTGTGTTTCAATGTTTAAAAGGTTTGAGCATTCTGGCCCCAAGACACTTCACAGCATGTCTGGATGCGCATGTGTATAGTATATGTACCACATGCGCTTGGTGAAGGCAAGAGAGTATGGTGTATAAAAATATTAAAAACACTAGTTCTGTTTCGACGAAGTCACTCGCATCTAGACTGCGTTACAAATATCCTGCACTGACGAGCCGTTGACGATGAAACATGCATGTTCTGCAGATTTGACCTATATATATAAGTATTTGTTGCATGCCGGCATATAGTCAAATCTGCGTACCACATTTGTTTATATATATATATATATACGTGTAATGGTTTAGGTCTCATCAAACAAAAGAGTGCTTTCGACAACATCACCCACTGAATATAGTTAGAGCAAAATGGGTATGAAGATTAAGATTCAGCTTACCTCAAAAACCAATCATCTGTAAAACCAGACGCAGAATCATCATGGTACAGTTCTACAAGTATATCGCCCACTAAAGTAGGAAGGAAATTCTGGCCATTGTAAAGGAGTCCTTCAAGAGCGATCATCCATTAAGGAAAATTTTTAACAAGAATACCCTAAAAGTTAGTTATTCATGCATGCCTAGCTTAGACAGAAAGATTAATGCACACAACAAATCTATCCTGCATGACCGAAAACCCCCAAACAACAGAGAAACTATGCAGCTGCAGGCAAAAAAACAACTGCCCACTGAAGGGGGACTGTTTGGCTAAGAACGTGGTATACCAGGCTGCAGTTAAAACCAACAACAAAGTAGAAACATACATTGGCCTTACAGCAGACCATTTTAAATCCAGATACAATAATCATACGTGTTCATTTAGGAATGAGACTAAAAGAAACGCGACAGAATTGAGTAAACACATCTGGTTATTAAGGGATTCAAACAACGAATTTGAATTAGAATGAAAAGTAATGGCCCGTGCCAACTCTTATTCAAACATTGTTAAAAGGTGTAATTTATGCACAATGGAAAAATACTTTATTCTATGCAAACCAGAAACATGTACATTAAACAAAAGGAACGAATTAGCTAGCGCATGCAGGCATGCAAATAAATACGTAGTTAGAAACTTTTAAATCTCCTTAATGAACGGTATATAAGATCTCTGGGATATGATATTTGTACACCTGAAGAGAGAGGATCTGGACATCCTCTCGAAACACAACTGTAGTGTTTTTAATATTTTTATGTTTCAATCTTAGTTTTTAACTTTCAACAGCCTAACATAGCTCCACTGAAGTGTTGAGCACTTTACGGCGTAAAGGATAAACCCCATGCACAGTTGATATATATATATATATATATATACCGGGTGGGGCAAAAAAAGTACGACTGTTTGATTTAGTATAACTTAAAAACTAAAAGAGCTATTACACTTAAACAAGTTTCTTTGATATGTGCAATATTGACTGAGATAGCTGCGTTTAAGCTTGACTAAACACTTTTGGAACTGTCGAGAATTAGCTAAAAACGGCCTATTAAACTAATTTGATAACCGTTACCATTTTATCGTAAGTATTATTTAAATGAAGTGAAGTTGAAGTTAGAAATGTTTCTTGAATAGATATGCTCTTTTATTCTAACATTTGGCCTTCTAACTTCAACTTCACTTCATCTTGAAACGAATACTTGCGTAAAATGCGAATGGTTATCAAATTATTTAATAGGCCATTTTTAGCTAATTCTCGACACTTCCAAAAATGTTTACTCAAGTTTAAACGCAGATATCTCGGTCAATATTGAACGAAAATGCACATGGCACATATCAACATTTACGTTAGACATCGCTGAATGCAAGGTATTAAATACGTCTGAATTAATGAATTGCAGTAGTTTCTCGTCGATGCTCTGTCTGGCTTACTGCTATCTGCTTCCAACTGTTAAAGGGATATGGCAATAGAAATTTAATTTGTCTCATTTGAAAGAACTTTTAAAATTATATATAAATCTCCCTTACCGATTTTTCGTATCTTTCTTAGTTCTTGAGATATTTTGACAGAAATAATCATAAATCAGCGAGCTGCCCGCCATCTTGGATTTTTGTTGATATGCATGTTACGTCACAAGCAGGGTCACGCAAGTATTTTATCCAGAAAGCCAATGGTCATTATAAGCTCAAAATGATACTTCGGTCACCATTTCAAATAACAAATTGACTGACAACTTTTTAAACATCTATTAATTGTTATTTGGTCACCTAGGAGTCGTTTTATATGGCTAACCCTGCTTGTGACGTCACTAAAACTACCGTTAATGAGATAAAAAATAATCCAAGATGGCGGATTCGTTTAGTCAACATATTTCAAGAACTAAGCAAAATACGCAAATCGGTAAGGGAGATTTATATATTATTTTAAAAGTTCTTTCAAATGAGATAAACTACTTGCCATATTCCTTTAAATAATCAACAAAGAATTTTAGCATTGACATTGTATACATAAATTATTCGAGTGGATGCTTTCTCTCTACGTACAAACCTAAACCCTACTGCCCTTGTTGTCTTTACTCCAGCTAAAATAATGCTACAAACTGTATAACACCTCCGGCCTTGTCACTGCATGCATGCACACCGGGTGCCTGTATTGTGCGTTGTCTGCTACAGACAGATCACAATGACATGGCATCAATAGAAACACTTTATAGTTCACCTGTGCTCAAAACGTGTCAAAATTTGTTCTCATAAATAACAAAAAACAGCTAAGCACCGCAATTCAGGTGACAATACGTATGTTCACTTGTCGTATTTCAAGTCAATACATTCGATGAATGATGCAGGTTGGTGCAAAATATATAAAACGTCCTTTTATTTAACAATGATGATTAGTATACATGCATGCATGTAATATTATATAACGACTATGATGATTGGAGAGATTCAATTGTAATTTAGTGATAGTGGTCTGTAATAACTATTAGCTTAATTCGATTCATTCATTTATAGTTCCTTAGTTTTTGTATGGTTGAACTTGAACTGGAAAACGTTTTAGTGATAAACTTTAACGTCTTTATAATTATAACGCAGCGTGTCGAGAGACGGGTATATCGAGACAATGCAAGCTCCGTGGCATATAATTTGCACCTACAGCTGCTTTTCTCAATACGAATATAAACACTTGTCTGTGGACTGTCGGAATGAATATAGTATAGGGAAACCTAAGTGGACATTTAATTCATTTTTTTAACAGAATCGTATAGTTTGATACAGTATATGATTGTTTCTTTATCTTAATTAATTGACGGATAGGAATCTCCAATCGCATTTCATGACATCTTGTGATGATACTGCAATTAATACAAAATAATTATATAAATATAAGCGCAAGTTTTACTGTTTCCTTGCTGACAAAGTATAAAGAAGCTGATTTGCACAAAACGATGCTTTTCTTTAAATTCTTCACAATTTGTGAACCATCTGTTGTTGCTATGACAACAATTACGTTTCTATGACTGCCAATATATCATTATACTAATGTCACTGTAATTTTCCTATTTTCATTCCCCCAATGAACACACTTAGTTTGCTCAGGACATAAAGAAAACATTCAAGAGGCTTCCCCTGCAGATACGTCATCTTCGCTACGTCTTTGGGGCAAGCTTCTGCCTTCTTCGCGTTGGCCTCTTGAACCTTAACCTGACGATGGTTGACTTTACTTTCAAATAATTATCATTGGACCTACTGTACTTTTGTTTAAGATCAGTTTCAACATGGGTGCTATGACAATAATTAGACATAATCGAGATAACGATTAAGCGATGGCAAACCAGTAAATAATATTCGGTTGTTAAAATAGTCCGGATAAACCCTCGAATATTTTCCTGTTTACCCACCCTTGGAAACATTTGGTGATAGAAATTTTCCTTCCCGAGAAACAAAAATGTTTAAAAATAAATTTAGGAATATTTTTTCCCAAGTGCGATTTTTGTCGCAAAACATTGTTTCTTAGCTTTGGTGCATGTTATCCCTTCGTCGATAAAATGGACGAGAAACAATGTTTCCTACTTTGCCCAAGGCTTGATGGTTATTGTTTTAGTTTCTCTGCGCATATAGACATAATATTTTGATGGAAATCGTTAATATTGCCATGCCTAGTTTCATGATATCATTAATTCGTGCCTAAAGGCCATGTTACACGGGGCAATTTTCGCTGCAACTTGCAATGCAATTTCTGCACAGAGCCATGTTATGTAGGAATATACGCACAGAAAAACAATGAACATGGTCCGTGTTTCACTTCACCGATATTATCATTCTCGTTCATTTCTTTGTTGCCTTCTGGGCATGTTTAGCAAGAAAAATATCGACAAAGTAAAACGAGATTCATGCTCACAATCTCTCCGCGAATGAACATTTTACCTAACATCGCTCTGTGTCCGAAATTGCGTTGCAAGTTGCAGCAAAAATTGCCTCGTGTAACATGACCTTAAGTCCTATATTGCAACAATTGTTTGCTCATTTTTCATTTTTCATTTTCTATTTTATTTCTCTCCAAAGGAAGCATGAGTGGAATGGAGAAGAACATCACTGATGACATAATCCCCAATGCCTCATTGACACAAAATTTACCGCAAAACCAACCGAGAGTGCAGTTTTCGAAAAACTCAATATGGTCAGCTACTACAGTAGTATTAATCTTCATGATAATTGCAATCGTACTCGGTAATTTGTTGGTTTTGGTAACAACCTGGCTGGATAAACGTCTCCATCAACCAAATAAATATTTCGTGGCCTGCCTTGCTGTTGCTGATCTTCTAGTTGGTATTTTCAGTGTTCCTATCAGATTGCACCTTCATCTTAATCCAACAATTCTTGCCTCAATCCAACTTTGTCGATTCTGGTCATGGATCGATATTTGCTGCGAAGTAGCATCGATCGTTACATTAATGGTTATCAGTATTGATCGTTATTTTAAAATTAGCCATCCGTTTCAATACAGGTCGCAAATGTTGACCTCGAGATCGGTGCTTGTAATTTCTACTATTTGGCTCATTTCAGGACTACATGCTACACTTGGAATGTTTTCGTACGATGATAGTCTTGGCGTGATTGCATTGGTTGGAAAAGGATGTATAAACGATAATAAAATCTACATGACTGTAACTGGTGCCGTATTCTTCTTCTTGCCTTTATTGATCATGATCGCCATGTACGCGCTTGTCTTCCACGTTGCGCATACTCAACAAAAACGGAATCGAAAAGGAAAGTTGGGTCGAACGATGTCGTCGCGAAGGAAGAGACCTGCGAACAAGGAATTTTATCAGGAATTGAAAACAGTTCGAATGCTTCTACTTGTTGTTGGGGTATTCACGGTTTGCTGGGCGCCTCTATTTGTTATATTTTTCATTGCGACTTACAGACCAGAATATTTGCCTACCAGCAGGCATGTAAACCAGATACTAGGTACCATTTTTGTCGTTATTTTACCATCGTTTAACAGTCTTTGCAACCCGGTAATTTATGCCTGTTTCGATCGGGAGTATAGCAGCGCCTTCAAGCAACTGTTCAAAAGGGTATTGAGTAGCAAGACTTCCTCCAGGAAAAAGATGAAGCTTAAACACAGTTCAACTACCCAAAGCTTGAATCTAAATACTCGAATTAACAACCATGGAAACTCAAATTAGTTGCACACCTGAGAAACGTTTGTTTACCACTTTAAAAAACGACATATACTAATCCGAACATGAACATTTATATATTTAAACTGCTGCAATATATAATACCAGCAAAGTTTAGATCCTGGCCGAGTCCTTAGTACTTATAGGACGTCCAAATAGAAATCGGGCTCGAACCTGAATTCGTATTGAAATCTAAGACTAAGTCTCCTTACTCTCAATACTAGATTGGACGGTCTACATTATGGATATCCCGCGTTGAGTGCATAATACCTATTCATTGGGCCTCCCAATAGCTTAGAACGCTGCTACGTTAAACCAGAGACCTTAACTTGGGTTCAACTTTATTGGCCCAAAAATTATGACTTGACTAAAGATTAATTAATGGTGAATGTTAACTTCATATAGTATATATTCCCATATAGTAACATCCTCAGATTTCTACTGGTTCTAATCCATGCAATCCCAATCCGCTACCATAACCTTGACCTTACCCTGATCCTAACTTTAAGCCTTATACTTATCGTCATGACGTCATTTTGGGATACTAATATGGAAAATTACCATATTTACATTATCGAAGATATTATTATAAATCTAACTATAAATACAGCAATCTATTTTTTTGTATATATTACACAATTAATTACACCCTATTATCACATCTCTATAATTACCATTCAAGTTTGTGATAATATGGGCATAAAAGGTGATGTCCATATAAAGGTAATTAGGCATATACATTGTATATAATTTATACGTGAATCGAGTGGCAACTGGCATACTTCATATTGCTATACTTTATACTCATATTGTTATAAGTCTGTTTAATTCTATTTCTATTCATACATCAAAATTGTAAATATCATACACCGTCAGTAGTCTAAAATATTTCTCTCATTATCTTAGCTTTGACTGTAAATAAATAAATTAATAATCTATAATGAACAGAAACAGAGGCCTAAATAGAAAGCCTGTGAATGTTTCTAGTAGGTCTCGAGCCCTATTATTTGTAAGTATATCATAATTATTTGTTAGGAAATATTGTACATGTTGGAAAACAGTGAATAAATAAATATTAATACAGAACACGCGTTAACTGAATAGGTCAATTCTCGCATCATTTGTTTCTCCCCACCAAAAAATTCAAACAACGCCAACATGTTACATTGACAAGTTTCATTGTATTATTAGTTTTGAATTACTATTTGTATGGAACGACAATTTTCCTTTCCTTATCCTATTGAAGATAAATTCGAGCTGAGGTATATTTGGATATTATTCATTCGCTACCTTTTAGAATAGAATAGAATAGAATAGAATAGATAGATAGATAGATAGATAAAAACTTTATTTTAATAGCGTGGCCTCATCAGACTAGAATTAGTCTGTTATCAACGAGAGCCCTATAAACTAAGATAACCTAAACTATTTACATAATTATTAAAACACTACGTTCGTCAACAGTATGGATAAAATATCCATATTAAAGTCCATTAAAAGTCCTTGGATTCATTATAGTAAAACGATTTCTTCGCCATTTCTGTTCTTACCCTCGGCAGATGCAATAAATTGCTTTGCCGGGTAGTTCTTACTATTAACTGACGATTAAAAGTAAAGTAATTACATAGGAATTGGGGAACCGTTCCCTTCACACATTTCTTAACTAGTTTGAGCACATGATGTTCTCTCCGATTTTTCAAAGTTTCCCATCGTAAATCATGTAACGCCTCATCACTACTGCTAACCTTCATCACTGCCCTTGCT
Organism: Trachythela sp. YZ-2020; assembly: GCA_016169945.1. Taxonomy (NCBI): domain Eukaryota; kingdom Metazoa; phylum Cnidaria; class Anthozoa; order Malacalcyonacea; family Clavulariidae; genus Trachythela; species Trachythela sp. YZ-2020. Next base: position 1,949,430 of record JADLSH010000085.1, read on the forward strand.
GCCCTACGTTGGAGTTTCTCGAGCCTTTATTCATCCCCAATGTTGCAACAATTCCAAACAGTATCACAATAGTCCAATATTGGAGGTACATAGGATTTGTAAACAACATTAGCTGTGTGCATCGAAATATCATTCCTCAATCTTCTTAACATCCCAACTCTTGCAGATGATTTCATCAGTATATGGTGCACATGATCTTTCCAGGACAAACAGTCATCCATAACGACACCAAGATACTTGTATTTAAAAACTTGTTTAATTCTTTGCCCGTTTATGGAAATCTCAAAACATGTTGTCGTATGCAACCTTTTTGCAGAGCCAAATAGAACACATTCTGTTTTGTCCGCATGCAGAAAAAGGTTGTTCTCAGTTAGCCAAACATTTAACGAGTTCACATCAGCCGAGACAACATTCTCGATATCAACCACACTTTTTCCACTATAGAAAATCACCGTGTCATCAGCATACATCAATAATGAACATGAGTTCACAGAATTCGGCAAGTCATTTACGAATATGACAAACAGAAGAGGCCCCAATATAGACCCCTGCGGAACACCCGAGTTCAATGGTAGTGGCACAGAATAGGTATTAAAATAGTCAACTAGTTGCTTACGATTGGATAGATAATCCTTAAACCAATCCAGTTCTCCTCCTGTAATTCCATAACCGTGTAACTTTGCCAAGAGCAAGTCGTGATTGACTGTCTCGAAAGCCTTGCGGAGGTCAATAAACACGGACCCAGTAAGCATACCTTGATCCATGCTACGCCGAATACTGTCAGTAAAGCTTATACACGCAGTTTCAGTCGAGTGGTGCTTGCGAAAGCCGCTCTGGTACGGACTGAACAAGTTATTGTCACTAAAAAACTTGTAGAGTTGAGAGTGGACAGCTCGCTCTAATATTTTGGAAACTGCAGGCAAAATTGATATCGGACGATAAAAAGTGGGATAACCCTTGCTGTCTTCCACTCGCTTGGGACACAACCATTAGCCAACGAAAAATTTATTATTTTCGTTAGTGGCTTGGTAATTACTTTAGCCGAGTCTTTCAAGAGCCGTGTAGGAATCCCATCTAACCCAACCGCTTTATTGCATTTCAATTTATTTAGTTGACCAAGTATAAAGTCCTCCGATATCCCCTCAAACTCGAACTGTTCTGTTGGGGTTTTGCTTCTCCAATACTTGTCCAAACTGTTATCTGATGTAAAAACAGATCCCAGGGCTTCGGTTAATCGAATTATTGTGCCAACAAAATATTTGTTGAAACTGTGAGCAATCTTCGAGTGAATGCAACGAAGTGTCCTCTACTTTGATATTTCTAGGAGACACTTTTTTCCCAGGTATTAATCTAGTTAATGTCCTCCAAAAAGACTTAGGGTCCACAGAATTTTCTTCAATTAGCTTCCTATTGTAGCTTCCTTTGGCTGATCTCACCAAAGCAGTGACCCGGTTTCTGAGTGTCCTATATCTTTCCCAATCTACTTCCGAATTAGTCTTACGAGCTATTTTGTTTTGGTAATCCCTTTCATGCATGACTTTTTTAATGTCCCCATTCAACAATGGACAATTAATTCCTCTTACACGTTTATTTATCACTGGTGCGTGTCGGTCAGCGACCGAAGTAAACGTAGATTTAAAGCCAAGCCACATTCGATCTATCTCACTTAAATCAGCATCTAGCCTATCTAGCAAAGTCGAGTTAATTTGCTCCTCCCAATCGATTTCTCTAAGGTCATCACAAAAAGCCGAGTTATTATATCTTGCATAATTTCTAAATAACTTTGTCCTCCCAGGTGCTCGTTTTAATTCATTTTTCTGATACAATAGACTAAATCATGGTCACTCAGACTGGCATTAAGTACCCCTGAACAACTGATATGTTTTGCACAGTTCGTCGCTATTAAATCCAATAATGTGGCGGACTGGACGGTGGTTCTAGTAGCTTCTTTAATCAACTGGGAAAACCCCATACTCCGCCGGAAAGGACATTGTTAATCGTTTACCGTCACTGTTCAGTGAGTTTTTTGTCAACAAATTGCAGTTGAAATCTCCCAGTAAAATAACTTCTTTATTATGAGACATGGCTTTCTCAACACTCTCCTCAAACTTTTCCGTAAAGGCAACATTATGATTCAGGAGGCCGGTAAAACGACCCAACCAAGAATCAGCGGGAGTGGGGGAGGTTAATTTCTACCCACAGGCTTTCAATATCCGTTTGTTCTAAGTCAAACCTTCTGTTCACCGACAAATCGTTCCGAACGTAAATTCCAAGTCCCCCACCTTTCTCTATAGAGCCTCTATCTCTTCTATGAAAAGTATAGCCTTCAATACTAACTTCTGAAACAGCAACTCGATCAGTAAGCCAAGTTTCAGACAGTGTAAACAGATCAATTTTTGACTGTACACAGGATAGAAGCAAACGAAGTTCATCAATCCTAGATAAAAGGCTGCGAATATTTTGGTGGACTATTTTAATACCCGGGCACCGAAATATTTCTTTCATTTCCGCCGATACTTGTACATGAGAGGAATAGTCATCGCTATTATTGCTGATATTACCACTCATTCCTACTAAACATTGTTTGCATATTCGGTTCACATCAAAATCAGATTCAAGACATCTCAAATGATATACTGCTTTACATCTTAAGCATTTCGTCAGCCCTGAACATGAAATACAAACGAATGTGTCATCCTGTGGGCCAGGGTTCAAAGCAATTTCATTACACATAATAAGAACATTAACTGCAGCAAATTGGGTAGCAAGTTTAGGCGTTATTACGAACTTCACGCCCGAAGGAACATCAACTTGCTTGAAAATGTTTGCCTTTGTTGCTCTCACAGGAGTACCAACAATCTCGATTTTAGTAAGATTCAAAGCTACACTCATACCAATATTCCATGGATACGACTCCTTCATAACATAGCAATTCTTCACATGATGAAAGACACACTGTAATCAGTAAATAAATATATCAAGCGTTTGACTATATTATTCATTCGCTACCTTTTAGAATAGAATAGAATAGAATAGAATGGAATGGAATGGAATTGAATGGAGTGGAGTGGAGTGGAATGGAATGGAATGGAATGGAATGTTATAGAATAGAATGGCTCGTAGAATGGAATGGAGTAGAGTGGAGTGAACAGAACTGAGTCATTCTTGCCTTTTTTGCTTATATTGTGGACAAAAGGGATCTTCTCTTGGGGACATAGTATATGTGCATATGTTATTTTTCAAAAAGTTTGATCTTATAATACGGTCCAAGTTTGATCTTATAATCGCTACCTCACTGAAACACACATTCAATATTATTCAGAAAGACATTGATTCATATTTCCATTATCATGTCCTTTCTAGTCCAATTAACGAATTCACAGGAATAGGTATAGAGCGACCCTTTTCAAAATACTCCATACACGGGAGCTTAGCTTGTTTGATGTCCTGCTCCATAACCTTTCCTACCTACCTACTCTGCCCCCCCACCCCTTTTATTTCCCTCATACCGTGTAATTTGATATATTATAAATAGTATTTTTTTCATATTTGTAACTGTCATACTATTTACTCTAAAAATTTCTGGATTTTAAGATGAACTACGTTAATACTTTTAATAAATAATATATATATATATTTCTGTCTTTATGGCTTTTTAATATGTGTACTGCTATGTTGCATATATTCATTAATTTATATAATACGTTTACGTATTCATTATGCCTGGTTCACTTGCAAGTCGGCAAACAGAAGAGATAACAATTAGAACTGGTGCAGTGAAGAATATGACACAGTGGCAAAGCTAGCCATGGTAACTGGCATGCTGTGCTAATAAATGTGCACTTAAATAGGCTAAAGACAACACATTTCTAAATGTTTGAACTATAAAATTAGAAATTTGCATAGCATGACCCGAGTTGCTATATCTAGTTTCGCCACTGATACGACATAAGCTTTTATAACTCAGCATACTGAGCAGTGAGCACAAAAGCGTGCTTACAATGTAAAACTTCTGTACAAGTACAGTGGCGTTAGTGTTGTTCTCTTGTTATATGATGCCGTTAAATACGCATACTAATAATTTTAAGTTATAGTAGAGTGAACTTTGATTATTTGTCAGTTTGGATTAGATGAAAGAAGGAGTTTCAAGGTACAGTATATCAATTAAATTATTACGAAAATTAAGGTTAAATTATCTGCGCCAAGTTTGACGTTTAAAAAGTCTGTCTATATATATGACGCATTGGAAGTGATCCTTTTATCAGTACATTCAATTTCTATATCTTTAGCAAATTACATGGAGCATTACTCAAAAATAACCCATAACAGTGTGTCCGCGTTGAAATTAATGGCGTCAAAACGCGTTCCATTTTCCTTAAAAAATATTGACACCAAAGTTCGAAATACAGCTATCTATTTTCCAGACATCGCCCATTTTCCATTACGATGTATTATCGTAAGTGAGTAAGTAAGTAAGTTATCGTAAGTGAGTAAGTGAGGGTGTGCTAATCATCCTTACTTGCAGTTGAGAGCTGAGCTGAATTGCGAAGGACGCAGCTGGCGACTTAATCGAGTCGAAGGCTTATTAAAGGCGCCACTGGCAGCCACCGTATGACTCATTCTTGATCAGGGAGCACAGCTACGATGGAAGGGTTAGTTTGGGACTAATCCAAACCCACCCTGTCAACATTCCCTGTGGGAGGAAACTGGAGTACCCGGAGAAAATCCACGACTTTCGGTAGAGCGTTGACTGACTTCAACGCTCATGAGTCCCCAGCGAGAATCGAACCCACGATCTCAGAGGTGAAAGGCGCTTGCTCTGACGACTGCAATATATATATTGGCTACCCAAAATTTACGCCAATATTCATTACGGAATACTCGGAATATTTCTACTCGGCATGCCTTCCAAAATATAGCGTGGGTACAAATATCCCACCGGAGATTATAACCCTTTACCGATATGTTTGAAAATGTACTGAGTTAAAGTAATTAACTCTTTTAACGACCATGTCGCTTGTGTTATCAGTACTCGCATAGTGAAGTTGAGATAAAAAGCTATAAGTAGTACCATTATCATGCCCTGATAATATACGCCGATAAACAAATGTCACACAATTAATATTTTGTCTAGGCTTTTAAAAACGTCGCGTGTTTTGACAATTAGTTAATTAATTATGCAGCCCACATGCATCGTTAGACCATATAAATAAACATATTTTCCTGGCAAGCTTTCATTTCCACAAGCTTTGGAAGAGGACAAAATCATACTGACCTAAAAAGTTTGGAAGTTATCGGAACCGATTTAGTGTCAACACCACATTTCCTATCTTCCTGTAAAGAGGTTAGTATTATGTTGTGTAAATGTAGTTTATTGTCATTATTGACTAGAAGGAAATATTAATGACTACGCACTTGAAATAGATTCTGTGCATTGAATGTACAGTAGATGGCATTTCTGAAAAAAATGCTTAAATCTATTATTCTATTGAACTTGTAATATGTAATTTAACCTATATGGACGGATTAATTTTGCATGTACTTTAATAGGGAAACTGTGACACCGTGTTACGATTTTAACTGCATGCCTTTTTTAAAAAGAGGGTAGTTCCGTATGATAATGTACCTCCATGCCCATGGGCAATATCCATATGGAGAAGAACTGAAACTCCAATATTAAAACTCCATATAACCGCGAATTCATCGCGTGGAACATCAGTTTCGATTTTCCAGCTCGCGGAGACTGCAGAGCAGAGCACGCATGAAATGCATTGAAATGTTATGAAGATATCGCGTTTAATTTTTAATAAAAGTCACAAAATTAGGAAAATCATTAAAATTAAAAACATTTGAGCAGTACTGTACATTATGCATCAGGCATGTGTAAATATTTGCTGGTTTTAAGCAATAAGCAATTTTGAGGTCTTGATGATTGTATTATACGAGTATATAAAGATGTTAAGATTAAAATTATATATTATAGATCTTTTACCTATAATTATATCCATGCATGAAGTAGCTTTGAGGCTCACTATAACCACAGCTTTGAAACAATCTATACATGCAGAAGGACGACTTCATTCAATATGCATCTATATCTACCTATTATAGCCTATCGTCTGCTATATTTCTTTTCTCTCTTGCACTGACACTGAGTAGAAATCGTTATCTATAAGTGTTGATTTCTTCATTTTTGTTACAGTTTCTCAAGTTTTCTTACACAGAGGCAAATATAAACTTGTGAAGGAAAACTTTCAAACTGAGAAAAATTCCCCTTTAATCGTTTGTAACTTTATGAGGGAAATTCTACGATCTTGCTATCAAGTATTCAAAATTCCAATTATATATAAAACAGACTTGTGACCAAAATTAGTTTTACCATGCAAGAAACCTACGGCCGGACTGGGTAAGAATGATAGGTGTTACCAATAACTTTCCTTGTATCCACATGCATATATATATACTGCGCATCTCGGTTGTACATATATATTATAAACAGCCTGTCTGCCTGTGGCAGTGCAGGGAACATAAGACGCAACAATTTCGTTCGTCGTGGTCCCCATGATCTTTATAGCTATATTGTAACTCGGAAAATATTATGGTTATGGAAAGCATGCAAGCACAAAATGGTGTGCGATGCCTCCATCACTAACGCGATTAAAAGCCCTCGAATTTGTTCTCGGCATACCCTTGAAGTTTTTGTGATCACACTCAGTTGTTACGTCATCAAATATTGTTGCAAAGACTTTTGAATAAGTATAGCCATGCGAAATTCAAAACGCCAACATTCGATCATTACGGAATGCTGACGCAAAAATTCAGAATACGGCTAAAGCGTATGTTTCTACTCTGCCTTGCCAAATATAGCGTGTGTACTAATATCCCAGAGATTACAACCCTCTCCCCGACCTTGGGCGTCTTGGCCCTCGTATATCCATAAATAGCTATGCGCTTAATATACGCCAATAAGCGAATGTCACACAACAATCCTATTAGTCTATTCTAAAAAAGTAGATAAGAGTCATGCACTGATGCAACATCCAATTGAATGTCATCCCGGCGTACATATACTGACACTGTATTATTATATCGCACTTTAAAAAGACTAAATTATCATTTACTCGTTTGAGCGCCGCGACGCTCTTTAAATTTTAAATTTTAAGTGTTTTTGATGCGGCGCTTACCCGAGAGCGGAATTATTCCAGTTGTATCTGCCTTCACAACGGAATTGCGCGACAGGGCATTGAAATATACTCACTTTGAAATTAAAAACAACGTAGTACAGGATAATATATCTCTAAGGCTGATTAAACATTGAGCTGACTGTAGTTCAGCTCGAAGAATTCCGTCTAACGGTGCTTCGATTAAGCGCTGCGTTGTTGTGAATAAGTGCGGCGCTTATTCGAGTGCCGTGCTCTTTAAATATTTTCCCTCTCATATGCGGTGCTTATTATACAATTGATGAGATGCCCAAGATAATTAATATGCTGTCTAGTGCAGTAAAAACGTCGCGTGTTTTGACAATTAGTTAATTATCGCCAGCCTACATGCAGCGTTAATAAACACATCTTCTGGTAAGTTGTGTCTTTGTATTTTCATCTTCTTGTAAGCTTTGGGAAGAAGACAAAATCTTAATATCTGGAAGTTAGGACAGATTTACAGAAGCACACACTTCCTTTTCGCAAGTTAGTATATTATGCAAATTAGTTTAATTATTATATAGCGCTAGCCTATACTATTCATTTAACAGATGGGAATTTTCGAGCGAAAATTATATACATATTTTAGACCTAACTAGGAGCAGTTACGAAAAATGCAACTATAGGCCCTCTGGCAGGAATTGAACCTTCGGCCCTGCGATTCCGGTGCAGCGCCCTGACCCCTGAATGACCCTGAGCTACAGAGTCCATTTGCCAAGAGCTAACCACAAGTGCATCAGTGTACAACTGGACTCTGCATGGAGCTCAGCCGGCAGAGCGCTGGACCAGAATCGCAGGGCCGTAGGTTCGATTCCTGCCAGAGGGCCTATAGTTGCATATTTCGCCACTGCGGTTAGATCTAAAATATGCATGTATATAATTTTCGCTCGAAAATTTCCATCTACAAAAAAACTTCAATATTCAGTTCTATCGAGCGAGATGCCCAAAAATCTAGAATATTCATTTGATATTTTCTGCATTGAAGAATTAATTTTTAAAATAAATATCTACACGACTACACCTATAAATAAAGATTAATAGGAGTCTATAAACGATGAATGATTATGATTTTCGTTTACCTTTTGTACATATATTGTGCTAGTTATACAGTCAATTGTTTACTTCTTCAAAGTTGCTAGCCGGCTTATAGTGTATTTAAAATATTAAAACAAGTTAATTTAAACCTCATCTATAATTTCGGTCCTCTTTGCTTCGCTGATGTACTCCTGTTCCGGTCCATTCATGTGACATTTCTTTTTTTGCTTGCTTTTTCTTTTCCCGCATCAGAAACGATTTTTTAAATCAAACTATGAACTGAAAGTTCCGCGAATGAAAAGTACTAAGTCTTCATGCGCTAAAATGCGCATTCAGTGCATGCAACCATCACGTGGACGGAGAGAATTTTCTGGCTTTTCTTCCCTTCACTCGGATATTAGGGAGCTTTAGATTGGACTACGACTTCAAGTACGAGTACGACTACGAAATTTTTCTGCTTAACGTCTGCTACTACAAACTCATGGTTGTACTCGCTTTGGCTCAATTTGTTATAAAGATGTGCTGTGCCAAAGAGAGGACGAGAACAAGTTTGTAGCTAGTAGCAGATATTTAACGGGAAAATGTCGTAGTCGTACTCGTAGTCGTACTCGTAGTCGTACTCGTAGTCGTACTCGTAGTCGTACTCGTAGGGAAATCTAAAGCTCCCTATTAATAGCCGGACGGAATTCGTCCCAGGTTTTCGCTCGGAATTGACCAACTTCTCAAGCCAAAGAGACGCACATTCCCAAAAAGTTTGGGGGGGGGGGGGGTGTCCATTGTTCAGGAACCGACTTTTTATATTTGTTTGACCACATCTGTAGATCGTCGGAAATGGCATTTTCAGAGTCTTCTCTACCTCTTTGGTTATAGGCCCTTTCATTATTTCAAACACTCTAGTTTCGAATTCAAATATTTCGCTGCAATTTTCTTTAAATGCAGTTATTTAAATAAAACGACCCCCAAAACGTAACCTTGAACATCATAAAGACCCAATTCGCCAAACTGCATTTTTACAACAGAGTCGACTTAATTTTACTCGAGAATACTGTCGTGGAAATAGAACGAACAAGGAGGTTTTGCGCAGTCGTGTATGGCTATGTCATCTTACATTTGAGTATATTGCTTTAAGAGGAAGATATATCTCTGGGTTTTGCAATGTTGATTTCTTTTATTGACAATTGTTGTATCGTTTATTATGCGTTTTTTAGACAGGATGTTTCGGACCAACTCGGACCGAATTAAGCAGAGTAATATTACAATTAGGGACCGACTTTTTTGAAAAATTCACAAATGATGGGGGGGGGGGGGTGTCACACCTTTAATAAGCCTTCGACTCGATCAAGTCGAGCTGCCTCCTTCGTAATTCAGCTCAGCTCTCAGCTGCACAATTAGCACCCCCCTCCCCCACAATTACTTACTTACTTACTTACTTACTTACTTACTTACTTACTTACTTACTTACTTACTTACTTACTTACTTACTTACTTACTTACTTACTTACTTACTTACTTATTTACTTACTTACTTACTTACTTACTTACTTACTTACTTACTTACTTACTTACTTACTTACTTACTTAAATCAATCTGCATGGTGGATAGTGCTATCCGACCTTCCCACAACCGGCCCAAATGACAAATCGACATTTAATTTTCCGAGTGTGTTTTATAATTTATATTTTGCGACCATATTAATCTATACACATTAAGAATGTAATTTTATCATTAGACACAGCCTTTATCCTCCTTAATGTGTTAAAATGGCGTATGACGTTTATAGATAATGCTGTTCTGAAGTGTTTGTATACTATTTTTTGTACATTATATGAGAGCTATGACAATTAATATACTCAAAACGTGCAGAAACACAAAAGCACAGTTAGTTTCAATTGTGCACTTCCTTAGTATGCACCTGGGCCACTAGCTTTTCCTGAAGTTTTTAAATTAAGGTAACACCTCATATGTAAATAGCTATGCTGATCCGAGGAACTACAAATCTGCAAATTATTAACTAACTTTAGCTCAATTTCAATGTTTACAGTTACGGGATCTGTAATTTGTGTATATTTGCTACACTCAGTTAACTGGAACTTCACCAATAAATATACCGGGATTTCCTAATTTTCCAAATGAATAAGGCATATGGCCCTTACTCATTTACTGGATCTCTATATGCTCTAAAGCAAGCTAGTATAAACAGAGTTTAGTTTAAGAGTTAAGACTCTAACTTAAAAAACTTTATACTATCATTGTAGAGTATATATCAAATTTTGTTGGCATCTCACTCGATTGAATAATAGTTGAATGGTTTTTGTAGATGGAAATTATCGAGTGTAAATTATATGCATTTATTAGACCTATAACCAGAAACAGCTGCGAAAATGCAACTATAGGTCCCTGGCAGGAATTGAATCTGCGGCCCTGCGATTCCGGTGCAGCGCTCTAACCAACTGAGCTACAGAGTCCAGCTGTCGAGCTCTAACCACAAGTTCATGTATATATACGATGGTACTGTCATGTTAGGTTATGGGTAAATATCAAATTTTGTTGGCATCTCACTCGATTGAATAATAGTTGAAGGGTTTTTGTAGATGGAAATTATCGAGTGTAAATTATATGCATTTATTAGACCTAACCAGGAACAGCTGCGAAAATGCAACTATAGGTCCCTGGCAGGAATTGAATCTGCGGCCCGACTGTAGAGTATATAGTTATAGTAAGAACCACAGTTCGTCATAGTAAATTCGACAATTCGGCGGTGGAACACTAAACATGAATATTACTAAACAATAAAAATTGCTGACTGCATGGTCATGGATACAGCACTTACCATTCAATATTCCGTACTTTTTAAACTCACATGCATATACAGTCACCTCTGAGTCCTCTCAAAAGCCGTATATGAATTGGACATGGGACAGAAAACTTAGCTATCTGCATGCAGTAGGTATACCACTTGTCGTACAGGGGAGATAAATTTTGCAATAGAATTACTGTAGAAATAGAGCATGCACGGCTCATTTTTGTCAATTCGACTCATTTGCTGGTTATAGTGTTCGTAATAACGTTAAGATCAGCAGCTAGATGTATGTGACAGTAAATGAAAATAGAAACTTAAATTATTTGAAGTCTTAAAACAAATCTAATTTTAATTAAGACCGTTTCAGAATTGTCGACAATGATTAGTAGTACATGCAGTGTTGGCTTTTGCAATCCGTTCGTTGGGATTACGTAAAGAGTCAGTAAAGTGCTCTGAAAGAATACAGTCTATCCATGCAATTAGAAAACAGAATAACATGCATGCATATATATTCCTCCAATCACAAATTGTCCCCGGAATCCTTGCAGACGGCGGCATGCTTGCAAGAAGTAAAACTATATAACAAATCTGCATATCCATGAATTTATTCAAGCTCTTCACCGGCAGGTGTCTTACTAGGCTCAAGATGGCGTCCTCCATTCTTAAGCTTTCCACTACAGTAAAGTCATCCTTTTTTAACAACGTATAACATCGGTTTTTACAATCAGAATTATATGTATCAAAACTTCAATCTAAATATTTGATATTTTTAAGGAAGTGAACTTTCTATAACTAGTGACAGTTAAATGCAATAATGAGTAGTACAATAGAATATACAAACAGCAATTCAGTGTCATTTAGGCGTCTCCTGATTGATAGGATCTAGAGTGAGCAGTTCCCGCAGTAGCTATATGTTTATCTGGCAGAAATTTCAGAAGAGACTCTGGCACATAACTTACTCATGCAGTAGATCTTAATGGGCCGAGAATTTTTGAGAGAATAACCTGCATCTACAATAATGTATAACTTATTTTTCTTAAATAATACATAATCCAAGAAATTTTACCCAAGAAATTCAAGGAGTTTTTGAAACCAGAAGCGGGAGCCCGGGGCTAAGAAAACCGTTGTAATTTAACCGACAGAGGATTATCTTTACTATTTAGGAGTTTTTATCTTTTTGGACCGATTATCATCATGGAGTCTTTAAACACTGGCCATATGAAAAATTCCCCACAAATCAAGTTGAAAATGTGTAATGATTTTGGTAGAATAAACTACTTTAATTATGCGAGACAATGACGTTGTATGCAGTGCATATTATTTGTATTTCTTGTGTAACTTTTCCGATATTGAACAAACATAGAATAATAAAATATTAAAAATCCATGCACGATTTCATTAATTTTCCTTTGTTAATCGGATGAAAGCCTTATATGTCGGCAAGTTAAACAGTTCCCACTCAAACTGTCGGAAATATAAAACGATTCTGGATAAACACACATTTTCATAATGAAAAGGTCGACACTCGATAATTTTTGTCGATTCACCGTTTGCATCAAGCAGATGAAGTTGTTGCTGCGAAGGTTTTAAATCGTAAATCGTGAATTTGGTAAGTACACACTGACATTTAAACAAATCTCTTAAAAATATATATACTTTCTAAAACGAATATATACTAGACTCAATTAACTAAAACCACCGGAAATATTTCAATTTTAAATATTAAAACAAATCCACCAGTCGATCGATTTCACGTTAGAATCAAATCTATTTTCAATCATTGAAAAATCGTCATTCGTTCCGTATATACAATATTTCCCAACAAACGGCAAGTCTAGTGAAAAGGAAAAATGAAATTTTGACCTTTGCACTAAGAGAGTAAACGAATGCATCATAACGGTTTGAAAGCGCATTCGATTTTCGCTATACCTCTATACTCTTTTAACTAAAACGACTGAAAATATATTTTTTCAGTCTGACTGAAGAGTAAAATATTCTGTACTTTTCCATGCAGTATACTCTTCCAGTATACAAATAGTATCAAAAATCATATCAATGCTCCAGTTTACTAAAAAAGTCAAATTGTTTAGTATACTAGCAATGGAGTACGCGAGTACCCTGGTCCAAGCAATGTTCAAGTTTGTACAGGATATCAGGCAATCAGTTTTGTCCATACAAATAGGTGGATGCATGAAAATACCTGAGAAGCTCTGAAAAAAAATTGGCCGGGTTGGTCTTCCTCTTGCCTTAACAATTGCGGTGCCAGAAAATTAAAAGATCCATATTAATATTGATTTTAACTCATTCTCGCCATAACCATATATAGCCTATGAACGATGCCTATAATCAGGGTATTCCAACAAGTGTGGATTAAGGACGGTGTTTAAGGAAGAAGTAAGCATTTAATATAAATACAGGTCATAAATGGGCTCAATTTACTACATGCACGTATCTTAAGTGTGAAAAGTAAAGGCCAAAAAGTGAATATTGAAAGAATTTATTTCTTTGCACATGCGGTTTTCCGTATATTTTATCAGGTGCCTTGTATGGAACTGTTGTCCAATATCCGCCATCTTTAGCTCCACCTTTATTCAGTCGGGCGATTCACTGAAAATATTACTCCAGTTCCATATGGAGCTCAATAAGGTACACCTGAAATGCGTCAGCACAATAATTATATGTATCGCCCTGCTTTTATAATTACATATATAGATGTATATACACACTTAGATGCAGCTGCTTTATTGAAGGGCAAGAGACAAATTAAAAAAAAAACACAACTCTTGCCACTAAAAATTTCAGTGACCAGCTTCATTGAATAATATATTTTGGCTAGTATAGCAGTTAAAATGAAAAGGAAAGACATTATTAATTCATCTTTCCTGGTCGTCAGTCGGAGATCCAATATTAAGTGAAGTATAGTATACGCGTCTATTTTTGAAAATATTAAACTTCTAATATGTGGGCATGCATTTACATTTAGAATCTTTAAGTCTTAAAAATCAGTTAAATAAACTCTTATAAGCACTCGCGTACATGTACAGACATGCATATATATATATATATATATATGTTTTCTTATAACTGTTTTTCTTGACCGGTTTCCACATTAATTCTTTTGGACCACATTGCTTAGTTATACTTTTCTCAATAACGTGTCGTCCATGAGCATAGCGTCCTTTTACATCAGCGATTTAGTCATTTAAGGCTGATTTCCATTCAGTGCGAAATGTCGCGCGATCGACTTTTTGCGATCGTTTTCTTTTGAATTATGAGCCCTCGACCAGATCCGTTCCAGTCGAGGGCTCATAATTCAAAAGAAAATGATCGCAAAAAGTCGATCGCGTGACATTTTGCACTGAATGGAAATCATCCTTTAGCTTTCTTCAGCTTCCTTTTCATCTTGTATCAGCTATAATCACATTGTTGATGTACTTTCTCAAGTCTTTGATATAATCATAATCATAATCATATTCTTCTATATAACTGCACCGTAATATTCAATCACAGAAAAATCACTGCTCTGGTTGGTATAATTCCCAGCTCCCCTTCCATCGCTCAAGTCCATCGCTCAAGTCTTTGCCAAATATCTCACTCCCAGGGTAAATGTAACTATCATAAATGAAGAAATTCACAATCAAATTTCACACACCATCTCCAAGATTACTATCACCTCCTGTGTGCTTCCACTTTCATCAATTAGATGAGAAGGCGATATAACGATGTATGGTGGAAAATATAATATAATATGTTATAATATATTATAGTTTCCACCATCATATCGTGTTCTCATTTTTTATGTCTCTTGTTAATTTTCTCTTCTGTGATTTTCACTTTACTTAATTGCTTCAATAAACAAGTGCAGTGCCTTGACCAGAACTACTAGTGTAGGACCTGTATAGGAGTTTGTATGCGTTTCATTTAGCACAGGCAATCTCAACTGTTTTAGGGTAAAATGACCATGCCGGTCAACATGGCATATGTGCGAAAACCTGAATCCGGGACGAAAGTCCTGAAAATGACCCCGCCCTGAAACGGCAGTGCCGACATAGCTCTAACTTCCGAAAAGCAGAAGCGACAGCCTTTCTGAAGTGCTTATAGTGTTTAGAAGGTTGCTTTTAGGGGTAGTTATTGGAAGGAAAAATTTGTCTAAGTATAATATTTTACAAGAAAATGACCATGCACCACCCCAGGTCAACTGCTAATTATCCATGAAATAACTAATATACCTGGCAGAGATTAAATTTTCTTATTTCCTAACAATTTTTATCATGGGATGAAAAACTATGCTTAATTTAATATAATTATTGTAGATTTCATATTAGGATTGACATTGTTTTGTTTAAATATAATACATTTTATTTCACTTACCCCCCACCAAAACACGATTTCAGCCATATTTTGCCGTCTTGTTTGCTTTTTATCGCCGAGTCTCGCAAGTATCATCCAATTGTTGTACTTTTACATAATGATAGATGGCTAAAGAAGATTTCAACCAAGTTTCGTCAAGTTTTGAAGCAGTGCAGTGTATTTTATCTTCGATATTGTGTCCTTCGATATTTCGTCAAATAGCGGCCATTGCAATGCCTCGCCGCTTGTCTTCCCGATAAATGCAACTTCTTCGTCTTCATATGTATTTAGATTACAGTATCCAAGAGTACTTCATTGTAGAATAGTCCCAATCGAAAAACTAGAGTAGTATAGTCCCACTTGAAAGCAACCCTTCTAAACACTATAAGCACTTCAGAAAGGCTGTCGCTTTTGCTTTTCGGAAGTTAGAGCTATGTCGGCACTGCCGTTTCAGGGCGGGGTCATTTTCAGGACTTTCGTCCCGGATTCAGGTTTTCGCACATATGCCATGTTGACCGCCATGGTCATTTTACCCTAAAACAGTTGAGATTGCCTGTGGTAAATGAAATGCATACAAACTCCTATACAGGTCCTAGACTATACAGTAAGTTAGAAATCTCCTCCTGTTTGAATCCGCACCATTATCCCGCCGTTTCTGCTCGCCTGCCATTCAATATTCGCTGAATTGATTTAGATCTTTACTCTCACATTCCATATATCGATATGCCGCTAAATTGAATTGCTCTATATTAGATAACGACTGGGGACGAGTCTGCTCATATTCCCCAGAGTGCTATTTCACGCGAAAAGGTCTTGCTTGTTGAAATTTGTCAACGGGAAAATGTATTTGATATATAAGCGAGGGGTTGTGGATGTATATGGAACAACATAATTAGGGCACAGCACTTATATATATTTGTAGTTATATACCAATTAATTATATGCAACCGTATGAGATGATCGAGATAAAAAATAATAGTTTTTTTATATATTGTATATTGTGTATACAATTACATTAATGTTATTGTATATAACATTAATATAATTGTATACACAATAAAATGAAGAAATGTTTCCAAAAAAAATTAGGAAATATTTTATAGTGAAACAAAAATCACAGCTTTGCTAATAGCAGATATATGCACAAACACAAAAGGCATGATAAGCACATCAACATTCAAACACATGCAGCATAGCATACATGTTCCTGCTGTGTTAGTGTAAATTAAAAACCGCTATTCCATTAACGCCATAGGGGATCACGAGCCACATGCACAGACTTTACCCAAGTATATCGCAAACATGTTATACATATCTGATACATAAAGAGGTTCTAATATTTTGGTTTTGTAATCTACTATTACGAAAGAGTAAGGAAGTGGTATCACCAGCATTCAGCATATAAGGAAAGTTGGTCTGCTGATACGAACTTACGCCTGCCAACTGGGAAAGCGTTAGAAGGTATCGTAGATAGACTTTTAAGCATGCAGTTTGGTGTTTCGACTGCTCGTTGGATTTGAAGCCAGTTTGGTGTTTCGACTGCTCATCCGAATGACGTGTTCTGAGTCTGGATAGAATCATATTATAGTTGAATCATAGCATGTAGCTGAGACTTAAACTCTGCTGAGCCATGATTCGGTGTGTTACGTTTCATATATGTGCCACAATGAAACTGCACGTTTGATTATTCTTGATACTAGCGTAC
This sequence comes from Trachythela sp. YZ-2020, assembly GCA_016169945.1. Lineage (NCBI taxonomy): Eukaryota > Metazoa > Cnidaria > Anthozoa > Malacalcyonacea > Clavulariidae > Trachythela > Trachythela sp. YZ-2020. Next base: position 1,966,520 of record JADLSH010000085.1, read on the forward strand.
TTTAGAATTTTGAATAAGAAGGTGTATGGGCTAAGATGTACTTAAGGGACTATTTCAGTGTGATTATGAAGCCATTCAATCGTGCGGAAAGGTCTTGGTTATCGTGGTTAACCGCCTACCGCATGTTTTAAGACATTTTATTCATCTCAGTTGGATGCGCTGTTGCAATTGCAATTACTCTTTTGGGGGCTTTAGAAGAAAATACAAAATTGTCCATTCAGTTTGAGTATATATAATATTTTTCCTGTCAATCATGATATTTCATTACGTCGCCCTGCTGTAAGACGGTTTCATATAGGCTGACGTTCTTGTTCTTGGTCATTCCAACCATATCGTATCGAAATTGGAGGCCTTTCAGCTTTCTTTCCGTAGCAGTGGAGTAAATCTAACGCACTGTGGAAACATTGTTTCCTGCCATGTTTCCCGAAGCTGGTGCAAAAATATCGCACTTGGAAACAAAACATTTTCAAATTATTTCACTTCAGTCTTGAAAATAAATTTTGTTTTTGAAACAATGTTTCCAAGGTTTTGCAAACGGAGAAACATTTGAGGAAACAGAAATGTTTTTTTTTAAAGGTTTTGACACGAAGGACCTGACTTGTACGACGTTTGATGTAATTGGGAAAATGATAAATACGAAAAATTTCTGGTTTCATTAAAAACAGTTGTTTTGCTCTACGCACAAATTCGACTCACTTTTATTCCATGCACTTAACGAAAAGCTGAATAAACCACTTCGAGGAACCAAATATTATAGAATGGGGACGTGAGTTTGTAGGTAAGAAATCAAAGTTTTGACATTTTAAGGAAGACTAGCCTTGCGACTATGTGGGTTGTGATTCGTGAAAATGTTTTTATTATTTTTGTGAGACGTTCTTTCAGCTTTACCACCCCCGAACTCATCCCAGTCGTCCAAATACTCGAGACGTCAAAGTGATATATTGGCCGCCATAACTTCAAAATTGTCTCAACGAATTTCGCTAGGCCGCCCTGGTGTTGTCGACAACCTGCAAAATGGAAAAGGATATCCGATTGTACGTTCAATAAACGAATATCCAATTACATCTGAAATTTGCGAATTATGTTTCTACGAGTAATGTTGGTAACATGCGAATGCTATGTTTTTGCAATTAATAATTTCAACATCAACATTCAAACACATGCAGCATAGCATCCATGTTCCTGCTGTGTTAGTGTAAATTAAAAACCGCTATTCCATTAACGCCATAGGGGATCACGAGCCACATGCACAGACTTTACCCAAGTATATCGTATAAAGTTGGTCTGCTGATACGAACTTACGCCTGCCAACTGGGAAAGCGTTAGAAGGTATCGTAGATAGACTTTTAAGGTGGCTCGATACAGTTTTCAAAAATTCAAGCGCACAATTTTTGAAATTGTTAAACTCCGTATTTTTAGGTCTTATTCACCAGATATCGGGGTTTTCATATAGTTTGATGTTTCTACTTCCAAGTTATGTTAGTTTTAGTAACATACAGTTCGTTGCTATGACAACATACGCATATGAAATTCACTCTAAAATAGTCTATTGCCTCGTGTAGTTGGAAAAAAAGCACGGTGACCACCAATTTTTTTTCGTACATTATTTTACTTGCAAGACAGACTAACAATAAGCAAAATATAAAAGAATTCTGTAATGCCATTTTTTTTAAATAGGCAAAAATGTCGTTTTCTTCAATAATTTTTTTTTGGCATTACAGAATTTTTTTATTTTTGGTATAATGAAAGATACCCGATATGTTTGTTTCCTCCAATAGTCCATGTAGCGTGACAAACGAGACATTCTACTTTAAAGCGTTTGTTTTTCGGAGACATAACGTTAAACAAAACTCGATATTTGGATATGCACATGAATTGTGAAAAGTTCCTCAACAACGTTTTTTACGGAAATTGGCCAGATTGCGGAAAAGTGAAAACGGACACCCTGCGCGGTCGTGAGCCTGTTTAAAATCCGGAAATAATAGACACTAGACAAAGCAAAAGGTGATCTAGCCTGCGTGGCAGGCGTTCTATTGTGGGGGAGGGAGTTTTGTTTAGATGCATCTAATAAACCGGCAAATATAGATTTCTTATCCATGCGATAATGGAATGTTAGGATTTTGTTATTTTTGTAAACACTCTTGCTGTTTATGACTTAAATTTTGTTCATCCAATGTTGCCGTAGTTTTCCGAATGAGTACCTCAATTTTCCGAATATTCTAATTTCAAAAAAGTTGGGGGGGTGCGTCACTACGGCCCTGGTTCACTAGGTTGTGATTCGTGAAAATGTTTTTATTATTTTTGTGAGACGTTCTTTCAGCTTTACCACCCCCGAACTCACCCCAGTCGTCCAAATACTCGGCACGTCAAAGCGATATATTGGCCGCCATAACTTCAAAATTGTCTCAACGAATTTCGCTAGGCCGCCCTGGTGTTGTCGACAACCTGCAAAATGGAAAAGGATATCCGATTGTACGTTCAATAAACGAATATCCAATTACATCTGAAATTTGCGAATTATGTTTCTACGAGTAATGTTGGTAACATGCGAATGCTAGGTTTTTGCAATTAATAATTTTGTTTTCTTTTAATTTCTATTATTTAGGTTCTATCGTATTATATAGATACAATAAACGCCATTTATTGCGTCTGCTTGTTTTATAAACACTTAATTTGCTGAAATATAGTGTCAAGGACAGATGTTCAAGCGTTTATATACGGCACTGACAGACTGACTATATACATAAACCGTATTCATTTCCGATACTAATACAAAAATTAAATTTAAATTATTTTAATCAACATAATTAAGAAATATTTTTCATGCACGGATTTAGAATTTACATACTAAGCTTTTGTCCACATCACTTCTCAAAAAGATTTAAAAATAATTATGAAAGTCAGATTACAATGAAATAGCCTAAAGCTTAGACCGTAAAGGACCAGTACTGCAAAACAATCCATTTTACCCCCAAGCGCAGTGTCCTAAATATGATCACTTTAGCGTCCTAAATATGATCACTTGTCTAGTTGCCTGTCCCTTATTTTACGATGTCGGCAGTTGCCGATACGCCTTTCGGGGTTCGCGACGCGCGACGCCATCTTGCCAAGTGGGGCAAACACAATATATATAGAGCCGACAATAGCATGATCCTATAGGGACAATATTCCCATTGGGACGAGGTAATGTTTTTCAGGCGGTTCGCTAGAATCTAGCAAGTATAATTACTATCAGATTGGTCAGAGGGCACAGTAATTATACTGCCAGATTGGCCAATCTTTCCAATCTCGCATCTCAATCTAAAGACTAGCGCCAGTCTGCGAATATTGCTATGACAGCGCGTTCAAAATGGCGGATTAAACGAGCGTAGCTGGCTTAAGCTGCGTAATATTTTAAACAAGAACATTACATCGGATCATCTGATTATTTTTTGACTTTAAAATCAACACAATGTTTTGTCCTTGAAATTTGCTGTATGTTATCAAATGTAATCTACTTTGTTTGATCGATATACGGGTAATTTTGTATCTTACAAATTGGTGCACAAATCATATAAATTTATAATATAAGTATAAATCGTTATGTCTATCTACTGGATATTAAAAATACCATTCCGTTGTGTGTGGAATGCAAATGAAACGTGTTAATTCAAGTTAAAATACAGCTTTAATATTAGGAGTTTGAAAATTAGCGTCATATTTCAGTGAGTGAGTTTATATTGAGTATGAAAAATAGAAGTTAAGAGATCTAATGTATGTCAGATTGCAATTACATTGTTATACTATCTTATATATTAAAAGCAGAATTAATAGAACCAAATCAAATTCAAACTCGAATGTAATATGGTCTGAAATTATATAGGAGTTTGAAAATTAGAGTTTTATTCCCTTGAGTATAGAAGTTATTAAGAGATTCCAATCCCAAGTGGTATAAATAGTCACTCTTGTATTATCTTGTATTATTGTATATTAGCAGATTTAATAGAGATTTTTAATTTAACTCCAAATCCGCATATTGATGAACCACTATAGTAGAACCACTATAGTAGCAACATCTACAAAATATGTAAATCATTATCGCATGGATAAGCTTATTGTTTTCTTTCTAATAATTATCAGTCTGGATTACACAAGTCATGCACACAATTACGTTGTCTTGTTGCATGCTAAGCGTCATGACACAGATTAAGTATAGATATCTATACTTAATCTGTGGTCATGACTTTGTTTACAGGGGCATAGGAACAGGGGAGGGGGTGCTCAAGGGTCATGCCCTTCTGAAAGATATGAGATTGAGCCGGAATTAGTGTGGGAAATAAAACAAAAATTGGAAAATCAAAGCAACGTGAATTAAGCCGCGAATATCAGCATCGTTTGATCATCATTCAGCTCTTGCAGTGGCGCATCCATGGAGACGTACCATTTGGCAGTTGGCACTGCAACAATGTTACATCGAAACTTGCAACTGTTTCAAAGGTGCAGTGGTCTATAAATAAACGGATCCCCCCTTCCTTTTTAAAAGAATGCTTACATATTAAAAAATCGATAATATATTAAAGAGGCAGTATCACACAAAATCGTCTATTCTATCCCCTCCCGAAATGCAGTTCGAACCACACCCTTAGATGCATGTGCCTTCGGCGCTCGATGTTGCTTCCATACAAGTAAAGAGAGCCCTCTTCTTATAAAGTTAGTTCCACAGCACTGTGTGTTCATCAATTTCAGACACATATTCCATTACTGTTCAGCCTCCGAAAACAAATTTACTTGAGGGTGCCCTTATTGAATGGAAAACAGAGGCTGCGCCACGGGGACGACTGTGGAGTACACGTCCTCCTAGTTCTCTTCGAAGTCAATTTTCGAATTCGTCCAAATCCGGTAATCTCATCGTTTAGACAAGAAAATAAATCTATACATACAGTGTGCCATTAGCAATATAAATATGCTCAATATTACTAATTGGTCGAGGAATTTTGCATGCAGTTTGGGCGTCAAGGCAGCACTTTCCTTGCGATAGTAACTCCTAGTAATAATAACATACGTATAATAATGAAATATCATGTGTTTCGTGTACTTTATAATATTCGTAATTCTGTATAATCTTGACCACAAAATGCGGGAAATCGTATTTCAGGGATTCTATATTTCAAATTTTGTTTAGTGCAGACATTTATACTATATCAGAGTCATTTATACTATATAAGTCATTTATACTATTTCAGTTTGGAATCAAATTCCAATCTCAAGTCAGTTATACTATCTCAGAGTGGAATCCAATTTCAACCTCAAGTCATGCTCATTTAGATTATCTCAGAGTGGAATATAACTCCAATCTCACGTCATTTATATTATCTCAGATTGCCGGGAATCTAATTTCAGTCTCTCGTCATTTATACTATCTCAGAGTGGAATCTAATTTCAATTACAAGTCATTTATACTATTTCACATTGGCATCTAATTCCAATCTTACGCCATTTATACTATCTCAGGTTCGAATCTATTTCCAATCTCATATCATGCTCATTTATACTATCTCATTTCGCGCCATTTATACTATCTCGGATTGGAATTTAATTCCAATCTCAAGTCATTTTACTATCTCAGATTGGAATCTAATTCCAATCTCACGCCATTCATACTATCTCAGAGTGGAATCTAATTTCAATCTCAAGTCATTTATACTATCTAAGATTGAAACCTAATTCCAATCTCACGTTATTTATACCATCTCTCAGGTTCGAATCTAATTCCAATCTCACGACATTTATACTATCTCAGATTGGAATCTAATTCCAATCTCAAGTCATGCTCATTTATATTACCTCAGATTGAAATCTAATTCCAATATCAAGCCATTTATACTATTTCAGATTCGAATCTAATTCCAATCTTACGTCATTTATACTATATCAGGTTCGAATCTAATTACAATCTCAAGTCATTTATACTATCTCAGAGTGGAATCTAATTTCAATCTCAAGTCACTTATACTATCTCAGAGTGGAATCTAATTCCAATCTCAAGTCATGCTCATTTATATTATCTCAGATTGAAATCTAATTCCAATATCAAGCCATTTATACTATTTCAGATTCGAATCTAATTCCAATCTTACGTCATATATACTATGTCAGGTTCGAATCTAATTCCAATCTCAAGTCATTTATACTATCTCCGAGTGGAATCTAATTTCAATCTCAAGTGATTTATACTATCTCAGATTGGAATCTAATTCCAATCTCACGTCATGCTCATTTATACTATCTCAATTTCGCCCCACTTATACTATCTCCGATTGGAATCTAATTCCAATCTCAAGTCATTTATACTATCTCAGAGTGGAATCTAATTTCAATCTCAAGTGATTTATACTATCTCAAAGTGGAATGTAATTCCAATCTCACGTCATTTATACTATCTCAGATTGGAATCTAATCCAATCTCGTGTCATTTATACTATTTCAGATGGGAATCTAATTCCAATCTCACGTCATTTGTACTATTTCAGATCGGAATCTAATTCCAATCTCACGTCATTTATACTATCTCAGATTGGAATCTAATTCCATTCTCAAGTCATTTATACTATCTCAGAGTGGAATCTAATTCCAATCTCAAGTGATTTATATTATCTCAGAGTGGAATATAATTCCAATCTCAAGTCATTTATTCTATCTCAGATTGTAATCTAATTCCAATCTCACGTCCTTTATACTATCTCTCAGGTTCGAATCTAATTCCAATCTCACGTCATTTATATTATTTCAGCTTGGAATCTAATTCCAATCTTACGTCATTTATACTATATCAGGTTCGAATCTAATTCCAATCTCAAGTCATTTATAGTATCTCCGAGTGGAATCTAATTTCAATCTCAAATGATTTATACTATCTCAGATTGGAATCTAATTCCAATCTCACGTCATGCTCATTTATACTATCTCAATTTCGCCCCATTTATACCATCTCCGATTGGAATCTAATTCCAATCTCAAGTCATTTATACTACCTTATTCGTACTTAATTTCGCGCGAACTTAAATAAATTATCACTAAATAAATTATCACTGAATGCATCTAAAACAAAATTTATTCTATTTAGATCATCAAATAAAAAGATTAAACACAATATAACAATTTCTATAAATGGACAACCAATTAAGCAAGTTAAAAATACAACTTTCCTTGGTGTTATTATTGATGAACACCTAACTTGGAATGATCACATTGATTTAATTGTGAAAAAAGTTATAAAATCTACGGGAATAATATCCAAAATTCGACATTTCACAAATTTTAATACTCTCAAACTACTCTATTATGCTTTAGTTTATCCTTATTTAATATATGGAAATCTAATATGAAATACTTATAAGAAACGATTACAAAAATTAATAAACATCCAAAAGAAAATAATTCGATTAATGATGTTCAAATCGTATTCTGAGCACTCTGAACCACTATTTAATAAATCAAACATTCTGAATATTAAAAAAATTAATGATTTTCTAACTAGTTTATTCATGTTTCGATATCACTACCTGGAAAATTTACCAAAATACTTTAGCAATTATTATGTAACTAACAACAAAATACATGAACACAACACAAGGAACGCATCTAAACTTCATAAATCATACTCAAGAACTAATTTTGTCAAACATTCACTTTACAATAAAGGTGTAAATATCTGGAATGAGTTAAAGTCTGAATTAAAAAATATTAAATCTTATAACATATTCAAGAAAAAATCCAAAAATTATTTCTTGCTGTTGCATTCGGAAACATAAATTTTATATATATCTCATCTATCTCTTGTAAATTATATGTGTCTTCTAACTTTTCCTAATTTGTATATATCTTTGTCATTATTTGAAATATTGTAAAAATATCTCAAACTCATCTTCTTTTTTTCTATTAATAACATTAAATTACCTTAAGTTCTGATCATCAATATAATTAATTGTAAATAATTAACCTAGGGGTCTTAATCAAAAGCCTTTCGTGGTTTCTAGTAGACCTCTAGCCCTATAATTCTGTAACCTTTTTTTTATTTTAAAACTATGTATGTATGTATGGGCAAAACTTTAATAAATAAAATAAAATAAATAAAACTTAATTTCGCGCGAACTTAATTTCGCGATTTTTTTAAGGCAATATTTAGCGAGGTTTTAATTTCGCGATTTTATCGGCAAAAATAAAAAAAGTGGATTAAATTTCGCGAAAGTGGACTGAACACATTTTATTTTTTTTTAAAACTGAACATATATCAATGTTTTAAACTATAACTATAAACAATAACAATAACATGTCCATAATTTATACAGTACAACTCAATAGTCCGTCGTTTTTACTCGTTAAGATCCTCAAAGGGATCTTCCGACGGTATACGCTATACGCTATACTATCTATGCCGATGTATGATCTCTACTTGTTGTTGCTGTTGTTTTTGATAATATTTATAAAGAATTACGTAATTTAAGAATTTAACTACTGTATTTAATTTCGCGTGTGTAAATTTCGCGCGACTTTTTATTCGCGCGACATTAATTTCGCGATTTTTTTAAAATCGTGAAAATCGCGAAATTAAAGCCTCGCGAAATTAAGTACGAATAAGGTTTCTCAGAGTGGAATGTAATTCCAATCTCACCTCATTTATACTATCTCAGATTGGAATCTAATTCCAATCTCATGTCATTTTATTTTATACTATTTCAGATGGGAATCTGATTCCAATCTCACGTCATTTGTACTATTTCAGATATATATATTGCACTCTGAGATAGTATAAATCATTTGTGATTGGAATTATATTCCACTCTGAGATAGTATAAATCACTTGAGATTGAAATTAGATTCCACTCTGAAATAGTATAAATGACGTGAGATTGGTATTAGATTCGAACCTGATATAGTATAAATGACGTAAGGTTGGAATTAGATTTCAATCTGAGATAATATAAATGAGCATGACTTGAGATCGGAATTAGATTCCACTCTGAGATAGTATAAATGACTTGAGATTGGAATTAGATTCCACTCTGAGATAGTATAAATGACTTGAGATTGGAACTAGATTCCAATCTGAGATAGTATAAATGATGTGAGATTGGAATTAGATTTGAACCGGTGAGATAGTATAAATGACGTGAGATTGGGATTAGATTACAATCTGAGATAGTATAAAGGACTTGCGTTTGGAATTACATTCCACTCTGAGATAGTATAAATCACCTGAGATTGAAATTAGATTCCACTCTGAGATAGTATAGATGACTTGAGATTGTAATTAGATTCGAACCTGATATAGTATAAATGACGTAAGATTGGAATTAGATCCGAATCTGAAATAGTATAAACGCTTGATATTGGAATTAGATTTCAATATGAGATAATATAAATGAGCATGACTTGAGATTGGAATTAGATTCCACTCTGAGAAAGTATAAATGACTTGAGATTGGAATTAGGTTCCAATCTGAGATAGTATAAATGACGTGAGATTAGAATTAGATTCCAATCTGAAATAATATAAATGACGTGAGATTGGAATTAGATTCGAACCTGAGAGATAGTATAAATGACGTGAGATTGGAATTAGATTACAATCTGAGATAGTATAAATGACGTGAGATTGGAATTAGATTCCGATCTGAAATAGTACAAATGACGTAACATTGGAATTAGATTTCCATCTGAAATAGTATAAACGACATGAGATTGGAATTAGATTACAATCTGAGATAGTATAAATGACTTGAGATTGGAATTATATTCCACTCTGAGATAGTATAAATCACTTGAGATTGGAATTAGATTCGAACCTGAGAGATAGTATAAATGACGTGAGATTGGAATTAGATTACAATCTGAGATAGTATAAATGACTTGAGATTGGAATTATATTCCACTCTGAGATAGTATAAATCACTTGAGATTGGAATTAGATTCCACTCTGAGATAGTATAAATGACTTGAGATTGGAATTAGATTCCAATATGAGATAGTATAAATGACGTGAGATTGGAATTAGATTCCGATCTGAAATAGTACAAATGACGTGATATTGGAATTAGATTCCCATCTGAAATAGCATAAATGACATGAGATTGGAATTAGATTCCAATCTGAGATAGTATAAATGACGTGAGATTGGAATTACATTCCACTCTGAGATAGTGTAAATCACTTGAGATTGAAATTAGATTCCACTATGAGATAGTATAAATGACTTGAGATGGTAATTAGATTCGAACCTGATATAGTATAAATAACGTAAGATTGGAATTAGGTTCGAATCTGAAATAGTATAAATGGCTTGATATTGGAATTAGATTTCAATCTGAGATAATATAAATGGGGCGAAATTGAGATAGCATAAATGACCATGACGTGAGATTGAAATTAGATTCCACTCTGAAATAGTATAAATGGCTTGATATTGGAATTAGATTTCAATATGAGATAATATAAATGGGGCGAAATTGAGATAGTATAAATGACCATGACGTGAGATTGAAATTAGATTCCACTCTGAAATAGTATAAATGACTTGAGATTGGAATTAGATTCCACTCTGAGATAGTATAAATGACTTGAGATTGGAATTAGATTCCAATCTGAAATAGTATAAATGGCTTGATATTGGAATTAGATTTCAATCTGAGATAATATAAATGAGCATGACTTGAGATTGGAATTAGATTCCACTCTGAGATAGTATAAATCACTTGAGATTGGAATTAGATTCCACTCTGAGATAGTATAAATGACTTGAGATTGGAATTAGATTACAATCTGAGATAGTATAAATGACTTGAGATTGGAATTATATTCCACTCTGAGATAGTATAAATCACTTGAGATTGGAATTAGATTCGAACCTGAGAGATAGTATAAATGACGTGAGATTGGAATTAGATTACAATCTGAGATAGTATAAATGACTTGAGATTGGAATTATATTCCACTCTGAGATAGTATAAATCACTTGAGATTGGAATTAGATTCCACTCTGAGATAGTATAAATGACTTGAGATTGGAATTAGATTCCAATATGAGATAGTATAAATGACGTGAGATTGGAATTAGATTCCGATCTGAAATAGTACAAATGACGTGATATTGGAATTAGATTCCCATCTGAAATAGTATAAATGACATGAGATTGGAATTAGATTCCAATCTGAGATAGTATAAATGACGTGAGATTGGAATTACATTCCACTCTGAGATAGTGTAAATCACTTGAGATTGAAATTAGATTCCACTCTGAGATAGTATAAATGACTTGAGATGGTAATTAGATTCGAACCTGATATAGTATAAATGACGTAAGATTGGAATTAGGTTCGAATCTGAAATAGTATAAATGGCTTGATATTGGAATTAGATTTCAATCTGATATAATATAAATGGGGCGAAATTGAGATAGTATAAATGACCATGACGTGAGATTGAAATTAGATTCCACTCTGAAATAGTATAAATGACTTGAGATTGGAATTAGATTCCACTCTGAGATAGTATAAATCACTTGAGATTGGAATTAGATTCCACTCTGAGATAGTATAAATGACTTGAGATTGGAATTAGATTCCAATCTGAAATAGTATAAATGGCTTGATATTGGAATTAGATTTCAATCTGAGATAATATAAATGAGCATGACTTGAGATTGGAATTAGATTCCACTCTGAGATAGTATAAATGACTTGAGATTGGAACTAGATTCCAATCTGAGATAGTATAAATGATGTGAGATTGGAATTATATTGCACTCTGAGCTAGTATAAATCACTTGAGATTGAAATTAGATTCCACTCTGAAATAGTATAAATGATGTGAGATTGGAATTAGATTCCAATGTGAAATAGTATAAATAACTTGAGATTGAAATTAGATTCCATTCTGAGATAGTATAAATGACTTGAGATTGGAATTATATTCGAACCTGATATAGTATAAATGACGTAAGGTTGGAATTAGATTCCAATGTGAAATAGTATAAATGACTTGTGATTGAAATTAGATTCCACTCTGAGATAGTATAAATGACGAGAGATTAAAATTAGATTTCAGTCTGAGATAATATAAATGACGTGAGATTGGAGTTATATTCCACTCTGAGATAGTATAAATGAGCATGACTTGAGATTGAAATTGGATTTCACTCTGAGATAGTATAAGTGACTTGAGATTGTAATTAGATTCGAACCTGAGATAGTATAAATGACGTGAGATTGGAATGAGATGCCAATGTGAAATAGTATAAATGACTTGTAATTGAACTTAGATTCCACTCTGAGATAATATAAATGACGAGAAATTGGAATTAGATTCCACTCTGAGATAGTATAAATGACTTGAGATTGGAATTATATTCCACTCTGAAATAATATAAATGACGTGAGATTGGAATTAGATTCCACTCTGAAATAGTATAAATGACGAGAGATTGAAATTAGATTCCAATCTGAGATAGTATAAATGACGTGAGATTGGAATTAGATTCCAATCTGGGATAGTATAAATCACTTGAGATTGAAATTAGATTCCTCTCTGAGATAGTGTGAATGAATTGAGATTGGAATTAGATTCCACTCTGAGATAGTATAAATGACTTGAGATTGGAATTATATTCCACTCTGAAATAATATAAATGACGTGAGATTGGAATTAGATTCCACTCTGAAATAGTATAAATGACGAGAGATTGAAATTAGATTCCAATCTGAGATAGTATAAATGACGTGAGATTGGAATTGGATTCCAATCTGAGGTAGTATAAATCACTTGAGATTGAAATTAGATTCCACTCTGAGATAGTATAAATGGCTTGTGATTGAAATTAGATTCCACTCTGAGATAGTATAGATAACTCAATCTGAGATAATATAACTGAATGAAGTGAGATTGGAGTTATATTCCACTCTGAGATAGTATAAATGAGCATGACTTGAGGTTGAAATTGGATTCCGCTCTGAGATAGTATAAATGACTTCAGATTGGAATTAGATTCCAAACTGAAATAGAATAAATGACTTGAGATTGGAATTATTTGAAAATTTGAGATTCCGCTAGATAACTTGGTAAGAGAGAAATGTCTGCAAGTAAACAAAATTTGAAATATAGAGTCCCTGAAATACGATTTCCCGCATTTTGTGGTCAAGATTATACAGAATTCCGAATATTATAAAGTACACGAAACACATGATATTTCATTATTATACGTATGTTATTATTATTCAGTCACGTTGCCCATCTTCCAATTTTGTCGCCGGATTTGGACGAACTAGAAAATTGACTTCGAAGAGAACTAGGAGGACGTGTACTCCACAGTCGTCCCCGTGGCGCAGCCCCTGTTTTCCATTCAATAAGGGCACCCTCAAGTAAATTTGTTTTCGCAGGCTGAACAGTAATGGAATATGTGTCTGAAATTGATGAACACACAGTGCTGTTGAACTAAATTTATAAGAAGGGGGCTCTCTTTACTTGTATGGAAGCAACATCGAGCGCCGAAGGCACATGCATCTAAGGGGGTGGTTCGAACTGCATTTCGGGAGGGGATAGAATAGACGATTTTGTGTGATACTGCCTCTTTAATATATTATCGATTTTTTAATATGTAAGCATTCTTTTAAAAAGGAAGGGGAGATCCGTTTATTTATAGACCACTGCGCCTTTGAAACAGTTGCAAGTTTCGATGCAACATTGTTGCAGTGCATGCCAACTGCCAAATGGTACGTCTCCATGGATGCGCCACTGCAGGAGCTGAATGATGATCAAACGATGCTGATATTTGCGGCTTAATTCACGTTGCTTTGATTTTCCAATTTTTGTTTTATTTCCCACACTAATTCCGGCTCAGTCTCATATCTTTCAGAAGGGCATGACCCTTGTGCACCCCCTCCCCTGTTCCTATGCCCCTGTAAACAAAGTCATGACCACAGATTAAGTATAGATATCTATACTTAATCTGTGTCATGACGCTTAGCATGCAACAAGACAACGTAATTGTGTGCATGACTTGTGTAATCCAGACTGATAATTATTAGAAAGAAAACAATAAGCTTATCCATGCGATGATTTACTTATTTTGTAGATGTTGCTACTATAGTGGTTCTACTATAGTGGTTCATCAATATGCGGATTTGGAGTTAAATTAAAAATCTCTATTAAATCTGCTAATATACAATAATACAAGATAATACAAGAGTGACTATTTATACCACTTGGGATTGGAATCTCTTAATAACTTCTATACTCAAGGGAATAAAACTCTAATTTTCAAACTCCTATATAATTTCAGACCATATTACATTCGAGTTTGAATTTGATTTGGTTCTATTAATTCTGCTTTTAATATATAAGATAGTATAACAATGTAATTGCAATCTGACATACATTAGATCTCTTAACTTCTATTTTTCATACTCAATATAAACTCACTCACTGAAATATGACGCTAATTTTCAAACTCCTAATATTAAAGCTGTATTTTAACTTGAATTAACACGTTTCATTTGCATTCCACACACAACGGAATGGTAATTTTTAATATCCAGTAGATAGACATAACGATTTATACTTATATTATAAATTTATATGATTTGTGCACCAATTTGTAAGATACAAAATTACCCGTATATCGATCAAACAAAGTAGATTACACTTGATAACATACAGCAAATTTCAAGGACAAAACATTGTGTTGATTTTAAAGTTAAAAAATAATCAGATGATCCGATGTAATGTTCTTGTTTAAAATATTACGCAGCTTAAGCCAGCTACGCTCGTTTAGTCCGCCATTTTGAACGCGCTGTCATAGCAATATTCGCAGACTGGCGCTAGTCTTTAGATTGAGATGCGAGATTGGAAAGATTGGCCAATCTGGCAGTATAATTACTGTGCCCTCTGACCAATCTGATAGTAATTATACTTGCTAGATTCTAGCGAAGCGGGTGTGTTTTTAGCCATAGGCGTGGGTAGCAACTTCAACTTGGGGGGGGGGCACTTCGTCTTAAGGGCACCTCTTCTATTGGAAAGGGTACTTTTCCCATTGTTTTAGCTTGAGAAAATGGCACTTTGGGGGATACGGGGGGGAACGTTTCCCCTATGCCCCCCGGTTCCTACGCCTCTGTTTTTACCAGTGTATTTGCCTCACTAATTGGCAAGATGGCGTCGCGAACCCCGAAAAGGCGTATTGCATGACAGTATAGAGCCTAACGTTGCAAGTTTTGTAAGCACGGTGATCGGAAAAATGGCAACGGAAAAAATGGCACCGATAAAAATTTCACCGAAGAAATGGCAACGGAAAAACGACTGAGGCGTAGAAAAGGGAACTATACCCATGAAACTCAAACTGTAAAAGATTTCAATTTTAACACTTTTTTGGTTAACTATTTTTGGTCAAGTATTTTTTTGGTTAAGTACTTTCCGAAAATTAACCATTAAATGGGTGCATACCTTTCAATTCTGCATTTATATAGAATTAGCATGCCATTTAGCATATTCGAATATAGTTTAGTCCTACCATTAATCATCATTTGCATTCAACATTGCATTAAATTTTGTCATTTGGGGCAATTAATATACTCTGTTAGTTGAATGTTAGCCTGTTTTTTTAACAATTGCTCTTACAAATTTCTGTGGTTTCATCTTTTGGTGCCATTTTTCCCCCCTCAGTCGTTATTCCGTGGCCCGCATTTTTCCGGTGCCATCTTTTCCAGTGCCATTTTTTCCTAAATTCCAAACACACGGCATATCGAAGTAATCGGACAAGGATATGGAACATCAGGGTAAATTATTCAATAGCTGCTTATTCAAAAACGTAGGACGGAAATTCTGTTTAGAAACGCACAAGTCGTGAGATTAGTACATCGTTCTTTTTTTTGTTAGAATTATATACAAAGTTGCATTAATATCGTTAAGTGGCGTAACGCTCATAAGGTTATGTTAGGGCGAGAACTAAGGGCCCCGGCAGTTGGGGGTCCCCAGCTTGCTGCTGTCCCGCCCCCGCCAAAACTAGAATACAGTATTATAACGACTAAACATAAAAAATGCAGGTTAACATCGAGGTGCGAGCCTTATTACATGAAGTTCTTGAACTTTCCATTTGATGAATGCAAACCACTGACCTGATTCAAAATAGAATGTCTGCCAGTGGAAAGCGGCACTACAAATCTGGGGCGCAAAAGAGGGCACAAAAATCTCTTCATCTAAAAACACATGTATTAAGTAAAACGCTAATACAGGCAGCTTTCAAACAAATCCAATAATCCGTGGAAGTCAAATCATGACAACAGGAGCCCCTACGCCAAATATGCCTAAGGGTCCCGTCTTTCTTCGTTACGCCACTGGTCTTGACTTAAAATCTCGACCTAATATACTGTAATATTAAATTAAACTCCAACGCATAACAAAAGAGTATCGTGATACAAGCATGCATGCTTCGGATGAAAATTAATTACATTAGATACTGCAGTTGGAGCTACATATGAACATAAATCGGTCGCTGCTTGTAAGTTTTGCTTAAATATATGCTTCTTAATACGTTCTGAACTTTTTGCTTATTCCAGAAAAATGAAACTTGAAGCCATAACAGGATAACAATACCTTATCAGTCATTCTTCTGTCAGCCATTCTTTTGATTATCTGCAAAGGATCGGGATAACAAATCCTTGTTGGGTATTGTTTTGCCAAGTATTGTTTTAACAAACCCAAATAGTGTATTGTTTTGCATGGTTCATCATACTGAATGAGTAATCAACCCAGACCTTTTGCGATAACATGCACGCATATATAGGATAGACCTTCCGTTTACATGACCACTATTATGGAGTTATTCTGGAACGGAGCGATGCAGTGCCGCTTCGTTTCTAAAAGTGGAGCGGCGCAGTTTTCACTTTAATACAAAACTAGGTTATTGTTATCACTTTAGTATTATTATTTAGTCAGTTTTATTGTATGGTGTCGTTAAAGGGCGTATGACACATTTTTAAGTTATTGTAATTATACTTTTATTGGAAAGTATCTCGAACGTGCGGTGCCAGTGTGGGTAGAGTATAGCAAAACTACCTGAAAAATACAATGTTGTGTAAAACTACCTGAAAAATACAAAGAGAACTTCGACGTTTCGAGCGAAGGCCCTTCGTCTGGAAGTTAGTAGGACGTTCTCATTGTATTTTTCAGGTAGTTTTACACAACAGTCAACCGCCGTATTTTATTGGAAAGAACTTTTAAAGCTCTTTTCAGTCTGGAGATATTGAGGTTGGTTCAATATGTAAACAACACAACTTTCTACGTCACATTGCATAATGAGTTCCTGAATGATGATCAGTGATATTTGGAGAGATTTTTATTTAAGTCACATAAAACTTTGTTCGTTGTCGCATCTGATAAAATCTCCAAATCAGCCTATTTCTTGCAAATATTAAATTTTGTTGGCATCTCAATCGATTGAATAATAGTTGAAGGGTTTTTGTAGATGGAAATTATCGAGTGTAAATTATATACATTTATTAGACCTAACTAGGAACAGCTGCGAAAAAATGCAACTATAGGTCCCTGGCAGGAATCGAATCTGCGGCCCTCGAATCGAACTCGCAGGGCCTCAGGTTCGATTCCTGCCAGGGACCTATAGTTGCATTTTTTCGCAGCTGTTCCTAGTTAGGTCTATATTTCTTGCAAACCATGCCCAAATATAGAAGATATTTCAAATTTTACGATAACTCATTATGCATTATGACGTAGAAGTTGTTTTATTTACCTATCAAATCAATCTCAATATCTCCAGACTGAAAAGACATTTGGCAAAACTTTAAAGAATGTTATACTATCATCTTAAATGTTCTTTCCAATAAAAGTATATTTAGAATAACGGGATTTTCGTGTCATATGCATGCCCTTTAAGTTTAGCCCTGTTTCTCGTGTTTTGTTTTTGTACGAACAAACTATGGAAAATTTAATATTTGATATGCGGTTTCTAACCTCGCGTTTACACCCTATGTACCGAACAAAATTTTACAACGGTACAAAACTTTGGTGTATACACTATACTGGATAGCTTTTTGAAGCGGCCCAGAAAAATATCCGAAACAGTGTAAACAAATAATGATTGACAAATAAGTAATCTTTTTGTTTTCAACTTTGTCGGACGAACGAACGACGTAGTATTTTGAATGGCATCATACCTGTACGAGTAATCAGAAAAAGCCTTTCCTCAGAAGAGTATTAAAGTTGGAGTTGTAAGTACCAACTATAGCCCGCGAGTGGAGAAGGCCTTTTGGAAACGTCGAAATATTTTTATTTATGCAGACGACTATCCACAACCACAGTTTTATATATCTACATCACGGCCTATGCCAAATTTAAAAACAATTCTATATTAGTGTTTGTCTGTCGGCCATATATCTTTCGGTCAAATGTCTTATCCTTCAAATCTCGTTCGGGTGAAATGTTCTGCCGATAAAATGTCCTGTCATGTCGATAAAAAAATCCTATCGATAAAATGTCCAGTCAATGAAATGTTCTGTTGGTCAAAGTCTGCATGTCGGCCAAACGTCTTATGTGTAAAGTGTCCTGATGATAAAAATATCCTATCGATAAAATGTCCTATCGGTAAAATGTACTCTCAGTAAAATGCACTGTCGGTAGAATGTCCTATCAGTCAAATGTCCTCTTGGTCAAATCAAATGTGTCTTCGGTAAAATATTCTATTGGTAAAATCTCCGTTCCCTGTTGGTCCAAGTCATGTTGGTCAAATGTCTGATGGGTAAAGTGTCCTGTCGATAAAATGTATTGACGGTATCCTGTCGCACAAATGTCCTATCGTTAACTAATGACATGTCAGCAAAATGTGTTGTCTGGCAAATATCTGTCTGTAAATGTACTGTAGGCCAAACGTCGTTTTGCATGGGAAATGCCGATGGCGGCCAAATGTCTTTCAGTAGTAAAATACCCTGTTGACTAAATCTCTACCAAATTTCGTTGAAATGTACTATGAGTGAGATGTCCTGTCGGTTAGATGTCTTGTCGACCAAATATCCACTCTGCCAAATGTCCTGTGGGCAAAATGTCCTGTCAGTAAGATGTCCTGTCTGCCAAATGTCCACTCGGCCAAATGTCCTATGGCCAAATTATCCTGTCGCACTGCCGTATATCGGCCGAACTTATTTTCACAGCAAACACTAATACAATTTTTTGTTTTAACTAGAACTATGAACAGGTCTACAACTCCCACAAGCATGTGGTCAACCTCAGCTCCAAGCATGGCCAAGAACATGTCTTTGCAACAACAGTTTCAATTCCACAAAGCACCGATTTTTACTGCCACTACTGTGATATTGTTTTTCATGGTCATTGCAATCGTACTTGGAAATGTCCTGGTTTTGGTAACAACCTGGCTGGATAAACGACTCCATCAACCAAATAAGTATTTTATTGCATGTCTTTCTGTCGCTGATCTACTCGTTGGCGTTTTTAGCGTTCCAATTCGACTGCATATGCAACTTAATCCGTTAGAACTGCACCCAATCAAGCTTTGCCGTTTTTGGTTTTGGATCGATATTTTTTGTGAGGTGGCATCCATTGTTACACTAACTGTGATAAGCGCCGATCGTTATTTTAAAATAAGTGAACCGTTCAAGTATAGAACTCGGATGGATACAACAAAGTCTGTAATTGTGATTGTTACTATTTGGTTTATTTCGATAGTGTCTGCTACATTGGGTTTGTTCTCATTTGGTGGCAGCGGTGGAGTGATGTCGCTTGTTGCTCGTGGATGTCTTAACGACAATAAGATATATTATACTATCGTTTCGGTGGCTTTCTTCTTCGTTCCTTCGGTGATAATAATCCTCATGTATGTTCTTATCTTTTACATTGCCCATAAAAGGCAGAAAATGAACAGAAGAGGTGAACTGGGACAGTCCTTTGCGGCTTCCAAAACTGATAAAAAAGGAAAAGAATTGCGTCAGGAGTTAAAGACAATACGAATGTTATCACTAGTCGTATGCACCTTCATCTTGTGCTGGGGTCCTTCCTTTATTCTGTTGCTGATTCAACTTTACAAACTAGAACATATCTTGTTATTGTCTCCACATAATTGGCAAATAATCGGCAGCATATTCATCGTCATTCTTCCGTCCTTCAACAGTCTTTGTAATCCGGTAATCTACGCCTGTTTTGATCGCGAGTATAGCAATGCTTTTAAACATCTACTCAAAAGATACATTTCGTGCACATTTCTATCCAGAAAAAATACTCAATCCAGCCAAAGCTCTACCTCTCGCAGTACGTACCTTAAAGAAAGTGGCCGCAGTACGCGAAACTCATCCGCTTCTCGGCTGATGTTTGAACTATAGTATAGGATAATCCATCAGACGATCTGTGCGACAAATAATCACTGCAAAGCTGAATCCGATAATTAAAGACATCATAAGTGTATAAAGTGTTTGTCACAATAGTGGTCTAGGACTAGGTGGCTGTTCTAGAATGCGTATCGTATGCAGGCAATTTTCTGGACAAGTTTCAGATCCACCCAGAATTCTCAAGTATTCTCTACTGTTCTGTATGGCTCATGCACGAAAGCGAGATAATGAACAGGCCAGGTGTAATGTTCCGGTGAATAGCACGTCTAAAACGAAAAGGGAAACATTCCGTACTCGCCTCTCTTGGGCTTATCTTTAAATTCCACAATAATCCACCGGACAGTTTATTTGACAAATGATTGTGCAATTTTGTCTCGTTAACTAAATAAATTTCTTAAATTTACAGTCTTGTTATTTATGGTTTTTGAAGTAGTGCTTTGCGCGTGTAACAACATTACTGTGCTAGGAAAATGTTAGGTGGACAAGGCCAAGCATAAGACAACGATAAACTATATTTCCACAAGACGGAAATAGCTTGCTCAGGGGTGACTTCGGCTACGTGACAACACCTGACAGGCACGGAAGGGATTGTTCCCGAACTGGATCGTTATACTAAAAACTGAATCATTATATTAAAAATGCATGGATATCCTGTACGTTTTTAAATAGAGAGACATAAAACGATGGTACAATAAACAATTTGTTGAGTGATGCAAGTAGATACCCTGAATTTTCATTTGACCCGTGTCGTACATTGAATTTCAGGATCCATTGTGCTTTATTTGACAATTTGTTCATATAAGTTTTCTTTGAAATACAATATAACATTATTCGAATGAGCAAAACGGTTTTGAGTAGTTCTTCCTACAGAAAAGTAGGAAATTCAAATTAATGAACTGTTTTGCCTCCTCCAGATTGCATTGAAACCACAATAAACGGCTATAAGTTTCTGCAGTATAGGCCGGACTGAAATTTGTAGATTTGAACCAGTTTGTCCACAATAAATACTACTCTGTCCATTTGTTTTTCGCTGGAAAATATTTATTTTCCTGCCAATGGAAAGGTATGATTGTAATCCTATAGTGCAATGGCAATCGGCCAGTTATTTTTTCCTGCACAAGGGCAAGGTTGAACTTTGATATGTGGCCTTTCCGCACGTAAATAGTACCGTAATAGGGACAGTGCGAGCACGAGGACTTCCTTTCTATTTCAATCGATAATTTCAACGTGGCCTTAGAGCGTGCACAAGGTGTCAAGCAAATCACTTCTAAAAAGTGTACTTTTTGTTTTTCTATATGTTTGTGATTTGTCTATTTTTTTGTGATTTTTTTTTCGATTTTTATGATTTTTTTGTGATTTTGCTAAAGGTGTACAAGAATTTAAATGAGTTATTTGCCCCTCGGGTGTCAAGGGCTATTTTTGGATACTGGAAACTGATTAAACTGTTTAGGCTTTGACCAATTATGATACAAAATGAGATAATTTACTGAAATACAATAAATTTTTACTTAATAGCTACCTTCGCCTTCCCCCCCAAAAATTGAAGCGAGAAACCAACCCAACTTTGCTTCGGTTTTGTCCGGCAGGTTGTCGAGTTTTTGCAGTGACGCAGATTATTCTGGGCGTAAATTCAATTTCTCGACGTATATAAAAATATACTAACATAGAAACGTGGGGAAACCTAGACTTCGTCTACGTAATCAGGACGATTCCCGTATATGGAATAAAGGTAAATTATTCCAGAATTATAGTAATTGCATTTTCCGCTGAAATGGTTAGGTTTACAATATCTATGTAGACTAGTTCAGTCTTCGCTGAAAGTTTCTATCCACGGAGACCCATTTACAGTCTGTTCTCTCGAACGACATACCAAATAAATTAGAATATGGACATTTACTCGTTCTTTCAGTGGGAACTAGAAAATAGTGATTAAATAAACCGTCTTAAATGTTTAAAGACGATTGTGCTTTATCGGACCAAATTTATATCTACTCTAATGATATATTACCTGCTCTAATTATTATTATTATATTATTGGGTATTCCCCGAAGGGCTTTTCAATACGCAATTACAGATTAAAAGGCTAAAATTATCAAGCTGATCTTTGTGCTAAAATAGTGTCATTAAAATTATTGCATGCTATTCATGTTCTCTTTCTGGTAGCTGTCAAACAAGTTAGCTTTTAGTTTCTTCTTGAAGGCTCTAATAGATTGTTCCTTCTTCAGTTCACCGTCCAAATTGTTCCAAATCGTGACCACTCTGTAATGGAACGTTTTCTGTCCCGAGGCGGATTTAAACAGAGGAATGTTCAGCAAGTTGTTGTTACGTGTGTCTCGCCCATGTACCTCCGATCGCGTGACGAATTTATTACTTAAATAAGTGGGCGCTTGATTATGCAGGCACTTATAAGTCATAACTGTGTCTCTGAAATCTAACAATTTCTTTACGGGAAGCCAGTTGAGTTGAAGTAGTGAAGGCGTTACGTGATCATACTTTTTAGTACCTGTGACAATCCTGCAGGCAAAGTTTTGTACATTATGTACACATTTACCTTATCACAACCCGCCGAGTACCCGCATCTATATATATATACATGAACTTGTGGTTAACGCTTGGCAACTGGACTCTGTAGCTCAGTGATCAGAGCACTGCACCGGAATCGCAGAGCCGCAAGTTCAATTCCTGTCGGAGGACTTATAGTTGCATTTTTCGCAGCCGTTCCCGTTCAGATCTAAAATATTGTACGGTATATAATATTTCACTCGAAATATCCATCCACCTAAACCTTCTACATCAAAGTTTTGTACAGCCTGAAGTTTTTTGATATTTTTGTCGCTCGTTGGCCCACACCGTCGAACAATACAAAAGTTTACTCATTACCAGCGCTGAGATAATTAATAATAATGTCTCCTGATTGAAACTTTGTTTTTACGCGGTTTATCTGACAAAGTTTCGACATACAGGATGACACGACTTTAACGATATGAGAGTCAAAAGTCAGGTAGGAATCAACACAGACTCCCAGGTCTTTCGCCGATGACACCGGACTAATGACTAATTCGCCGAGAAAATTCAGAGACATTTCGATAGGGAGTCTCTTTATAAGTTGCCGTGTGCCTTCAGAGGATGAATTTTGTTTTCCCAGGGTTGATAAGTAGCTGATTTAAAAAGCACCAATTAGCTACTCGAGACAGGTCTTCTTCTAGATTCCGCGTTGCTTGTTCCATGTCTTTAATAGAAAAAGAAAGGAAAATTTTTGAATCGTCGACGTATGAATCAAGGGAGGATGCTTGGGGGATCATGGGTAGATCATACAGATATATGCCAAACAACAGAGGTGATAGAATGGCTCCCTGTGGTACGCCATGGGTAATGGGAGAGGCGTAGATACTGCAGATCCTATTCGTAATCGTACGTACTGAGTTCTATCACGCAAGTAACTGTTGAACCGTCTGACCGTATCAGGGGACGCACCTGTACGCTATAGCGTACATGCTATACAGTGGCTGTGTATAGTGTACTAACTCCAAATCTGCTCCAACGATTGCGCGTCGATTTCAATGCTCAGTTTAAATGCTTTTGTTTCAAGTATTCAGTCTTTGCTACTTTATTATTAATAGTGAAAATAACCAAATGTACCGGTCTGACGCTTTACCAATTGAGCTATCGTGCACTTAAAAAATATTTTGTGCTTGACATGATCAATATATTATCGTTGGCAACGATAAACTTGGAGCAGTTTCAATTAAATCCATTTCATATTTGTAAGTACACATAGGCTAAGACCAGAGTAAGATTAAACAGCTGGGTAAACAGCTATAAAGGCACAACGGCACTCATCGCTAATAGCTATATAAGTTCAAACACTTAAGAATCCAACTGAAAATTTACTCGCTCGATTTAATATTTTATACAATTGCGTGGTCGGGCTTGGTGAGCAGATATAATTCAGAAATCCCTTAGCCAAACAAGATATTCGGGTGTTCAGATTTACGTTATTTACACGTTTGGCACGTAGGATAGTTTTATACAAATCTGAGTGTCCACTGTCTCAGAGTATAATAAAAAAATCTATCCCGCTTGCCGCTAGGTTTATACACGCCAATTATATACACGCTACACAAATATGTTAGTGAAATACATATATTAAGTATTATAACATTTATAATAATATAGA
Source organism: Trachythela sp. YZ-2020 (assembly GCA_016169945.1). NCBI lineage: Eukaryota > Metazoa > Cnidaria > Anthozoa > Malacalcyonacea > Clavulariidae > Trachythela > Trachythela sp. YZ-2020. The sequence continues at coordinate 1,991,070 of JADLSH010000085.1, forward strand.
TGAAAAAATTACTCAATTCTGATTGGCTAAGAGCAGTGCAATTATTTTTGTAATTGCACATGTGTGCAATTACAGCAGTGCAAATTAACAAAACAAGAGCAGAGCCTGGAGACGAGGCAAGAAAAATCAAAATGGCGGCGGATATTAGCAATGTAAATTTTCACTTTTTGACGACTTTTTCTACACTTTCAATGGAAAATCGTACGTGAATACAACAATTTAAGTTCAAGGAGAACATAGACTGAAAAAGTTTGCTAACAAGCAACGAAAACAATGCTTAAACGGCGTAGGTGAGTGCACAAGTGTTATCGAAGCGTGTAATTTTTTCATGTATATTATTAATAAGTAATAGTATGGTTTCTCGTGAAATTTGGAAAAACAAACACTCGTGAGTTTTCAAAGACGCCAAATTGCACTCGTCCTTCGGACCGGAGTCGTGCAATTTCTTTCGAGATTAATCGATATCCCCTGCAAGAATGATACCGTACAACTCTCAAAACAACGATGCTTTAATCAAAGAGCTTAAATTCGCTCTAAAATCCGTGAGGGAATGACAAAATTTGGCAAAAATATATCCGGAAGTCGTTGAACAACTCAAAATACACTCAAACCTGATTGGACAACGAATATCAACAAAAATTTCAAATTTCGAAGTTGTCCAATCAGGTTTGAGTGTATTTTGAGTTGTTCAACGACTTCCGGTTTTTGACCAGCAAACCTGGCACGCGGATTTTAGAGCGAATTTAAGCTCTTTGATTAAAGCATCGTTGTTTTGAGAGTTGTACGGTATCATTCTTGCAGGGGATATCGATTAACCTCGAAAGAAATGCATTTAAAGGCGAAAAATCGAGGATAGTTTCGTGTAACATATGCCAAGTCTGGGCAAGTCACAGGCGGGCGCGGGCAAATAGAGCCTGGGCCTCCTGTGGTAAAAGGGCTAGATTATGTCCTATGATTACAAAAATGGTATCAAACTAAAGGGTTGGAAATCCCCGTCGAATGGTGGTATTTACGAGTTTGTAGTGTGTAAACCAGAGGTGGAAAAAGTATCGGATCCTGGGAACCTAGTTCCCAGAAATATTTTTGGATCTGAACTTTTGCAGAAAATATTTAACAGAAATTTATAAAGTTAATAATTGACTCTAGTCTAGAAATTGTAATGTATTTTGTATTCACTATATCAAATTGAACACCACTGAATATCAAGAAACAACACTCTAATCAGTTCAATGTCAAAATCAATCAATGATCATTGAACCTCATTAATTATTAATTTTGAGTCTGAAACCCAGGTTCCCAGAAAGAAAAAAACTTTTTCCACCTCTGGTGTAAACCAAAGGTAGGAAAGCTAAATGAATATTTAATTAGTTTGTATTGGTAATTTGTAAACAAATACAACTACAGAGGTGTTTGAAAGGGGCTAAATCGGCCGCGTAGCGTTGTAAACAAACACAATTTACTTCTCTAAAGAGATCGTAAAACGCTGAATCGAACGGTGGTATTTTCATCTACATAGCATGCACTGAACCGAAGATATGAAAACTGCAAAATTCTAAGACGATATCGTCTTAAAATGTTATGTGGACAACATCACAGCATGTATATAGAATAAATTCAAAGTGGCTTATTTTTTATTTCTCCAGCCACTAAAAATAAATGTTCGTATAAATTGCCACTTAATATAGCGTCTTAATGTTTAAAGCAATGTCTACACGTCTGTGCTTTATCGGGCCAAATTTAGATCCATGAATTTAATTATTTTTAAAAAAATACGAGGCAAATTAAGGTCATCTGACGACATGTCGACATCTCTAATTGACAATATTCTTCATTAACATTTAACATGTACCAAGTCCTGAATTCGGGTGGGAAGATCTGTGCATGTAAACGTATCCTAAAATCAGTTCGAGTGTGGTGTAATACTTTGTTGTCCAAGGAGAGACCAAGCCTCAAGGGGGCCATATTCACCAAGCAATAAAGCTCCAATCACACTAAGACACAACCGTTTCTCGTCTTTCACATCTTCATGGCACTTGTACTGCTCCGGTTCATCATTAACCACGGCGTTAATCGCGGCAAAACCACTATCAATTTTCTTAAATTTCACAATATAGACACAGAAACCAGTCCAGCTGCGATGTAGATACAGGGTTTCTTCCTCCTCAACATAATATATAAACCATTTATCCTCCATTTCTTCCGGAATAAAGCCAAATTTTACTTTTGCCATTTGTTCGTCGGTAAAACCGACATTTAACTGTACTGTTTTGTTTTTCACCGGTATGTTTATCGTTTTCCAGTCGTCCTTCTTTGCTGAACTGTTGGCAGCCATATTTAATTGGTTTTCACTTGTTTCCATCTATCAAACTGATGTTACGCAATTTTCTCGATTTTCAAAGATTTTCATATTCGTTTTTCTTGATTTTTCTTCATCAATTTGGTTAGGGTTAGATTAGGGTAAGGTTTAGGGTTAGATTTTGGGATAGGGGTCAGGGTGGGTTTTAGGGTTAGGGTCAGTTACAAAGTTTTTAACTTTAAAAAATTTGAAAAAATGACGTAACCTCAGTTTGGTAGATGGAAACAAGTGGCGACCTATGCTAGATACTATTGCGGTACAAGAACATATTTTTTATGTAGTTCATGTTGTTACAACAATTTACCTGAAATATGTTGGCGAACTTGTAACCAGGGGCGAAACTACCACCTTTTCGTTGGAGGGGCCGGGGGGGGTGTCTGGTAGAATTGCCCTGCCAAAACCTATGATGTCCTGCAGTGCTATGAGGGACCACGGAGCATTTTTTGGATTGAGGGGCTAAAGATCTCCGAGAGTGCAGTGACACTAGTATCGAATGCTGAAAGAGCGAGACCTTTAGGGGGGCATGGGGGCATGCTCCCCAGAAAATTTTGAAATCTACAGCTTCTGAAATACCGTCACAAGAATTTTTTCCAAATATTTGTTCGAACAAAAAGCTGCTGACCACCAAACCTACCGATCGTACCTGCTGAAGAAGAGAACAAAATGCTTAGTTAATATCTTAAACCAATTAGCCTTGCCCTTAGACATAGCCGAGATCATGAATTAATGTTTTCTCCAGTTACTGAATTATTTATGGTTCTGAAAAATTACAACTATATGTTTAACTATCCCTATTCTACTACATATCACAATATGTATGACAATTATAGGTAACAATTCAGTATGTAATGTATATACCACTGTAATGAGGTGCTAAGGTCACTTATTGACAATTCACATAGGAAGTGAATTTTTTAGTTCAACTAATCTTGTTCGTTTGGTCTTTCTTTCCTTTTTTAAAATCCTTTGCGCAACTGCACCATGACTTCGTTGCCCAACAAGACCTTTGATTTCCCTGCCAATCGGTCATTTTTGTATGTTGGAGGATGTCACACTAGTACGGAGACGCGACGAAGAAAGAGCCTCTATAACTTAACAGTTTTAGCTGCAACTGCAAAAACTAACGTTATAAACAATGACAGAGACGGGATGAAAACAAATTAAAACTGTTTTCGAGATGTTGGCGACGTGTCCCCGATGTTGGGACGTGTTCCCGTAGTAGATTATAAGCATTGCTTAGAGGGTGCATTCCAGTCGTGCGTTTTTCGTACGCACGTACACGCACGGAAAAGTTTAAACCATTTAAATGTTACTTATGAAATATATAACCAAATGAATAAATGTACAGAATTTAGTGTTCCGTAAGTTTTAGTATGCATTTGTTGACTTATTTATAAAATATTAAAAATTTCGAAGGATTTAAACTTTTCCGTGCGTGAACGTACGTATAAACAACGCATGATTGGAAAGCAACCTTAAGTTAGACACTTCAAATTCGGGCAATACCGAAAAGGGAACTATTTGAGAACTTAAGCATGTAGGACGGCAACGCGACGACGATGGCCAAAACAAACTCCTTCAAATAAATGATAGTAAAGAATACTTGTCGTGTATTATCAATCGTATGAATTTAATACAGTTTAAGAAGTTGAAGATATGGACTTTATGGTTGAGAAGAGTTCTAGCAGTTGTTTCGGCTTGAATTGTAGGCGTTGTACACAACTACACAAGGCGTGAAAATCTGTGATTCGCCTCTGTAAACCGAGCGAAGACTACGTCTAAAACTCCTGTGGGACTTTAATTATTCATTTATTTTCATCAACTCATTGTATTAATAGCCGTCGTCGTCGCGTTGCCGCCCTACGTACTTTTATTTTCTATTGGGAGGGGGGGGGGGGGGGGAGGGGGTACCAGTATCGAAATAACTCTTAAGGGCGCCAAATTTAGCACTGGTCCCCCTTGAAATTTTGGAGCCACCAGGCCACTGAAGCCAATTCCGGCCATATTAATGTGACCAGCGCAAATTGTTTCTACTGTGATTTTGTTTACATGTTAGAAGGCATTCCAACAATTTCTCGTTATTGTTGGGAAAGGACACGTCTTGTCTAGAAAGAAATTGGCCAGCAGTATCTTTCTCACTGATCTGAATATAGATAAGTGAAGCCGGAAATCACCCATTACTCGTGCATCGAACATGGCGGCCAAAACACAAATGCTCAAGAAATTATGTGTTTTATAACAAAATTCTATATTCTATTTACTAACATACCAGAGATTGCTTTTAAAAGCTAACCTAAGTTTTTCGCGTTAGGTTTGGAAAAAACGAATTAATTCAAACCTTTTAAACTCGTGAGGGAATAATTGTATCGACTTGAAATTTGTTATGAATACTTGTTATGACATACAAAACATGTCAGCTTTATAGGTTGCACGTTAAAGATTTTAGAATTTGGTTACGTGATGGTGCAACACCTCTATTCAGGAACTATGTATGAGATGAGATGAGATGTAGAATATCTGTCAATATCTACTGATGGCAGGCATGGACAGATAAGAGTTAAATGTAAGAGAAGTGTTGTGAAAAGTTGTACAGTGTGATGAAGTTGCACGCGTGGCATACAATTCAGTTATGGCTAAATTGTCGAATATATTTTACGACGGATACATTCAAATGTAACAGCGCCTTACAGCGACCAGCTTGGTAGTAATTGAGCCTTCTCGGCCAGAAATTTGTCCTCCATGTTGAAGAATTTAAGTGCTAAAAATAAGGATCGTTTTCGCGCATTCTGGGACCCTCGTGGAAATTTCTTCACTAGGAGGGAAGGCCTGCGTGAGGTAGAGGTAGTTGGCACGACTATCGTTGTCCTTACAATGACTCCCCCCACGAAAGTTTGCTATTTCTGTACCCTTGTAGTCTTGGGGGAAAAAGAGAGGGGGCCCCTATTCCTCCCGTGGTCTCGCCACTGTTTTCACCCTGGTTGTGATTTTGGATAAAACTTAATGAAATTTTTTGTCTTCACAAGTCTTTTACACATGGTTGTGCTGACTAAATATCATTGTGTTATTCTACTGTGCATGACTAAATATCATTGTATCATTGTCGTTATTAACGACCTGACAAATAATATTCCATTACCACTTGGAGAGATTTTAATTATTCTATTAGTAATCGACAACAGATGCACTGATATATATATACATAATGCCGGATTACTTGATAACGTACAGCTACCTATACTGAAAGTAACGGCCCCGAAATATGCAATAGCTAGTATACGAATATTGATTCATAATTATGAATCAATATTTCATAATTATGGTGCAGATGCTCTCTGATCGTCTATCATTATATTTTGACGAGGTTTCGATTACCTGACTGTAGTCTTCAACAGGTTTATAGCCGAAAGCTCGTCAAAATAGAATATTTACGATCAGAGAGCGTCTGAACCATAAGCAATACTATGGTAAAAGTCATCTTATCTATTTGAACACACAAATTATTCACTTCGTTGTTCGATCTTCGTTCTTAAGTCTTACGATCTAGTATCAGCAATATTTTTCTTTAATAGACATGTGTTCGAAATACCACTAATTCTTTTTAAGCATCTCCATTGATTGAGTGGAATGTTAAAGATTTTTCATGGCGGGAAATTTAGAGCCTATATTGAGGTCCTGTATAGAAGTCATAAATATGTATATAACTTTTCGCTCCAAATTTTAATCCACGAAAACCGAGGAGAACTGCAGCTCAATTAAGAATGTCAGATCTTCAACTGTTACAAAGTTAACATTACTTTTGGAATTATACTACGGTATGTTCTGGAGTTTCTCGTGCATTATTTGAATGAATGCGGAGAAGCACACGACTTGCTGCCATTGATTGCAAGGACCTCGGTGGTTTTCCAGCCATTCTCAACAGTAAGTTCTTTATGGCCATATTAAATGACTTATCGAAATACGCATAAATTATAGGATTTAAAAAACTGTTAGTGTACGGCAAAATATTGAAACAAACTGCTGATAAAATTTTAAATCCTTTTTCATTCCAAGACAACAAGTCTTTATTATATTGGCTTATCAGGAAGAGAATAAAGAAAGGTCCCCAGCACACGATAAAAGCACAAACAACCAAGCTGAAGATTCCGACAGTACGGCGGTTTGAATTAGTGACTCTTTTTCCGGTAACATGAATCCTCGGCATAATCGGTGATTCGAAGCTTGGATCTTGGTTGCGAGTTGATCTGGATCTGTGAAATCGTTTCACAATGCGGAACATCAGTGCACACATGATAATTAGGATTATCACTGGGATAAAGAATCCGATAAATGCAGCTAGGGTATAGAACGCCTTGTTGTCATTGACACAAAATCCGATGGCAGTTATATGCACTCCTTTTGTGCCTTTGTATGGTACTAGACCAAGGCACGCGACCACAGCAGCGTACAACCATAGGAACATGATTATAGTCTTACATCTTGTAGTGGACATCATGGTTTTGTACTTAAACGGTTTCCCAACTTTGAAGTAACGATCAATACTGATTATTGTCAAGGTTGTGATGGAAGCTAATTCCGTGAAGATATCGACCCAAATCCAAAAACGGCACACGTGAATGCTCAGTGGAACATTGGGTCTCATATACTTATGAAGACGGATGGTAACACTGAACGCAGCTACCATGAAATCGGAGAGTGCAAGGCAGGCAACGAAGTACTTGTTAGCGTTGTGTAGGCTCTTCTCCAAATACACTGCTAGTAAAACGACCGAGTTCATTGTCACCGAAGCCACAATGGTAAAGAAGTACGAAAATAGCATACAATTTCGGATAATTTTTTCAAAATATGCATCAATTTGACCCGTGGCATCTGTATCGTTACTAGCATTATGCGAAGACATCTTGTTGTAAGCCTTAAAACTTTTCCGAAGCAGAAGGCAGTGTATAAATTCCTGAATCTGTACCGTGTTGCCTCGTTCTCCGTTCTTTATATTAATAACTCAGGCAAACTGTCAGTCCGTAGTTTGTACACCTTACAGTAGCTTGGTTTCTTGTAGACACTTCACTTGATATTAAGATTAGCTTGGTTTCTTGTAGAAACTTCACTTGATATTAAGATCCGTGCCGCCGCCTTACTCGAATCATCAATAATTCAATAATCCTTATACACTAGTTTATAATTCTTTAAGAATTCAGGCAGTTATCTTGTACACCATATATATAGTATAAGTTAGTTTTTCGCGTAAGCAAGAGTTAATGCGATGTACAGATTGCATGAATTTGTCGAAGCCGTGCCACCGCGTTCTTCAAGAATCCAGGCAGTTATAAGTCCTGAATAATTTTAATATCAAGTTAATTGTCTGCGGACTCGTAGGTGAGAATTATATTGGGTCACAGTGTGATTCAATTTCCTTTAGATATAGATCTTAGATCGAGTTCTCCACTGCCGCATGCACTTCACCACCAGATAACAGCACTTTTGTAGTCGGCTTAAGCCTTAATATGCACTGCAATTAAAAAGAAGAAAGGGAGTTCATATTTTAATACATATCATGCCAGAATTCCCACGTTTATATAACTATGTAAATATCTCAATCAAACATTACGTTATAGCATATGCATATTGATAGTATAGAAAGATAATATGCTGGCGAGAATAAAGTTTCTTCATCAGCACATCGCAATATTGCTATTCAATATAGATAGTAGGTTATTTGACCGGAATAATGAAACACCGATATGATAAAGATATTTAATTTGGCATGTCACAGAATAGAAGCTGAAATTATCGGACATTGGTGAAATCCTTTTAACTTTCAATGAAATTAAATTTGAAATCCTGTAATAATATACCTGATAATAATAGTGGTATCTTTAGAGGAATGATTTGACTGCAGTGTAATTTGCTGTTTTACTATTCAATGTAGATTTGCATTATTGCAATATTGAACTCTTTTTGTTTACATCATTAGTTCTGTATGGGTAAACATGAATGCCTCACTTTCAGCTATAAACTGGAAGGATTGAAATTTTATAATCCCAAGCCTGTACAGTACATATGCTATCAATGTACCTGTCATTTTTGTCTGTCCTATTTCGCCTATTCAAATGCTCTAAGTAAAATATCATCTTAGCATCACTCATGCAATCAGTCCAGACAACACTATTAAGGTCTATTAAGGACATATCTACCACCCACGCGCTTTGGCTTACTCCACCCTAGAGTGGTTATAGAATGGCCGAAAAGAAGAATGCGCATGGACAGCTATAGGAATTGTTCAAGTATACAGCCGTTTTTAGTTTAGCTTATTATACAGTATGTGTATATTACGCAATGTTTTGTTCTTATTAGTTACGGTTACCCGTAATGAGCAACAAGCGCTGTAGGACTAACCTGTCACATTTGACAAAGATTGTAAATACAAATAAATAAACTCAAAAAACACAGTATAGTCGATAGAAACGGATATCGAAGTAAAATGCCATTTGAAGAATCTAATAGACTAAGATAGGTCTTCAAAACTTTAAATTCCCAACTTAATTTCAAAGTCATCATCAGAGAAAAAATGACAAAATGAATTAATTTTGAAATATATTCGAAAGTTTAGGAGTCTGGAAAACTCGTCCATGCAGTTTAACAATTCATATACTGAATTCTCAATATAGCATTTTTCTCCGGAATCTGTTCAGGCTTTCTTTATTAATATTTAACGCAGGCATGCAGACACCTCTCCGGTATTTAAAAGAAACTTAATTAAAAATTAGATAACATCTGTTATACATATATACACACGATTTCACAAACACCCCCCTTAGTCTTTTCCTTCAATTTTAAAATAACATTTGTTCAAAGTAATAACTTTAATGAATATTAAATACTTATCGTGAGACAATCAGTCATCGTCGACGCTCTCACAGCTTGATGGCTAAATTGGGACGAAATCGGTACACCACAAACGTTTTGCCTTCGCAAATAAACGAGCAAACAAAGGCACTATATTTATAATTACAATGTTTGCTTAATATTTTTTTAAGTAAACAATTTAATAAGCAGACGCTTTTATTGCATTACGCGATGCCAATTCCGATTAGAAAATTATATTCTCTCTGTACAAGATACTTATATTGAATTAAGATGCATGTGAAGCATTATTTTTGTCCAAATTCTTATACTAATAATTTACAAGTATTTTTTAAAGATATTGTTTTGCATAGCATCGGTAATTGTTTGGATTAGGGTTTACTTTCGCTATTTGCTGGACATGGATAATTCCATGTAAATAAACCCTATAATCCAAACCCTACTTCTGTTGTCTTGTAAACTAGAAATACCTGCACGAGTATTTTCTGTAAGTAATGTCTGAAGTTCTTGTTGTACTTATCAGGTAGATTGAGACCCGAAGCTTTTTATCGACGCTACTTATATACACTGGCACCACACGTGCGAGATATTACTTGAATGCATGCATGTGTTTGACGCATCTATACTGTAAATGTACACTGAATAAGGTTTGTATATGTTTTTATTTTTTAGCCAATTATTGATTTATGCATAGAAATTGTGGCCCAGTACATGGTGTCGCTATAATAATTATATGCCGTGTTGGGGTTCCATTAAGTTTCTTCAAATATCTTTAAGAAATCTATTGAATCGGTGGGGGCAAAAACAAAACAGGGAGTGCTGTCAAGGTTTGGCCGAAGGCGCGAGATGGGAGGGAGAGAACTGTGAGGTCTCATTTTCGCTGCCCAAATTCATAATGAGGGCGGTAGTTAGTGTGACTTATCCGTTCGAGCGAAATGCCGAGAATCTCTAGCTAGGGGGTCCGAGGGCATGCTTCCGCGGAAAATGAGTGTTCTGAAACACTATTCCATGTATTTTGAGACCACTCTGATCCCCAGACAATATACATTCAAAATCGCGCATACTCGCTTAGGGGCATGCAAAATTGATGAAGGATGGGGGGGGGGGGGGGGATGTAAATCCAATTCCTATATACAGTCTGTAAACGCATCGCCATTATCCATAAACATAATTGAACGTTCACAGACAATCATGTACGCAGTAACTCTACGTTATTTATTTATTCATTGAGTGACCTCAATCCGGTCGAAAATGTTTTCCACATGGTTAAGAGCAATCTACAGATGCAGGTTCGATACACAGGGAATCGATCATGAAACATGGAGGGAGTTCAAGGATAGAGTTTCTAAAACATTGCTAGATACTTCTGTAGATTTGTCAATAATTTACTATTAAGTATGCCTAGACGCGTCGGCGCAGTGATTGCTGGAAAGGGCTACAGAACAAAATACTAGTTTATTGATTAAACACGTGACATTGACATTGAGCTCACTACGAGACGGTTCTCACAACGAATCTCACCTAAATATTGACGCCTTATATGCGCTGTAAATTGCTTCTTAGCAACTTATATTTAACAAGGTCGCTATGGAGGACTGATATCATGCATATCAGATATGCCTGTATGATTTTATAACTTTTAAGGACGATACAACCAAGTGATAGATGATTTTTGAGCAACGATTCTCACTTCCGTTATAAAGTAAGCAGTAAGATATCAAGTTCTTTTACTGTTTTGTGGTGAGAACCGTTCAAAATAGACCATTATTTCCTATATATTTTAACTATACTAAAATAGTTTTACTATAACATTATTTTTGTAAACATTGTGTTATAGAAATTAGCAAATATAAAATGTATGTGCTTAAAAACCCGAGAAAAAGCTAAATGTAATAGCGAGAACCGTGTATGAGCCGAGTGAGCTTCGTTCACTAAAGTGCCTGTTGACAGACAAGCATATGATTATCGCTAATTATCTTATCCTGTCAGCATATTATTGTTTGCTAATGTTCGGCATTCTTAAAAATAAGCTTCGCAAAGCAAGGACCACAAGGTCGACTTGTTTTTGCTCATATTTTGGTATTTGACGATGTAATTTGAACATACGCCATCGGACATCCATCATTTCAGTGTTGACCCGATCCACACTTTTCCCACTCACTAAGGCGAGAGGGGCGTCAATAGTCGCGAAAAACGGCGTATCCTTCTCTAGCACAATAACTTTTTGCATGAAGTTCCACATTTTGCGCAAACAATTGTAATCCATCTCTTATAAACATGTCCGAAATGTGATTAAGTTTACAGTTTATAGCGCAGTTTTACTCACAAGTAAAAATACTATAAGAAATGCCTACCCTCTCCGAAAAATGACCTACATAAAGACCACACAAGCTCCTCTGAAAGGAAAAAATACCTGTTCTTAGTTTCTAAAGTAATAAATATACTTCTTATGAAAGAAATCTCATGAAAAATTCTTGACATAGTATGTATATATGTATGTGCATATAGTGTACAACAATCTTTGCCAGAAACTATGGGACAAAATTCCATCACGCATCTTATGTTCAGTTCCCCTGCCCCCCAATCCCCCACAAGTATCAATAAAAAGTACATCGCAAACGAGACATCTCCTGACATGAGCGCAACATTGAAACGGGTGTGGGGAGGGAGGGGGGAGTAATTACGTTAAAAAATGTTATAATAACTATATTGCTTCATTGAAGCTATATTGTCCCAAAGTATTATGGCAAAGATTGTAGTTAATAGTTATATAGTAAAAAAGGCCATGTACAAGACAATGGAAACTTCGAAAAATTTCATATTTCCAATTGTATACGTTTCGACTAATCTTGGTCATCATCAGGACCTATTTTATAACGACTAAATATTGTTGGAACTTTGATTTTCAAAATGTAGAACTTTTTGTATTTGATCTTGCACTCTTTCTTACTCAGCTATAAATATTCGAAGCGAGGCCGGTATACTCGTGGCCCAATGGTGTAATTTTCTTACTTATGAAGTGTTGGCGTAAACTTTCAACAAACTTTCAGTCTTAATTCCAAACATATTTTTACTCAGAAATCATGTGAATACCTTTCTTTCATTAAATATGTGTTGTACTTTTGCATATTCATTATTTTGCTTCAAATCGTTTGTAATCTTAATAAACACTGAGTTATATATATGAAGGGTAACGACGACGAAGTGCCTACCCGGAAGTTTCGTGCTCCATTGCATGGATTCGTCCATTCAGTCAGGGACGTAGGAAGCGGGGGGGGACAATATTTTATAAAGGAGGGCCGGAATAGCTTTAATTCGGCCCCCCCCCAAAATAATTGAATTTTAAAAAATTGCAGCAAATAGCATAGAATCACCAACGAACGTAAATACCTCTACTCAACATTCACCAAGAACAATAATCCTAAAGCATTTATTAACAAAATACTAACCAAAACTAAAACAAACAATACCAACAACGAGCAATGTCAACAAACAGAAACCCGAATTACAGTATCCCCATCTAGCACAATTACATTGTAGGAACGTTGTCTGAACGTTCGCCTAATATTGTGAAAACGTTTGCCATGAACGTCCTAGTAACATGACTGAATTTGTCGACTCCAGGGCCGGAACGTCGTCACAACGTTTATGAATAACGTTGGTATATGACATTGCTACAACTTCGCTACAAAATTTGTGCTTTTATTTCATATAACAGGGATTATTTTAAGGTGCAGTTATAACCAATGTGCAGTGATAAATGAGATTTGTGCAGTCGTAAACGCAATATTGTGCAGTAATAAATTATTCTTTTAGTAATTAGATTTAACGGTAATTAGTGAAAGGATCACTGATCACTCATCAGAAATTATGTACAAAATCACAATAACTGTTCATATTGCCTACCATTTAGAAGGCATACTTTGAGTACGAGATTGACTATTTAGCAAATATATATAGCCAAAATATACACAAATAAGAGGATTAAAGGACACTATTTAGGTTTGTCACAGATTCCTCTTAAATAACGTCTTATCACTCAGTTAGGTCGCATAATTGAGGTCAATATTCACAAGTACATTCAAATCGTCTCCTGATTCATGTGACTATAAAAAATCTTTATTTCCATTATATTTGTACGTGCGTGAAATATCAGATGGACATTATTATGCAAGACATTTGCCAAAGTTCAACATTCCAGAGGGTCATTCCAAAGCAGGTTCAAAATATAGATTGAGTTAAATCAGGACGATACAAATTTGTCAGAAGAAATTTTAAGTATAATACTTTAATAGAAAGGTATATTCCAAACTCTGAGACAAGTTAAGCGAAACAAAGTAGAAGTAAGGAAAACAATTTGAGAGCAACTGAGCAAGAGTAAATAGGAAATTATGCAAAACTGAGGAACAGTTCAATTTTAGTCATGATCCTGTCCGTGACGGAGAGTTGTTAAACCTACTCAATCTCAGACTCCGAGAGTAAGTGAAATAGCATGCAAGCGAAATGATATACAAATCTCAATAAACCAACAACAAGTTTCAATAAATAGATCCAAAGTTGGGTTTCAGTAGCAGTGACAGTGCAATATACTGTGATTACATCCATTTGTGCAGTAAGTTATTATTACTGACCAAATCTCATTTTACGAATGGAATTATGAGTGATTGCATGAGGGTTGAACGCGTCAAGGGAGCAGAGATCCTGTATATCCATAACAACGCAAAGTGTTTTCCAGGATGTATTGTTCATAACCAATGCCGGAAACCCAGTTGTGCACCCTGGGTACCAGACAGAGTGGCGGACCCTCTTATGAAACTAGAAACTTCATACATAAATCTCCTACTACTATTAATCAGCACACAAATGTTCGCTTATACAGGCGATGCTATTACCACAATTTAGCTTTACCGGAATGTAATTGTGGGGCTGCTTCATGAAGAGAAGCACTTTCAAATATTGCGCTCTTTAGGTGAGGCTAATATAAAATTTGCTAATTGGCTGAAAATATTTTCTCTGTCTTCGATAATTACTACTTCGAGATTTAATTGTGCCAGTTAAAAATATCGTGTGTAGAAGATATTGCAAGCTGTAATCTTCCAAAGCGGAGCATAATTTACAAATAGTTGAAAATACTCAGTCTTAAAAGGAAATATACATTAAAGTGTATAACTATAGAGTATGCCACTGAACGTAGATATTCAATAACATGCAGTGTTTAAAACATCTGACATCTCACCAAGTGCAAAAAATTATTTCTAAAATTTGCATGTAGTTGAGTACTGCACTGGTTTGCACTGAAGAACTACAGAGCCACTCAGTGTCGCATTCCTGTTTAACATGCCGCTAAATTTAGTTTTCACTTTGCCTTTTAGCTCATCTTGTGCAGTGATAAAATTCCTTTAAAATAATTCCTGTTTCATAATCCGTTAAAATGGCAACATTATAGATACATGCATGTACAAATAATTATTAAACAATTTTATTGCTCATTAATGAATGAATACAGTTGACTTAATGTTTCAAAATGTTTCAGCAAATGCATGTTGAAAATGTTGACATGTTGTAAAAGCGTTTTGGTAAATTTGGTTAAGATCCATGATCTAACGATTATCTCTTTAGCTTCATTAAGTCAATATTTACCCTTAAATAACGCATTATATATAATGAATATATGAATGCAGACTATTCTTTTGTGTGCCATATATATATAAGAGACTTCGCATTCTAAAGTTATGTGTCCCGAACCACTGCATGAACATTCACCACATTTGCCACAGACTAGTCTAGCTAGCTTTAAAACATACATGTTTATAAACAACTTTCACTTGAATCAAACGGTTGCTAGCTGCTTTTCATTGTCAGGCATACTGGTTTTACAGCCTAAAATTTTGAAGAGTTGCTGTGTTAAACACGGTATCATCAATAACCCAAAACTCATCAGCTGTATACATTTCAAAAGCTTATAACAAATAGTAACTGATTAAAATTGTGAGTAAACAAAACAGCAATATATCCACTTACTTTAATCAGTATACATCTTGAGATATTATCGCTGTTGAACTTTAATCGATGCATTAAGTTATTGAGAACAACCGAAGAGTATGACCAATCCTCATATCTGTGCCAAAGATATATTTATCGTGGCCAAAGTCTAACCTTGTGATTCGATACTGGTGACGAACAATGATTGCTAATTTTGGTAAAAACAACGTTGCGCTTTAAAGTTCCACGGACGTTTACAGAGGTTGTACTAAAGTTTTTCTGTGACGTTCGGTAAAACAAACTAATTCTGCCCACACCAAAGACTCTACCCACGCTAACCAAGAGACCACATCTATTACAACGCATCCTTGTACAACCAATGAAATGCCTCATCCAACACAAGGACCAATCAGATGCTCTCGTCGAATACAACAAATAATAAACTGCGCGAACATTCAAACATTTCCAAATAACATTCTGATCAAGACTCGAAGTACCGAGTTGAAAGCTCAATACAAAATATTATATATATATATATATATATATATATATATATATCATATAATTGTTTATATTTTAAAACTTACGATCGCTACTCCGAGTTTCACGCCTCGTTCGAGATGATCTTCGGGCGATGATGTTGTTCACTGAATCCAGTTCATTGTTTGTTTGCGTCAACACATCAACCGTTCGCCGGTATCTTGCTTGGTTGCGGCGGTGCGCTTAAATTTGCACGCGCTAAATCGTTCCATATGGCGACATTTCGCGAAAAACTCCGATCACAAATTCTTCTTTTCCGCTTTCAATATGCACAATTTCTCCTCTTGACAGAGATTACACCGCTTTCCACCAGGCGTATACGCCGCCGCTCGGCTCAAAATGGACCACTTCATGCTATTGTGATTCCCGTATCTTTCCTTGAATGAGTTGGCCGTCATCCCTATGTATTCCTTAGTAATTCCATCATCAGTCGTTGTCACCTAAGCTTTGTACACCATGTTATTTACTAAACACTTTCCGTCTAGTGGGCACTCACTTGCTCTTCTGCAGTTACATTGACTGGGTTTAGGCGCGGTGGGGTTTCTTGTTAAAAGGCGATGATTGTGTGGAGATATAATACATTTTCCATACAAGAGAAGCTAACTTTAATTGTGTTGCGATTGAAGATCTTATGAAGAGGACTTGTAATGAGGAAATGTTTATCAATCAGTTGAAGCCGGAAGTTTCGCGCAACGTTTGTTCTTACCGTCTTGCTGAAGGGAGGATTAAACCAGATGATGTTTCTACGGCATCTTCTATTTGTAGGTGGCGAACTGGTGGAATTATTACCTGCCGAGTATTGTAAAGTAACATCATGGTTTCTGCGTTTGAGTGCGTCTGTATAGAAAGGTGCGGCAGAATCAAAGAATAATTGATCGGAAGAAAGTGAGGACATACGTTTGTTGGTTGATGAAGGTATATGCTTCATGATGGAAGGTGGGTGGTTAGAACTGCTGTCGATGTAAAGTGGATCGTTGTTTGGTTTCCTATAAGGCGAATATATTCCGTTCTCCAAGTTCAATGTCACGTCTAGGAAGTTGACAATGTGGTGGCTGACGTCAGCGGTTATCTTTAATCCGAGATCTTTAAAAATAGCGTGCAGCTCTTTCCTTGCTTTGTCTGCCGATCTTGCGCTTCTACCTTTCAATAGTGTTAATCCGTCGTCCCGGTATTATTAATTATTAATTATTCATTATTATACTATTTACATACATTCTATATATTTTAAACAAACACTTTAGATTTAGATAATTAGGATTTAAGTCGTATTTTAACAGGACTCGTTTGGAAAGCAGTGTATGCCACTGATATGACTATCCTGTATAAATATTTTTTAAATAAATAAATAAATAAGCGCAACATGATTAGTTCCGAATTTCGCTGCAAGTTTATTTAGGATGAAGAGTCCGACTAGTTCGCAAATTTCTGCGCCATCGTAACTACCCATCGTCACATCAAACATTGTTTCGTTGTTTCGTTGAACCCATGGTGTATCAGTTTGGTTAAAAAGTAAGGACCTACGCGCGTCTTTAATAATAGATAGATAGATAGATAGATAGATTTAATAAAATACTTCGCAGCCATAGGCTGAATTGCGTATTTTTTTTTTACAAGAAAATTTAACTAATTACGAGAATATAAAAGAAGAGTTTATCAAGCCATTATAATGACATTCCATATAAATATTATATATACAAGATGTTTATTACTTTAATATACTATAAAATTTAAAATTATTAAAAATATTAAGTCATTTCAATAGCATTAGATAAATAATTTGCGGCACGAAGCCACAAAAAAACTAGATTGAAAACGATTAGTGTTACATCTAGGAATTTCAAATTTCCTATCGTTTCTTAAATCATAAAAAGAAGTATGTGTAGGTGGCAGTAAACTTCGTACTGACTTATGATTTTCATCAGCAACTACTGTTTGAAATAAACTAGTGCAAATATTTTCATGATGAACAGACAGTGACTCCAATCCACAACTAATTAAAGCGTCTTCGTAATTAGTGTTTGGACAGATAATTCTAATAGCTCTTTTTTGTAATCTTTCCAATTCGGAACGCAAGTATTTTGGCAACGAATAGTAAATGACAGGGATACCATAGTCGATAACTGATCGAATACATGTAACATAAAATAGAACCAGATCATTCCGAGGAATACTGGCCCGTTTGAGTTGGATCAGGTAATAGATTCGTTTGGATACTTTTTTAACTACCTCTTCGATATGTAAATTCCACAGTTACGTGATCATCTGGAATACGTGTAAGTCTTGGTCCAGCTAATAACTTTGTTCAGAAGCTCTTCGGTAATTGAAGGATAAAATTTAATGATGTCGAACGAGAGAAACATATAGTTTGGTTTGTCATTTACAGCTTGGAACCACTCGATGACAGAATGTGAATTTTTCCATTGGTTTACAGACGATAATGTGTCTGATGACATTAATGAAGAACTAAATTAAAAGAAGCAAGGAAAGAGCTGCACGCTATTTTTAAAGATCTCGGATTAAAGATACCCACTGACGTCAGCCACCACATTGTCAACTGACTTCCTAGACGTGACATTGAACTTGGAGAACGGAATATATTCGCTTTATAGGAAACCAAAGAACGATCCACTTTAATTAGATCGACAGCAGTTCTAACCACCCACCTTCCATCATCAAGCATATACCTTCATCAATCAACAAACGTATCTCCTCACTTTCTTCCGATCAATTATCCTTTGATTCTGCCACATCTTTCTATACAGACGCACTCAAACGCAGCAACCATGATGTTACTTTACAATACTCCATGGCCAGCAATGTAGGACAGCATGGCGGCTGGCTCGCTAGATTATGCGCACAACTAACTAATTTTACGATTTCAAAATGGCGAAAATATAAAATCGATGCGCGTACCGAACGAGAGTCGAATTTTGAAAGTGCCCACGTCTACAAATCTATAAATTACCTCAATAATGTTGTCTTGTAAGCTTTTGACGTCTCACGATTTGCCATTAGCCGGCCCGAATAAGTCCATTTAACGATTTTTCTGGTAATGTATAAACTCCTTTAAAACCGGCGAAATTCCCTCTGGTTGCAATGTTCAGCTCAGTGTAGTGCCAGTATGGAAACCTTTGTAATTGCGCACGGAAGGTGATTAATAGTAGTGTCATTTGCGCACATTTGTACCACAGATGCGCGCATTAATGTGGTCACATTCTAGTATATTTGAAATCAACTAGTATATACTCAAAATTTTGCGCACTTTTTTAAAAAACAGCGAACGGAATTTATTCCGCGCGCATCCCAAAGTTTCCATACTGGGTGTAGTGTTGTTCCAGGAGCAATCAGACAAAATGCCCACGCCCATGTTTATTGTACGGTGTTCAAACTGTCATTTTGTGTTGATTTAAAAGCCACTTAACTTGTATTCGTACGGCCAAGCTGGGTTACCATTACTGTAGACCTTGCAGTAAAGAAAAAACTGCAAAAACCTCCCAAATTTCGACTGTACAACCGCGTCCTTTCTCGCCAATTTGTAAACATTAATGCTCATAGCCGCTGGCAGATAAGAGGAGGTAAACGAGGGCTCGAAATGGCGCGAAAATTCAAAATCTATGGCGCGAAAATTTAATATATTTTGCCTACGTAAAGCATATAATTTTTGTATACAGTACATATGTCAGGAATAGGTAATCTTCGGCAGATTGTGCGGGGGTGCTTAATTTCAATTTAAATTGATATTAGAAGAATATAAGAGAATTTTAACATTTATCTTTCCTTGGCCAGCACAAATTTGCCTAAATTCGACGCCCGCGATGCGGTGCACTGACTGTCCTCCATTTCTGGCCATGCGGCCGGTAATAATTCCACCAGTTTGCCACCTACAAATAGAAGACGCCGTAGAAACATCATCTGGTTTAATTCTCCCTTCAGTAAGTCGGTAAGAAAAAACGTTGCCCGAAACTTCCGGCTTCAACTGATTGATAAACATTTCCTCATGACAAGTCCTCTTCATAAGATCTTCAATCGCAACACAATTAAAGTTAGCTACTCTTGTATGGAAAATGTCAAAAGTATTATATCTCCACACAATCATCGCCTTTTAACAAGAAACCCCACCGCGCCTAAACCCAGTCAATGTAACTGCAGAAGAGCAAGTGAGTGCCCACTAGACGGAAAGGTTTTAGTAAATAACATGGTGTACAAAACTTAGGTGACAACGACTGATGATGGAATTACTAAGGAATACATAGGGATGACGGCCAACTCATTCTAGGAGAGATACCGGAATCACAAAAAGTCCTTCAAAAACGTAAACTACTCCTCTGAAACGGAATCTTGAAGCATGTGTGGGAACTGAAGCAAAGCGGAAGAGAATATAGCATGAAGTGGTCCATTTTGAGACGAGCGGCGGCGTATACTTTAAGCGCACGCAACCAAGCAAGATACTGCTTCAGCGAACGGTCGATGTGTTGACGCAAACAAACGATGATCCTATATCTATATATATATAGGCTAATCCAAAAATGGGCTTGTTGCAGAAGATATAAGAGTGCTCAATACCAAACATATGGCAGAGTAAATATAATTGTTTATATTTTAAAATTTACGTTCGCTACTCCGAGTTTCACGCCTCGTTCAAGACGATCTTATATATATATATATATATATATATATATATATATATATACAGCCAATTCAAAAAAGGTTGTCCTTCTAAAATCTTAAACCTTAAACATTGAGCGCGTAAGGGATGATGGATAACTTCCTATTTAGAGCCTTTAACTCGGGAAATGTGCTTTGTAACAATGGAAGGGCATATAATAAACACTTACGATGTAGGGATATATGGTTTACTAAGCTAATGTCCAATCTAAGGCTCCTGCAAATAAGTAATACCCGTCATACCTTGCGCGCTCAATGTTTAAGGTTTAAGATATTTTGAAGGACAACCTTTTTTTAATAAGTTGTATATATATATATAGATATTAAAATAGTATCGTCACTACTCAGAGTTTCATGCTTAAAAGCAATCTTCAGGCGACTGTTAAGCTTCTGTTAGTCAGTTGATGTTTGCTGACGCTGGCTCCTCGTTTCTGACGCGTGTTCGTTTTTCGCGCGCGACTAATTTTTTCCGCCAAAAATCTTTTCTGGTGCCGGCACTTCGAAAAAATCTCGGATCTTGTGTTAAGCAATGTGTTCTTGTTGGCTTTCAAAATGCACAGCTTCTCTTGAGTGCACAGACCGCATTGCTTTCCACCACTCGAGTAGGCTGCTGCACGTTTCAAAATTGACCAACTTATACTGAAAGGTCGATCGCTCTGCTTTAGTTTCCAGACATAGCTAGAAAGTTTCGTTTCGTTTGAATAGGTTGCGTCAGTTAAAGATTTCTTGTGATTTCTGTAGCGTTCTTTAAAGGTGTTTCCCGTCAACCCGACGTGCTGTTTAGTCTCCCCATTGTCGGTTGCTACGATTTCGGCTTGATAAACCAGGCTGCTTTCCAGACAATGACCTCGGAGAGGGCACTCGCTCTTGATCCTACAGTTGCATTTGTTCTCAACGGTGGTTATCGGTGGTTTAGAAAGGATTTGGTGGTTGTGTTTAGAAATAGTACTTTTAAAATTATCCATGCAGCAGTCAGTAACTAACTTTAATAGTGTTATTATAAGTAATAGCATGGCATTCAGGTCGATTAGTGATTAAATGTACCCGAAAGCCGAGGGAGGTTTACTTTTACTAAACCTCCCGAGGCTTGAGCCTTGAGGGACATTTCATCACTAATCGACCGTAATGCCATGCTATCACTTTGTAATATTTTTGTTACCGAGGGTATCGCGCGTGATTGTCGTTTGATTGTGGGATGAACACTTTTCATATATACGCACGCGCAGAAACACATCTCCGTGTTCATTCTTTTTAGGCATGCGCATAAACCGAATTTTCTCCCACAATTGAAATGTTCACGATTGCGGAATAAAAGTGGCAAAGTGATCGTTCGTATGTGAACGGGACGGTGTCGTCAGACACTGTCCATAGTTGTGCCGATGATTTTCGATGAGGTACAACTCTCCAATGAGAGGTAATGAGGTACGCTTTTGTCTTCTAAATTTTCCCCGCTTGTGCATAAACGATGAGGTACGATTAGAAACTAATCGTACCTAATGTTTAAGCAATGAGGTAAATTAATCGTACGTCGCTAAACAAAGGATTTCGAGGTAGCTATGATATTACGATTGAAAATCTTGTAAAGATTGCTTGATCGCGGGAATGTTTATCGACTAGTTGTAGAAAGGTCTTAGCTACTCTAGTTTTTACGTTCTTGCTGAATGGTGGATTGAACCAAATTATTTTTCGGTGACGATTTCTTCTTTGTGTGTTGGATAGGTTGTCTGGAGCGTAGTGCGGGTTAGCATTGTAGTTACTTCGGTGAAGTGCGTTCTCATAGAATGGTGCCGATGAATCAAAGGATGACTGACTAGATGATAACTGTGAAATTATTTTGTTTATGGATTTTGGTATTTGCTTTATGATCGATGGAGGATGGTTAGAATGGCTGCTGATGTACATGGGTTCGTTGTTTGGTTTCCTATAAGGTTGGTAGCTTTCGTCTCGTAAGTTGAGGGTAATGTCAAGGAAGTTCACAGTTTGGTGGCTAACCTGGGCTGTGATCTTGAGGCCAAATTTATTAAAAAGTTTACTTAAATCTTTTCTTGCTTTGTCTGCAACCCGTCCACTCGTTCCTTTAATTAAGGCCAAGCCGTCGTCTCGGTATAGCCCTACGAGGTCTTTACCAAACTCTTTTGCTAGATCGTCCAAAACGAATAGGCCGATAAGTTCACATATCTCGGCGCCGTCGTAACATCCCATGGTGACGTCAAATAAGGAACTGTTATTTTGTTTAGTCCAGGATTTCCCGTTATTAAAAAGTAAGGACTTGCGTGCGTGTTTGATGACAGTGATATGCTGTTCCGAGATATGAATTATATTCTGCGCCCACAAGATAGCTTTGTCAAGGAGGTCTTCCGTGATAGACGGGTAGAATTCTGCGATGTCGAAGGAAAGGAATGAATAATTTGCTTCATTGTTAATCTGTTTGAACCATTCGATCACTGACTGGGTGTTTTTCCATTGGTTGACCATGAGCTTAGATCTGATGGTGCATGGAGTTGATATGATCTAAAATGATTTTGCTTACTTTCCCTAGCTCTCTTTTCGCTGGATTGATTAGCCTGTACGTTGGATTAACCGTGAAATTGTCCTTATGGTCTTTGACGGTGATAAAAGCTTCTCGTTTAACCATGGTCTCAATTCGGTCAGCAACAGAAAGGTCTTTAGATATGTTGTAGCCTCCTCCGCAGGCATCGCCTTAAAATTGGCGGGCAGAAATTATTTGCTGGAAAAAAAAAATTAGTGTCGATGCCTGCCAAAACCCGAAGACTTTGGACCGGTCATGTTACCCTTATGGACCGGTCATGTTACACCCACCCCCCACGGGATATTTTGTTCATATATTAAAACTAAAGAGAAATGTCAAAAGCTGTGTTACCCTCACTCTCACGGGATAATTATTTGTTCATAAAAACAACTGCAAAATTATACGGATAAACGTTCGCCAGAATACTGTAACATTTTATGTTACAAATATTAAAAAAGTATTTAGTATCTTGCGCTTTAAAAGCTACAGAATAGTTGCGGACATATTTAAAGATAAAGCATGTGGATCGAAGTCATGAAAATAGAAGTCGAATGGCTTTAATCATAGACTGATTTGGCTTCTACACTACGTCGTTTGATGCTGCTAAAGCTGCTTGTTTAATAAACGGAGAATGTGTATTAAATGGTTCCCCTAATGGTCTTAGTTCGACGGAGTAAACATGTTCAAACCACTTAGAAACTGTATAAAGTATGAAGAGTTGTGAGCGCCGAGCTCGAATGGAAAATATAACTTAATATATGAGTATAGCTAACACACAATGTACTCTAGAAGGTTAGAAGGTACAAGCATAGTAAAATGTCGAAGTTTCAAGTGCAAGATATAATTGATGCTGGTGGAATATAATACTCATTTTACTTGATGAGACAAAAGATAATTTGTAACTGATTTGGTTTGTTTATATTTCAGCCAAGAACACACTTAAAATTTACTATGCTGTTTTTATGCTGTACTTGAGTACTTATGCATGACTGTGTACTGCTTGAGCGCTCAGTGTTCCATGCCGGCAGGTATGTAGCCAATCTCCAAATGGAGCTAGGCTTATGCCGGCACAGCTGTGGGGCTGAGGAAGAGAATGGGTGCGGCTCAGAGGGCAGATTCCTCTTCAACCTGGCTCAAATTCTAGTTGTTAGCAAGTGAATCTAATTTTTTTGCAAATTGGCTTGTAACTCCAGAATTCTTTATTATTCACCTAAGTTTTGATGTGCACATTTTCAATTTGGAGTTAGCCTTATAGACTATGGAGGTTGACAACTCCATGGCTCCCTAACTTCTGCCACCATGTGGTGTTGTGATACAAAATTTGCCTAATATTGGGAAGTGTTCAATGATTATAAATAGAGCCACTGTAATATATTTAGACGGCCGGCCAAGTCATCATATCTTGCAACTCGATGGCAATTTTATGTTAGAAGCTAGTAACAATCATATTCATACTCAGATAGATGTAAGGAACAAGGTTTGAGGTGTTACCAAGTCGAAATCTTATATTTTGAGTGAAAAAATATGGGATTTCTAAGCCTC
This sequence comes from Trachythela sp. YZ-2020, assembly GCA_016169945.1. Classification (NCBI taxonomy): domain Eukaryota; kingdom Metazoa; phylum Cnidaria; class Anthozoa; order Malacalcyonacea; family Clavulariidae; genus Trachythela; species Trachythela sp. YZ-2020. The sequence continues at coordinate 2,015,543 of JADLSH010000085.1, forward strand.
TTTCCCGCGAAATCGCGGTAGTTTAACTTCAAACGATTACCGACAATTCTGCTGATGTGAGACAGACTTCTTTGCTCTGATTGGCTATTGGCATTGTTCCTAAATTAGTCAGCCAATGAGGGAACGTCGAAAAGTCCTGACGCTTCCGGTTTTTGCAACACACGAGGTAAACAACATCAAAGTACAAGAAAGAAATATGCTATTTATACGATTTTAATGACATTTAGGTAAGATTTTTCGTGTTAATGCGATCAATATTAGCTATCTATACTGATACAGCCCCTGTTTTTCCAGCATTTGCTTAATTACTGAGTATCGTGCCAAAATGTTTTGTATTTTGTCCGGCCTGAATTGCTCGAGCTAAAATATTTTATACTGTATCCATCCAACTTTGTTGAATTGTTGTTCAGTCAATGTTTGGAACTTGTATATCAGTCTACCAATGGAAGTGTATTTAACGATTTACCTGATTGTCTCTAACTACAGTAGACTCCCGTCTGTTTTTGATTGTTGTATACTATATTTCATTTGCACTGACCTATATAAAGGCTAGCCTGTATTATTCAATGTCTATCGCTGTAGCCTGTAATTATAAACACAAACGCATTTGACTAAAATGACTATATTGTATATATATTTTTATATTTTAATGTTAACTGTTAGAAACATATTCGGCTTTTGAATGGAACTAACAATATAAATTGTACTTTGCAATTTGTCAATTATATTCAATAACAGTGATGTATTTGTTCGTGAACAAACTCAAGCACGGAAATTTTTTAAAGTTCTAACTTCTAGAATGGCTTACGAGACCTGTTATCATTGGGAATGATATATTATTTTTATAATAAATAGGGACAACTATCTATTTCATTAATTTCGAACACAGGAATTTGATGTCAGTCCGAGACAAACAGCTGCAACTTGCTGCCACCGCCAGTTTAAACCAAAGGCTAAATAATTGAACTGAACAGTGCGGTAAAATCTTGTTGAAATTATAAGAATACTCTCTGATGATTCAATAAGTCGAGAAATGAGATAGTATCGATTGAATAAAACAGTCCTACTTTTTCCGCTCAGACAGTACAATATTTTGTGCACTATATTTTTGTACTGGCTGTATTAAAACTATATTGACTTCACAAGATATAGGCAGCGGCGATAATCAAGCAAATGCGGGCAAAGGGGTCTAAATCAGTGTAACTAAGCAAATAACAATTGGGTATAGATAATATTGATCGCATTAACACGAAAAATCTTACCTAAATATCATTAAAATCGTATAAATAGCATATTTCTTTCTTGACTTTGATGTTGTTTACCTCGTGTGTTGCAAAAACCGGAAGCGTCAGGACTTTTCGACGTTCGCTCATTGGCTGACCAATTTAGGAACCAATGCCGATAGCCAATCAGAGCAAAGAAGCTGTCTCAATAGCAGCAGAATTGTCGGTAATCGTTTGAAGTTAAACTACCGCGATTTCGCGGGAAGGAAGCTTAGAAATATCATATTTTTTCACTCAAAATTTAAGATTTCGACTTGGTAACACCTCAAACCTTATTCCCTACATCTACCTGAGTATGAATATGGTTGTTACCAGCTTCTAACATAAAATTGCCATCGAAATATTTTAGGAGCATATTTTGAACTCTTGGCCGGCCGACTAATTAGCATGTTACAATCAAAATTATTCTATGGCATGTATAATCAAATGCATGTTTGGACTGGATGTGCCTAATTTCAGAAAATAGCAAATAGTCTTCTATGTTATAGATAAAACATGAGCAGTCGATCTTTATCTGATATAGAAACTCGAGCCGAAGGCGAGCGTTTGTATATCAGATAAAGATCGGAGGCGAATGTTTTATCAAACTCTGAACATGTGGTGCAATTAAGTGTTTATGGTCAAACTACCTGAAAAATGCAACAAGAAATTCAACATTGCAAGGGAAGGCTGTTTGCATGGAAGTTAGTGACTATTAACTTCTAGATGAATTTCACTAACTTCCAGATAAATTGGTAGTTGGCTCAAAATTGGTAGTTTAATCCTAAAGACCCAATTAAAGCTTACTATTAATTTAGTACTGCCTGCTGTAAGGTAGGTCATACAACTTTTATACCCAGCTGGCTGTTTATAATAGCTAGATCAATGTTTTCAATTTCAATGGTTGGATGCCCATGTGTTAAAATATGGTGCAGGCTATATGCTGAACAGAAAATTGAAACTGTTCAGACAGCAACAAGTTTGCCATACACATAATGACTGCTAAAATATTCCATAAACTATAATTAGGATACATGATTATTTCATTATGACCATGTTGGCTAGGATCTTGCTTCACTACTTGCCAGATTTAGCTATTTTGGCAACAAATACCAGACAAGGTTTTTCTCTGCTGGTATTATGGCTCTTGCCTTATTTGTTGTCAAAAATATATTTTTTATTTGAATCGATTTCTTGTTATAAAAATTGATATGCTACAGTAGATAGCACAATTTTGTCCTCATTTCTTACATAATTTGGAAACTGTCCTCTAATGCTAAATCAGGCATACATTATATTGAGTCGTACAGTTGTACTACGATACTTTCATTTTAATAATGAATTAACCCACTTTCCATCTTCTTAGAAACCAAAAACTGTACATAGCAAATGATACTATATTAAGAAATTGTGCCTGCCATGCAAATAGAAAGAAAGAAAAATAGAAAATTCCCCTTGTGGTTTGAATTGGTTTCTATGTATATGAAGCAATCAGAGTAGACAGACTGACAGAGTACAGGTTTTAATAGATATGGCACAAACTATATAATTATGTGATTCATAAAAAAATTACAATTTAAAATTTAATGGTTTTCATTGTATAGAAATACCAAATCTACCTTTATGCTTGTTAAAAGATTTACAGCATCAAATATATATAGCATGCATATACAGTACACGAAAAATTACCGACTAACATTCTAAAACCTTTAAAACCTCAACCAAGTCTTTTATACATGTTTAAATTGTCCAAAAAAGCTGAACTTAAAGATAAAATAAATTCTCCACTCCATGCAATCCGCCATTTTGGATTTCAAAATCCTCCCCACGTACCTACCCTGAAGACAAAAATCGCTGCGCAAACAAGATGCGCAAAACGGCTCAACCATATCGGGTTTTGGCAGGCATCTCCCCGACTTTCTACCTGACGCAACTACCCCGGGGATCCAAGAGATGCCTGCGGAGGAGGCTAGATATGTTGTACAGTTCATCGTTAATAAACGATGAACGCGTCAGAAACGAGGAGCCAGCGTCAGCAAACATCAACTGACTAACAGAAGCTTAACAGTCGCCTGAAGATTGCTTTTAAGCATGAAACTCTGAGTAGTGACGATACTATTTTAAGTATATAATTAAATTCGCTCTACCTTTAGGTATTGAGCACTCTTCAGACTATATATACGTTCAAATATTTTGAATTATTTTATTTTATATATATATATATATACTATATATAGTTTTCGCTTACCTCAAGGTGTCCACTACAGCTGCTTTGTGCAATAAAGCACTCATCAGGTAGAATGAGGGGTTTCGAAAAAATGATCCATTTAAGTAGTTTTGGTCGAAACATCATGGTCGTGTGGGCGTTCAAATATTCATGCATGCATTCCTTTATTTCTATAGGTTGTTTATCGCTTCCTTTCCTTAACATTAGGTCTGCAAGATATCTTGTAACGATTAGCTCTGTTTTCTGTGCGCGAACGTTGCGCAATTGACCAAGTCAGAAATCTACTTTTGTGTTTACATGTTGAAACTATTTCCGATCTATATACATATTTACTCATTATATACCAAACTATTAACAGACGTTTACATTGGCACACGTCCATGGTGTTACACAATATTTAAATATAATAAACTATAATAAATTATTTAAATGATGCTCGTGCAATGCAAAACGAAATGAATGCTTAACCGGAGGGTTTCCATTGAAGAATAACGTAATTAGAAGAGGTTTGCATAAACATACTGCAGGAAAACACACCGCAGATATCGATCTAAATACATAGATATATACATAGTATGGTAAGTAATATACATGCAATACAACTATATAATATAGCTACACACAAACGCGTTTGTTCTGATTTTTCATCGTTAATTTTAAGGTCTCTGAAAAAGGCCTTAAGTTCTATTAATCGCTATTTTAATGGTTTTAAGCAAAACGATCGCCTTTCGTCATCGACAAGCAGCATATGACATTAACAAGCTAAAATACTTCAAAACCTTGTTAATTTCGGGTTAATTTTACGCATCCAGAAAAGTATTTATTTTTTATGATTTACACTGCAAAAGTAATAGACTTGATCAACACAGGCATACTATATAGCTTATACGCAGTATACCAAATTTTAAATTACGTACAGCAATTAACATAGTCTGCAAAGTTTGACTTTTAAAAATTTTTGCCGCGCCCGCGCGAAGCAAATTTCGCTGGCAAAAGTATTCGGCCCTCTAACAGGACATGGGCACAGCATCAAGTACTTATTACTAAGTTGAAATGCGAGCATGAATGCGTAAGATGCAAGATCATAAACAAATTTTGCTTCACAGCATTTTGTATTTTTGATTAAAGCCAGACTGATAACACGAAAAACTTGGTTCCTTGTTTCAGTTTGAAGATATTATATTGATATAAACGGCGTAAATATATAAGACTTTCATGAATTCTTTATCGATGCCGATGGACATGCAGCTGCTCTCGTGTATTTTACACGGCCAGGTGAAACGTGCTGAAGACGCCAAAATAAGCCTTATAAACCTATTTCAAGGTGTTGTCGTTAATATTGTGCCTGAGCTACCTAATCTTCAACTTTTTAAGCAAAAGGCCTTTCGTCAAGATGTATACGTGTAGTTAGTTGAAAAAACGTCATGTCGAAGGCTTCACTCGAAAAGTAGAAGCAGCGGCCTATATAGTAGCCCGTATAGCCGTAGCCTATTGTATATAGCGAAATCTATATCTACAGTCATTAAACCCCAGATATGTTCTTATAGAGCAGCATTTCCTGGCCTTTTCGTAGATTTTTGACATAATTATATATATGTCATGATAGTATTAGGCCTATGTATAAAATGCAATCATTTTCTAGTCCGAGATCAACTATATTTTTATCTCCGATTAACCTATTAAAACTTATATATACTATACTTTTTATATTTATATGTAAAATCTATATTGCTTTCATTATTCAAATATAATAATGTATTTGATATACAATATGTAATTTTCTCACCACATGGATATTGAAGACCACAAGATGTTCGAATTCAAGTCAATTTTGATATATTTCATCGTTCGTATATATTTCTCATTCCTGGCATTTAATATGCATTAATTGGACACGCTGAACCAATTTATGTATATTCGGCATGATTAATGCGTATACTGATGAAACGATTGAAAAATTATGTCCGTTTAAGTACGACCGAGATGTTTTTAAAGTCTTAAAACAGTTTCTCGTTCTATGAAAGACTGGAAGAAATCCTGAAATCGGTTTAAAATGCAAAATTCTACTCATGCCAAAATTGGCATTCAGTCTTCTTTCAATTCATGAAGAAATATGACTCCGATTTTCAGTTGTCAAATTTACTCTTTAAAAAAACCATCTATAAATAGGGAAAATTATAAATGAAATTGGAATAGAATGATATATCAATCTTTTGACTTGAATAAGTATATTAAACTTTGTGAGACACTGCATGCAATGTAGGTGTAATAAAGTGGAGACAGTTACATAAAATATAGACATGAATTTAACAAATTTACCTCTAAATTTTTCCGCCAAAATGTAAACTGTCTTCGAGAACCTTTTCTGATAATATTTGAAGGATATGAAGCATATTGTGACGAAACGCAGCAGTATATATGACATGTACACATGTAGATCAGCCAAATAAGTCAGATTGAGAGGATGTGGGCGATGAACGTTTAATGATATTAGCTTTCGGAAATAGATATCAATTTCGGTGATTGAAAGAAAATGGCTAGCAGGTCATTAGATATGCATTGATTGTTATCATTTCCAAGCTGCCGGCTCTGGATTGACACTATTTAATTTGCCCAACAAGCATTTACATGAAATTGCGCAGTAGAAAGTGCGTTTCAATATCTGGAGCGGCATACTTTGGCATAAAAACCCATAAATAGCAAATGAAGTGTGATGCGAGCACGCCGCGTTCAAACGAGAAATCGTTTAGCGAGAATCAAGCGAGAATGCTTTCGCGTTTCGAACCAACGCGCACCGTTTTGTTACTCGGAAGATATCACTTTCGAGAAACCTGTACGTTGAAAAGCGCGATTCGAGGATGGAAGTTTTTCTGTATCCAGCATTCCCAACAGAAGTGGACAAAATCGGCACATTACCGGGGAGGGGGGTGGATCCCACTTCCGTGGCTAACGTTAATACGGAGAGCCAAATTACCGCTCCACGTCTGAATTAAACCTCAAAAAGGACCCCCCTTAAGAATACATTTTTTATTTTCATAATATATCTAACACTAGAAATCTTTTCCCAATCAGTGTTCAAATTAAAAGCACGAATTCAGTAAAAATCACATTTATTCTATAAATATTGAAACTTTATTAATCTACTCATTGTGCCTATAGAAAACGCTGTCTTTCGATAAGTCACCTGAATGAGTGTATACTTTACAAACTGTCAAGAAAAAACTCACAGTTTCATATTTTTTCTAAAGACAACCAATAATTTAAGATATTTTTGTGCGTTGACGGTTTTCCAGTTTAGAGAATTGGTAATTGAAAGTCGGACTGCGAAGAGAGACGCTGTCGATCTTGACTCTAGTCTGACTCTGAAATATACATGAGAGGTGTAGAATAACGACGATAACTGGGACGGGAAATCTTCTGGTAAAATACCACTACTCTTATCCTTTTTACGTCTACTTTTTAGCATTAAGATCGCTCTTCTGCCGGTCAACCAAGCTGAAGACCCTGTAAGGTTGGGAGTTTGGCTGGACCGGCACGACTATCAAATGATAACGCAGATACCCTAACGTAAGTGTAACGTGTATACAATATGTAATGTGAAACCGATGTGGTTTCCGGACAGTGGATGATCTAGACAATGACTTGAGCCGATGACGAGAGAGTGAACGCGCACCTCAGAGCGAGAGGGTCGCACATGAAAGGCTGTAGCCTCTGTAATATAACTGGGAAATAAAGAGTTTAAAACCGAGTTCGTGAAGTCTATTGAGTATCGGCACGCTACAATTGGTGGCAGCGGTAAAACAAAAAACGAAATCATGTCAACGAGCATTCTGCCAACAAAATTCGACGGAGACGACGTTGTCGCCTGGCTAAGAGAGTTTGATGCATGTGCTGTAGCCAATGGTTGGAAAGACGACGACAAGATCAAGAAATTGCCTGCGTTTCTCCGTGGCCGCGCGTCTAGTCATTTCTACGCCATTCCTGCCGAGGAGAGCCACATACGACGCCGCGACGAAGCGCTTGAAACAAGCCCTGTGCCCACCAGTCGAGAGGGAAAATTATTATGCCAAGTTTGAGGCCCGAATGCTTCGGAGCGGTGAAGACCCATCAGTTTTCAAGTGGGAGCTGGAACAACTTCTGGAAAAAGCCGACCCAACGCTCGGTGACGAAGCCACATCTGCACTTTTGTCGCGCCAATTTATGCGTGGTCTACCCAAACCAATGAGAGGGAAGCTTTTGGCTCATAACCCCACACCAAACGTGAACGAAATGCTAGGCTTTGTTCAGCGTTATCGTGCGATTGAAGAACACGACTCATCCTTTACAACCAACGCCAGCTCCGCAACACCCAAACCGAACGCCGACATGGACCAACTCGTGGGTCTCATGAACGAACTTGCCACTCGACAGAAGGCGCTCGAAGATCAGATGGCCACTTCAGAACAGTTCTATGCCGCCGCAGTTAACCAACCTATAAATCGACAGCGATCGAAAGCTACATGTTTTCAATGTGGAAAACCAGGTCACCTTGCTCGTGATTGCCGCACTCCACGCCAACGTCAAAACCATTCCAATGTACGGTGCTATGAATGTCAAAGATATGGACATTTTGCTCGCGATTGTGGAAACTATGCACCTTTAAACTTCCAAGGGGCGTCTCGAGGAACTACAGGCCGGTAGACAGCCCCGAAACAAGTAAGCACTGTGACTCTCTTAATGCTAATAGTACTAATGTTTGTAATGAGAGCTTGCCTGCACACCCATTCGTAACATGTTTCATTGACGGTGTACCGGTCAATGCTCTTCTAGATACTGGATCAATGAAGTCTTTTATTAATGATAACATTCATAATATTCTCGATTTTGACTGTATTCTATTAGATAAATCGCAATCACAGCGTTGCACTTCAATTACAGGTGGGGAATTAGATATTCAAGGCAACATTGTGACAAGTGTCACTTTTCCTCATTCTCAACGTAAATATAATAGTTGTTTTCTTGTAAGTAGTAATATACCCTACGATTGTGTTTTGGGATGGGACTTTATTACGCAGCACAAATTAGGTATTCAAGGGATTTTCGGGGAGGTCGAAGTAGTTTTCAGTTAGTGGGGCCCTATGGGAAATTCCCATTACATGCGGAGCATCCAACAATGAAGGTACAGTCGAGCGGAGTTGTGATCACAGAGGCAAATCCGCCTGTTGCTTCCCCCGATGACTCGAGTAAAACCACTGAAACAAGCATGCTTCTTGTCCAATCTCAGTTGAAAGGTGTTAACAAAGTTATTCTTCCTAAGGGCATTGCAATTCCGGCTCGATCGGAAATAATAATTGACGGTAAGGTGCTGGTGAAAAACATTTCACAGGTTGGTATGATATCAGGTAGTCAATCAGATAGTGTTAGACATTTAAAAGGCTTGCATGTAGCTCATTTAGTTGTTACTCCTGTAGGTAAAATAGTGCCAATTCGAATAGCTAACACTACGGACAACGAAATTGAATTACCACAAGGTTGTAAATTGGCGGAATTTTGTCCTCTAGTCGAGAAAGAGACCGTTGCTAACAACAACGATCCGGTTAAAAATTGATTCTAGTCTAGACCCGGGTTTAAGTAATTCTGAAAAACAACAAGTGAAACGAGTGTTAGAAGAGTTTGAGGAACTTTTTAGCGGTGAAATTAGCAAAACAAACGTAGCGCAGCACAAAATTGACACCGGTGACAATTCTCCAATTAGGCAGCGAGCCAGACGAATGCCATACGCATTTCGCGAAGAGTCAAACAAACAAATTTCGGACATGTTAGATCAAGGAATTATAAGTCCTAGCACCAGCCCATGGGCTAGCCCAATTGTTTTAGTGCGAAAAAAATCAGGTGATATTCGCTTTTGCATTGATTACCGGCAACTTAATCAGATTACTCGTCATGACGCACATCCCTTGCCAAGGGTAGACGATTTACTCGACTCGGTGGGAAACGCGAAGTATTTTTCCACTTTGGACCTAAAAAGCGGCTATTGGCAAATTCCAGTTCATCCTGACGATCGTGAAAACCGCTTTTATCACGCATAGCGGCTTATACGAGTTCAACCGAATGCCTTTTGGCCTCGCAACTGCGCCCGCAACGTTCCAGCGAGCCATGGAACTAGTTTTAGCTGGTCTTACTTATAGTATATGTCTTTGCTATTTGGACGACATAATTATATTTAGTAACAGCGTTACCGAACACTGTGATAGGTTAAGAACGGTTTTAACTCGTTTCCAGCAGCAAAATCTGCGGTTAAATGTATCAAAATGTACTTTTGCGGCAAAGAAGGTTCACTATTTAGGACATATGATATCCGAAGACGGTATAAGCCCGGTTCCGTCAAAGGTCGAAACAATCAAGCAAATTCCGGTGCCAAAGACAGTCAAGGAAGTCCGAAGTTTCCTAGGTTTATCGGGGTATTATCGCCGTTTTATTAAGAATTACGCAGCCATTTCGGCACCTCTGACTAAATTGACCTCAACAACCAGTACAAAACAGTTTGAATGGAACCAAGATTGTGAAAATGCTTTTACAACGCTTCAGACATGTCTGTGCAATTCGCCGGTACTAGTCCATCCCAAATTTGACCGAGAATTTATCCTACAAACAGACGCATCGGATATAGGACTAGGTGCGGTATTGTCACAGATTGATGACAATGGCGAAGAACGACCCATAGCATATGCGTCTAAAATTTTGTCCGCCCGGGAGCGAAAATACTGCACAACAGAAAAAGAAGCATTCGCGATTGTATTTGGTATCCGCACTTTTCGGACGTACTTATTAGGCCGCCCGTTCAAGGTTATAACAGACCATAGTGCCTTAAAATGGCTACATAGTATACGTCTTAAAGGACGGTTAGAAAGGTGGGTAATGGAGTTACAAGAATTTCAATTTTCAGTCATTCATAAGCCAGGTAAACTCCACAATAATGCCGATGCTCTGTCTCGTCTTGTAGCACCTATTCCTAGCGAATCTCACATGCATGAAAACACAGTCCAAGAATGCCAAACTGATACCACTGCGACATCGTATTTACAGGACTCTGTCGAAGATAAACCTAATTGTGCAATAAGCGTTAATCCAACAATTAACTTACGGACTGCGCAACAAGAAGACCCGATTATTTCTCAAATTATCCAACTTAAAATTAGCGGCACACCAAAACAGAAGCTTGCGACATGGCGACATGACCGTCACTTAGTAACATTTTGGCATCATTACAAAAAGTTGTTTGTTCGAGATGGGTTGCTTTATCGGTCACTTAAGACACGAAATACGCATCCCGATCCGGTTGTAGTTGTACCCAAAGCACTAGAAAACGAAATACTTAAGGGTACCCATGATAGCCCATTTACCGGACACCTAGGCGTCACACGAACACTAGACCGTATTAGGAAACGTTTCTTTTGGCCACATATGCGAAAATCTGTTGAAGATTATATCCGCCATTGCGACGTATGCATCAAAAGAAAAGCGCCAGCGCCGACGGCAAATAGTGGAACTGCCCCATTGCAAAGTTTAGAAGTGAGCACACCATTTACATTTTGGGCTTTAGACTATATGGGCCCCTTGCCTGAAACTAGTCGTGGCAATCGCCACATATTGGTTTTAATGGACCACTTTACAAAATGGTGTGAAGCGTTTCCCACTGCAGACCAAAAGCGTCCACAGTAGCTAAAATACTTGTCGATAAAGTTTTCAGTCGATTTGGGCCCCAGTTGTCTTACACTCTGATCAAGGGGCGAACTTCGAAAGTAATTTAATGCACGAAGTGTGCGATTTAATGGGAATCACCAAGACGCGAACAACGGCGTATCATCCTCAATGCGACGGCCAAGTAGAGCGGCAAAATAGGACACTGCAAGATATGTTAGCGGCATTTTGTACAAAACACGATAACGATTGGGATTTATGGCTAGACGCAGTAGTTTTCGCCTACAACACGAGTCGACAAGAGTCATTGCAAACATCTCCATATGAGATAGTTTTTGGTCGTACGCCGAGATTGCCCTTAGAATTAGAGCTAGGCCTCCCACTGAAAGACCCTAGCACACAATCCGAATACACACAGTCTCTTAGGAAGATATTTAAGGAGGTGAGAGAGGTAGCAAAGGTAAACTTAGAGAGAGCAAGGGAGAAACAAATGAAAGGTAATGAAGAGAGAATGCAAAAGTGGCGCCCATTCGGGTCAGGTGAAACAGTTTACTTGCGTAGACCAAAAGGATGGAAATTTGGGGCCAAGTGGATCGGGCCGTTTGAAGTTGTTTGTCGGTTAGGCGTTGATTATAAAATCAAATCGATCGAAGGTAAGATTACGGTGGTACATCATGATCGATTGAAGCGTGGTTATGCACCATTAAACTGTGGAGACATTGTCTGCCCTGCGCGAGAAATTGGGGGCGATCAGGTGGTTTACAATGTTCCCGCAAACAACGTTCAACCTAATTGCGAAAATGCTCCACATGTCCCTCGGGTTAGGCCTAGGAATCTCAGGCAAGATGTCCATGCGCCTGATCGGTATGGGTTTGCTGCGTAATAATACTCCCAGAACAAACTCTGTTGTAGTAATTTATATAATTCATAATTCTGTAAATGTACAATTCTTGTGGGCAAGAATTTTATGTAGGGAGATGGTGTAACGTGTATACAATATGTAATGTGAAACCGATGTGGTTTCCGGACAGTGGATGATCTAGACAATGACTTGAGCCGATGACGAGAGAGTGAACGCGCACCTCAGAGCGAGAGGGTCGCACATGAAAGGCTGTAGCCTCTGTAATATAACTGGGAAATAAAGAGTTTAAAACCGAGTTCGTGAAGTCTATTGAGTATCGGCACGCTACATAAGGTCAATGACGACGGAAATCTCATGAAGAACAAAAGAGTGAAGGCTAACTTGATTTTCATTATTTATATTGAATACAAACTGTGAAATCATGGCCTATCAATTGCCCTTAGTCTTTATTAATTTTAGGCTAGAAAAGTGTCAGAAAAGTTACCACAGGGATACCTGTGTAGGAGAATATCAAACTCCGAAATCTTCTCGTCTTTTTCTTGAGTATATATGTTTCCTGCGTTACCCTCGCGTAACTAGAAGCAAAGATACAGTGTTGGGGAGTGGGGGTGAATCGTCCCTAGCTTAAAACTTTATAGAAAGGATAATGGTCTATCGGCCATGCTTTCAAAATCAAAATTAGGTGGGCCTTTACCTTTTGTTCTCCATGAAAATTTCGTTCTCATTGACCACACCTTAGGACGCCGGTGTTATCATTTGACAGTTGTACCGCCTCAGTAATCCTGACCTGACAGTGTTTTCGGCTTGGATAGACCGGCACAAGAACGATCTTGATGCTTAACGTTGATGTCCAACTCCGCTTTACCTAAAATTCAATGTTGAATTGCTGGTACTTAGTGATCGCTACGTTGCACAGATGCGTCATTTTCGCTGAGCGCCCCGCGAAATCGCATATGTGCACGGACTGATCCGTGGAAAAAGTACAATGTGTCAACGGAGAAAATTGCATATACGAACGGAGCGCCGAAGCAAAGTTCGGTGCTTCTCGGATTGCCGATCAACATGTGCACTGGGCGGTCGGTAGGAAAAGCACAATGTCTCCATGGTGCTCCGTAGCATGTTGCGTTTGTGCACGGAGCAGTTCGTAGACAGTCCAATACCTCCACGGAGTGCCGGTATAAAGTACAAAGTATATAAAGATAGATTTTCTCCCACAATAGATTTGCATTTGTCGAAATACGATTTAGTTATAATTGATGAGTTACAATGATTACAGATGTCATACTTAAAATATTTTTAAAATTTAAGGAGGCTCCCTACAGTTATAGTACAGTTTGAAACGCGATCTATATAGATCAGACGTCACCCTCGCGTGGAATCTTCGTGACCCGGTAAAATTTTGAACAAGCCGTGGGAAGTTATTTTCGAGACTTATCTGCGAATAAACCACAACTTTTTTATTATAATCGTATATCTTTGAAATTCAAACAGTACGTATGTTCTTAACCAGTTTCTAAGCTTTCTTTAAGTAAGTTTTTTTACGTATTTACGTTCAGTATTATCTTTTATAATGTCCAAAATCGTCGACTTGTTGCAGACTAAAAATTCTAAAATGATATTTTATACTCTCAAAAATGATATTTTATACTCTCTCTAGAACTGTCAAAGTAATATATTTTTTAAAGCAATCAAAAGTTTAAAACCTACTGCATACAACTACAGTACAGACAGTTACGACTTTAATACGAGTTGTCTTATGAAATTTGGAATTATTTGAATGTTTTGAATGTTTTCTTACCGATTTCAACAATAAAAACAAATTTAAGAGACGTTGGATTAATTCAATACGTAAACCACCGACAAACCAGCCCAGAAAAAAAGACCACCAACAAACAATCTTGGGTCCAACAAGCCAAGGGTAACAAAAACGAAGCGAATTTTGCTCGCAATTGTAAACCATTTCGAAAAAAACAGCCTGTTTTACAGCGGCCAGCGAGTGACTCGAACATGCGCCCGCAAACACTATATCGTGATCGGTCAGTATTTTTTTTAGGCATTGCGTGTTTTTCGCGAGCAGAAAATGGCATTTTGAGGTCCTTTTTTCTCGTTCGTTTGTCCGGTGACCATATCTCAAAATTTGACTATGTATTCAACGTAGTAAGTTCTATTAAATTCTTAAATTTAAGAAAAATCCCTAGTGCAGTTTTTGTGATACTAAATTTTGGCTAAATCTAAATCTACACTAGAGATTTTCAAAAAAAATTCTGAGGAAACTCAGAATCTCATGATTTATTTTCTGCAAAAAAAAGAGTAGGTCACCGACGTTATTTTTCCGCCATCGTACCTTCTTTGGCTAAAACTGCCAAGATATATGATGACGTCATGCCGCCATGGCAACGTCAAGAGTAAAAAACTTGTGTTGAAATTATTGCTTGATATACGAGGAATAAAGGGCTTACCCAAAAAATTTATTTTTCCAAGCTTATAAACTTTCAAAGAGCTTTCAATTCAAAACACTGATATCTATTGGAAACTGTAGGGAGCCTCCTTAAGGGCCATTTTGTTTCGACCTGTACTTATGCTGTGCTGGGACGCAGGACAACAACAGTCATTTCCCATAAAGACAGAAAGTTACGCAGCTACATAGGCCTTTTGATAATACCCAATTCGTTAATAATATACATATTACAAATTGCAAGGCCAGAAGAGGAAAGGAAAGAAAGGCGAGAAAGAACGGTGTAGCTTTGTATGTTCGAAATAACATTAAGGTTGCTTCAATTAATCAAGCGGAGCATTTTGAAGTCATTAGCATTACAGCTGAACTTCCATCGAACCATGTCATGCTAATTTGTGGCATTTATCACCCACCTCCAGGGACGTAGCCAGGGGGGGAGCCTTGGGAGCCGCGGCTCCCCCCCTTTGGTAATATTTAGTGCTAATACTTACTGCAAAACCAGGAATTATGCCCCACATATAGCCACAACTACCTTTAATCCAAATAATGTAAGTTTTGGTGTGGAATAGGTTATTTTGTTTTGTTTATATACGTAAAATTTTCAGGTTTTGGACGTTGAAACAAAACGGAAGAATAATTAGTGAGGAATGAAGGCCAGCTACGTCCCTGCCCACCTCGGCCTAGATATAACGAAATAGAATTAATTGATTATTTACAAGAAATTACAGATGATTTTTTAGATGAAAATCCGAATTGTGCTGTAGTGCTTGGTGGTGACTTAAATAAGCTTAACATTGATATTTTGGCAACTAGACTGGGATTTGACGCTCTATAGTTAATTTTCCAACGAGGTGTAATAATATCTTAGACAACTGTTTAACTAATTACCCAAGCCTGTTTCATTCGTGTTATGCTGTAGATGGTACCATTAAAACTGATCATAAAGGTGTTATATTACCTCCTGTTCATAAACTTAAACCTGTTCGTATGCAACGTGTATTTAGGGATCGTAGAGAACATAGAAAACGAGAATTTTATGGATAAATACAAATGGCAGATTGGAGTGACATATTATCTATGGACTAGGAGTTACTATCGCAAGGAAATTGCTGCCTCGAGAAAACAACTGTTAGCGAGAAAACAACTTCATTTACAGGTGATATAGATGTTACTACGAAAATAAGGCTCTGCTCGCAGGATAAGATTTAACGTATTATTACGGATGTTGCCGAAGTGTCGACACGGTAAAAATATTCGTTTGTCTTTTTGGGCGTTGAAAGTTACGTTTACGCCCATTTTTAAGCATGTTTTGCTCACATGTTTACAATTCTAATTTTAAACGGCCAATCCGGTTCTGGGTCAGAATTGCTATCATAAGTGATAAGAGGAATAGCTGTTTAATATTAGAATTGTAAACATGTGAGCAAAACATGCTTAAAAGGACCAACCTTTTGAATCATGTGACATGTTTCACACTGTAAAACTGTCCCATGCTTTGGAACGCAGCGAAGAATGAAGAATGCTATGCAGAACTAATACAATTCTTGGACGACAAAAGTCTTTCACTGGTGATGAGAGACGCCGCCGATGATGGCAGAAAAGCTTTGAAAATGCTACGTGAACATTACGCAAGTGAGGGGAAGCCAAGAATCATAACACTGTACACCAAGTTAACATCACTTGTAAAGGAAGCAAATGAGACAGTTACAGATTACTTGATAAGGGCTGAAAAGGTTATCACAGCTCTCAGAAACGCCAAAGAAACACTCAGCGACGGACTCGTTATCGCAATGATCTTGAAAGGACTCCCGGAGTCGTATAAACCATTCACCATCCATGTTACTCAAAGTTCAAGTGAACTAACCTTCGCCGAGTTTAAATCCCATTTGAGAAGTTTCGAAGAGACAGAAAAATTCAATGCAAAACCAAAAGAAGATCAGGTGATGAAATTTGAATCATTTACATCTCCCACGTGCTACGGTTGCGGGCGTAAAGGACACATTATCAAAGATTGCCCCGACAAATCTGAAGCAAGAAATAGATGGTGCAACTATCACAAGAGCACAACGCACAACGACAGCACCTGCAGGAAACAGCAACAACGTAAAGACAAAGCAAAGCAAGCCACTTGTGATGAGCCACCAGAAACAACCAACGATGAACATTCCTTCATTTTCCAAGTTAACGAGCATACAACCAAACGTATCAAATCTAAAGGAATGTTAGTGGACACCGGAGCTACAACCCACATCGTTACAACCGACATTTTAGTGAGAGTCGACAAAGCTTTTAAACCGGAGAAACATTACATGGAATTGGCAGATGGTACGCGGACAAACAACATTGCAGTCAAGCGTGGCGATGCCGAGGTTGTACTAAAAGATGTGAATGGGAGATATGTAAATACCGTACTGAAAGATGCATTATTCATACCATCATTCCCTCAGGACATATTCTCTGTGAAAGCTGCCACATCACATGGAGCCGAGTTGAAATTCCATCAAGACCAAAGTGAACTTATACATAAAGATGGCACCACTTTTGCCATCGAACATCATGGACGGTTGTATTATTTGCACACTCTTGAGCATTGCGAGAATGACAGTAATCATATTAGTGATAAAAATAACGATAAGGTAAGCGTCGCTTATGATATCAACACATGGCATGAAATATTAGGCCATTGTAATTTCGAAGATATTGTAAAGTTAGAGAATGTAGTTGAGGGCATGACAATATCAGGCAAAGTTGATAAATCCAAGTTAGAGTGCAATACATGCACTGAAGGAAAGTATGTAAATAGTAGGAGTAGGAGGCCAGATGCTAGAGCTACCAAGCCTTTAGAAATGGTGCATACAGATTTAGCCGGTCCTGTCACCCCAGAATCGAGGGAGGGTTTTAAATATTGTATCTCTTTTACTGATGATTTTTCCGGATCAGTATTTGTATACTTTCTTAAGAAAAAGAGTGACTCTATCATAGCAACAGAGAGATTTCTGGCTGACTGTTCTCCCTATGGTCACGTAAAGTGTTTAAGATCTGACAATGGGTCAGAATTCATGAATAACGATTTTCCATTTAACGGGTTGCCCAAAGCTATGTGGCCATATGCGGTCCAAAGTGCAGCCCACATTAGGAATAGGTGTTATAGTAATAGATTAAAGGGTACACCATATTTCGCATTAACAGGACGAAAACCTGACATCTCCAAAATGTGGGTGTTTGGATCAGAATGTTATGCATACAAACACAACCAAAAGAATTGGACCCAAGATGCTTAAAGGGAGTATTTGTGGGCCATGACAAGAGTAGCCCCGCCTATCTGATTTACCATCCAGATAGTGCATGGTAAAGTCATGAAATATCGCCTTGTAAAATTCATTAAAACCAAACATGTGGAACAATGCACACAGACTGATACTTCAAACTGTGACGATCAGAACTTAGGTAGAAAACCAAATGAAACTCAATCTAGTAGTTTCAATGAAACCCATAGTGATCCAATCTTGCCAAAATGTGAACAACCAATCACAGATACTGAAAGTGATGAGCAGGGTACAAATGGCCAAACTGATGGAAACAATGCACATTCTGGGGAAAGCCAAGATCAGACAAAAAGGTACCCCCAAAGGGAGAGGAAACCCCCACAGTACTTAAATACTGAACATTCAACTTATACAAACACTGATTATTGTTTCAAAACATGTGGAATGCCACAAACATATGTAGAAGCCACAAACTCTTCTGAAGCTGCAGGGTGGGAACAGGCCATGAAAGAGGAAATTGATTCACTTAAGGAAAATGACACATACGAATTAAGAGCGGGTGTCTGTAAAAATCGACTATCGTGTCTAGGACGCGAAAAATGAAAATCCTTGAAACTTTCTCAGAATAAAGATTTGGTTGAGTTATTCACAGTCAAGTACCAGAAAGTTCATCACATTTTTTATTTTGCATGTAAGAAAGAAATTTCAATTTATCAATATCGAAGGCTCGATACGATACGCATAACTATGCATAACTAAAACAGTTCGCAGAACTTAAAAGCTATTTAAATTGAAAATTTAATTCATAACTAGCAAGCATAGATTATACTTAATAATCCACGTGGTTTTCGTGCAGTTTAGCTGAGAAATAAATATTTTCTAGAATTTTAAATATTGTCAATTTCGAGCCAGTTTCCGACACGCTAGAAATAGGTTAAATTCGGCGGCAAATATTTCCAATGATACATTGCTCTGGCTCTTAAACTTATTTTCGCTGAAAAGAACAACATTTATGCTATTGTTTTTAGAAATAAAATTTTTGGGCAAATAAATTTAGAGCGCGAAACGTTGAGCATATCATCACAAAAATAGCTACACTCACGGATTACGTGACTATAGTCTCATACTATAATCAAACTATTAAAAAATCAGTAATTCGTTACCTTGTAGTAAAAAATATATTTTTTGAGCTTTCCTGAGGCCTACTTTACGTTTACTTTAGCCTGCAAGCGATGCTGAGATAAATTTGAAGCTTAAAATTACGTGAGATGCATGTTCACCTAATAACGTCTATTTAATCGCCGCGGTCAGTCAAATATGCGCCATATAAAGTCGAATAACACAGGTTAAAGTTGGATCTTTTCTGGTTCCGGATGTTCAAATGTACAGCTTTTATATGAGGAATTGCGGAAAACTAAAAGTGGATGGGCGAGCCAAAGCCTATGGCCCTATAAGCACATCCGACCCTAAATCGTACCATATAACATTTAATTTCGGTTGTTCAAAACATACCAAATTGCCGTGAAGACTAAAAATGTTTCACTCGTCAATTAAGGTTTATTCCGTTACACAGCAACATGACTTTACCATGTCATCCATCACTTCTATATAAGGTGCTTTGCGCTTTACAGGAAATCCAGTGGTATCCAAATCAAAATATTCACACACTTGCTGGAGCATAGCAACGCTGAGCTTCTTTAGACCATTGGTAGCTCTAAGGTGACACAAATTGAACGTGTCGAAAACAATGGGGTGTGAAAGCTGACACTCTTTTAAAACGATAGCGCGAACAGCATGATAGCTTGACTCGTCTTCAGCTGCATGGATATCTTGCTCGTCTATTGCACCTTTCTTTAGTTTTGCTGCAGTTCGGGAGAAAAATGACTGTATCTGTTTCGCAGTCAAAAATTCCTCCATGATAAAGCGTCTATTGCCCTCTGCATCTCTCGTATACCTCATTTCCAGCGACACGCTTTCAGGATTGAGTTTCTTTCCCGTCTGTTGTCCAATCAAAAACTTGTCTTTTAGATAGCTCGTCTGTTTTTCTGAGAAACGTTGGCTTTTCTTGCCTGATTCCAATGCCCATCCCTGAGCAAGCAATTCGTTTTCAGGCCCAGAAGATTGCGTGGCAGTTGTCAGGACTGGATGACTCGTAGAACCCTGTAGAAGCTTCTCCTTGTACATGATTTTTGCTTTGTCGAACAGATTTTCTCTTTCTGTGACGATGTTACACTTATCATACTGTAGATGGTTCTCAAGGGCATAGTAACGCTGAAATTGCGCAATGCATCCATCGGCAGGACAGGAAAAAAGCATTGACGTTGGCTGGTCACTGTCGCTGGGTTGATTGGCTTCTTCATTAAGCACCTGTTTTCTCTTAGTCGATCTCGTACATGGAGGGCAAATGTCCACAAATCCCCCAGGAGATATCTCACACTTTAAATCATCTTGCAAAATATCAGGAACTAAAAAGAAATAGAAAATAGGATCTAGCTTAATGCAGTACTATACATTGTAATTGATGAAAGTTGCAGTTTGAGTATTTTCATATCAGGTATTTTAGAAGAGTTTTTCAACAACCACCCAAAAAGACTTTACCTTGCAACTTTGACCACAAAATTGAGTTGCCTTTACCAATGTTATATGCCTTCCAAACTGAAACTCCGTCGTCTTTGTAGAAAAAGTTGTTTAGACTGCTAATGCCATCCCACTTGACTGCACCGACGGGAACTAAACCTTCCGCTCTAAACATAGTTACTCTAACTCCATGAACTCCACCATTAGAGAGAATGGCATCTCTCAGGTCACTTGCTGTCGTGACGTCATGTCCTTCATTTATATAGCGTCTCACGTGGGCCTTGATAGTCGCTTTTTGCGATCGCAAGGGCCTTTGCCTCCCTGTGGATCGCTGAAATCCACTCGTTTTACCTTTAATCCTGTTTCTTTGTTTATGGCATGGCAAGCAGTAAGCATAGCTGCGCTATGGTAACATCCTGCGTTGTCCTGCCGAAATAATGCTGTCGTTATTTCGGGATACTCATGTTTGAGATTGCGAAGGGTGTCTTTCATTATTGGCACAATCGCGTCACTATCTTGTGTACAATTCTCGGCAATATGGTTTGACGTTGGAAGGTACCGTCTGCCATTTTTCGAACTATAACACTAATGTGCCATGATATGCCCCGCTTGGCAAACCAATCAGCTTGACTCTCTCTGTATTTTTGGGGCAAGAATTTCATGGCCCAATCCTGTGTTATAAAAACTTCATTATCTTGCATATTTTCAAGCACAGCAATTCGACACTTATCTTGCTGCAAGGAACGAAGCTGATGATTTTTCCAAGCTAGTATGGCTTGTGTTGCTTGTGTACATGAGTACATTATGTCATCGTACTCGTCTTGCGTTACCTTGCTGCTGCTACTTTGTATGGTCGTAGTAATACTGGAAATAACTGACTTGAGACCTTCACACGATGGACATATTTTGTCGTGGACATGTTTACAATCTTGGCGGAAGAGCTTTTCCTTCGAGTCACTCAAGGAATAGAAGATACAGTGATCTGCGACGTCACTTGCCTCAGCTAGGTGAACCTGTCAAAAAGAATAAAAAAACATGGAAATAAGAACTATGACAAGAACAATGATGTTGCTTGTTTGTTTGTTTGTTCGTTCGTTCAGTCACTCATTCGTTGGTTTGTTAATTATTTCGTTCGTTCGCTGTTTAATCGAAATGCAGTTTGGATTACCTTGTACTCCGTTTTTATGTATTGTTTCCCTGCCTTCAATGCCTCTTCGCAGTATTTCACCCATTCTTTGTCGACTGCGCCATGATTTTCAAGTCTTGTGGTTAAAACAACTAGCTCGTCAAATGCTTTGGCACCATCTGCGGAATAATAGTCCAAGCCTTGAAGGGATTTACGTACTGTTGCTGTGCATACAGACAAAACACGATAAATTGTGGATGAGCTTAATGGTTTCAGGTCAGTTTCTTCGCAAATTTTACTGCTGAATGATTCTTTTCGGGATCATGGTTCGAATCACATTAGGTAACTCCAAAACACGTCCATTTGTCAAATGTAAATATCTTTGACCAAATGGGAGATCTTGAATAACGTGAGTGCTAGTAATAAACGTCAAAAAATGATCAAGTTGGCTTTCATCTACTTTAATTCGTGGACTTTTCTTGAGAGGTACTGCGGAACCACGCCCATACTGCAGGGCATGCTGCCTTGCCGTCTTATACCTGTACTCTGTGATACCAGGGATCAGTATCTTCATCTCGGTAAAGGGAACTTGGTCTGCTATGATTGCTAATACCTGCCTTCTTACGTTCCAGCTTGGCGCGTTTTGATACGTCTGGACCAACTCTTCTAAGTATCTTCTTTCGGCTTCTGGTCGCTGCTCAATAGCAGTTAATCCAAGTGCTTTTTCAACACTACGAGTAGCTAAAACAGCTCCCCACAACTTTGCTGGGTCTTCTGGTGTGACTACCTCCAGCTTTGCGACGATAGCAGCAGTTGCATTTCGAACATATACGTTCTTGCTTTGTCTACTCATTTCCTCCCATGTTTTTCTTGGTTGACTGCAGCTCAAAGATTCTTGTTTACCACAAACGCTCAGAAGCTGATTTAACTTTTGTCGACGAAGAACTTGTGGATTAAAATCGGACTCATCAGACTCGCTACTGCTATTGCTTAGTTCGGGAAAGTGTACTTCTGTATCGTCTTTAACTGACAGTCTGGTGAACGCTGTTGTCAGGTCGCTATCTTCTTCGCTTCCTTGAGATTGTCTTCTCTGAAAGATTCATATTCCGTTTAATGAGCGAGATCATTCTAATTATTTCTCAGTACTCAGATTTTAAATTTATAAATACCTCAAGAATGTCACCCAAGTCTTGACAGAAATCTTCGCTGGTGCTGGGTTCAGTGAGCGTTTGTATTGCTTGCTTTGTAGTTTGGTTTATAGTGTGATCACGTGGGTTAGTTAGACTTTCTAGAGACCTCGATGCTATCCCAGTTGACTTTAACTGTGTCCGGCATTGTTTGCAGATGGCTAATGACAGAAATATTCAAAAGTATGTTATTGAATATAAAGATACATGCTTATTTACAGGTCATGTGACCCTGTGCCTAGCAACGTAGAGGCTATGTTATCGAAAAAATCGGACTATATATATAGCGGGCTAACTATTTGATGACGTTTTGTGACGTCACAGGGGTGACATTCACTAAACGTAGGCGCATGTACGCATATGCGTACCTATTTTTAAACCGTGTAGTATTGTTGAAGGAAACTCCAAAAGAGCCTACACAGTGGCGCCTCGCAAGAACACGTACCTCGTAAGGATGTATATATAACCTTATTATACTCCTCCCCCCCCCCAAGTCATAATTGTTACGCTACGCCCCTGTGTGTCATAGTCATACAGTATGCAGAGTGGCAACCAAAGTTACTACTTATGTTTCATTCAATGTGAAATATAATTTATTTCGTCAGCTACTGGTGCAAGTACAGTATAATAACGTGCTAGTAATGATTTTGTGTGCGAGTGTGTATGTTTGTTTCTAGCAAGTAACTTACGAGTACCAATTGGAACCAGATTATTTGTGAGGTCAAACAGTTCTTTACTCTGTATATACGTGATCCCTCTGTCTCCTTTTAATGGTCTTGATTTATGAGATGCCCAGTTTATGGGAGTAGAACAGTTTTTTTTGTTGCATCGCCATCGTATACCATGCAGTTCCGTCTCTATGTCGAGGGCAAATAGTGATCGCCATATGAACTTCAGTACTCTCGAAAATCCCTATGAGAGAAATCAGTGGTTTGATGAAACTTGATGCTTTGAATTTTCTTAATTGCAGAAAACCATGTTTCATCGATTAAAAAAATTCTTTCTACGGAATTTCTTTGAAATTCGCTAAATAATTCCTTTTCATGCCAGAACAAACGTTTATCAAATAAAAAATGGGGGTAACCAGGGGTTTTAGCGAGTTAAACTGGTTTAAGGCCAAAACATCGACCACATTTATGATATTTTTTTGAAAATTTTCGAACTCTTGATACATGGCTTTATGTACTTCTGATACTTTTTTACCTTCCAACAAGTACGTACTAGCCAAAATTTCGGGTCTGTTTTCCGAATTTTAAATTTTATACAAAACTGTATGGATTTTTAAAGTCGAATCAGAGACATGTAAGCCTCTCAGATGTGCTTTAACATCCTTAAGACAGCTTCCAACTGGTACACATTCTGAGAAAATGTTCACTCTATCAGAACCACAAGTTCCCCCGACAAAGGACGCATAAGCGCACGTTGCCATTTGCCAGTGATTTGGCGCCGTGAACTGCATTTTCAAAAAGAGATTATCAATACAAAATAAATAGGAACTACGTAGAAATCCTTAGAATCATATAAATGAATAACAATTACATACTAAAGTACTAAAGTACATACGTAAGTACTTTGTCTCAATACCAGTTGTCGAAACTTCTTTGACTTTGCCTTTACAAAATTTCAGCTCAGTAGCTCATTCACACTAACAAGTAACAGTATAAAAATACGCATCCACGTCCAGCTTTGATTATATATAGCATATTTCTACTACCATTTGGAAAAGCCGTCAAATGCGAATGTTTTTCAATGTTTGTTTACGTTTGAAAGTTGTACATTACCGTGTGAAACATGTACGTTTCAAAAACAAATTGCATATTTTAGCGTAATGTATGGGCGTAATTCGCCAAGAAATGTAATTTACAGTTGCTTTCAAATACTAGCTTTCAGCTAAGCCTTAGGAAAGCTCAAAATGAAATGTCTTTTTACACAATTTGAACGAATTACTGATTTTTTTGTTGTTTTATTTTACTGTATTCTGTACTACATTATGACACTAGTCAGGTAAATCGCGTGAGGGCAGCTATTTATACTCGGCGTTTCGCGCTCTAAATGCCCAAAAATTGTATTTCTAAAAACGATAGCATAAATGTTAAGAGCCAGAGCAATGTATCATTGCAAATATTTGCCGCCGAATTTAGCCTATTTCTAGCGTGTCGGAAACTGGCTCAAAATAGACAATATTTAAAATTCTAGAAAATATTTATTTCTCAGCTAAACTGCACCAAAACCACGTGGATTATTAAGTATAATCTATGCTTGCTAGTTATGAATTAAATTTTCAATTTTAAATAGCTTTTAAGTTCTGCGAACTGTTTTAGTTATGCATAGTTATGCGTATCGTATCGAGCCTTCGAAGCCGCCCGTGAGCGGCAAAATTGAAATTTCTTTCTTACATGCAAAATAAAAAATGTGATGAACTTTCTGGTACTTGACTCTGAATAACTCAACCAAATCTTTATTCTGAGAAAGTTTCAAGGATTTTCATTTTTCGCGTCCTAGACATGATAGTCGATTTTTACAGACACCCGCTCTTAAGCATTTTACCTGAAGGTAAAAATTCAGTAGGAGGGAAGTGGGTATATACAATAAAACAAAGTGTAGAGGGTCATGAAACATTTAAAGCTAGGTACGTAGCCAAGGGATATAGCCAAGTAGAGGGAATAGACTATAAGGAGACATTTGCCCCCACAGCTAACATTACCTCAATTAGAGCACTTATGCAACTAGCGGCACAAAACAACCTCATTGTCCACCAAATGGATGTGAAGACCGCATATTTACACGTCCCAATAGACTATGAAATATATATGGATCAGCCAGATGGTTTTGAAGAAGTGTCAGAAAATGGTGATAAATTAGTCTATAAGCTAAAGAAATCTCTCTATGGCTTGAAACAGTCAGGCAGAAATTGGAATAAAGTTTTGCATGAGCACTTGGAAGCTAGTGATTTTGTTAGAAACCCAGTAGACCATTGTGTTTACAGGAAACAAATCGGTGAGGATATAATCATTGTGATTATTTGGGTGGATGACTTAATCATAGCCGCATGCAATATGGATTTAATGTGTGAATTCAAGAAAAACATGAATCTCAAATTTAAAATGAAGGATCTAGGTAAAGTTTCATACTTCTTAGGCATTGATTTCAAGCAAACGGATGGGTTGATTAAGATGAGTCAAAGGAGATACATAATTAAAATGCTTGAACGATTTGGGATGGACAACTGTAAGCCTAGGACAACCCCCTGCGAGCAAAATGTAGAGTGTAACAGTAATGAACCAGTTGACAACAAAATGTATCGTGAGATCGTAGGAAGTTTGATTTATGCCAAGACCTGCACCAGATCGGATATTAGTTGGATTGTCAGTAAATTATCACAAAAATTGTCCAATCCAAAAATGGAAGACATGGTAGCTGCCAAGCATGTTTTAAGATATCTAAAAGGCACTGCAGATTATGAATTATGTTATATCAGAATCAGAATCAGAATAATTTATCTCACACGTATTAAAAAAAGATAACATTCAACAAAATAAGTACAGTTACAAAAACAAAACCACTTATTCAAATTACTATAATAAACAAACGTGTACAGTGATCAAAGTAGCAAAATGCTTTCGAGTTGATCACTGCATGTATGTGTCACATTATTATTAAGTAGTACATGACGGCGGCATAACAGAACTGTGTAGATATTTATGTTTGCGAATTAATAAGAAATTGACTGTACCTTTTCTGAAAAATAGTTCGAGCTTTTGGTCTAATAAAATTTTGTTTTTTAGCGAATCTAGTAGAGTAAGAGTGCTGAGTAGATGCAGTAGAAATAATATTTGTAAATATCGTTGGGACATTATTGTCTTCATTTATAATTTTATATGTAAACATGGCTATCTTCAATTTAAAAACATTGTCTAACTTTAGTATCGAGAGTAGGTTCATGTATAATGTTGCACTTTCTTTTTTAGATGCAAAAAACATATTCTTTACACATTTATTTTGGCATGTTCGCACTTTATTAAGCTTTGTAGTATAGGTATTACCCCAGCTCATCAGTCCATAATTGATGTATGGGTAAATACACGAGTGTAGTATAGATGTTTAAGCATTTTCAAATCTATATAATATCTAAGTTTATTAATTATTCCAGTGTTTTTATCAATTTTACTATTTACGTGTTTAATCTGATACTCCCAAGTTAGATTATTATCAATATATATACCAAAATATTTAATAAAGTCTCTTTTTAAAATATTTTTAATTCGTATATCTCTAACATTCTTATTTGGATTAGTAATTAACATAAAATTTGTTTTTTCCAAATTAATTGAAAGCTTATTTGTAGCACAGTAACGAAAAATGTTTTCAATTTCTATATTCATAACATTTTCAACATCTTCAATACTTGTATTTGAGTAAATTACATTAATTGCGAATATTCGAAATGAAAGTTTGCTGGAACAGCTAGGCATGTCATTTATATAAATCAAGAATAATAATGGTCCAAGAGTTGAACCCTGAGGAACTCCACAAGTCATTGTAAGCATTTCTGAATCACTGTTCCCAATCCGTACATACTGTTTCCTATTCGTAATAACGAGTTGAACCTGGTTGCCTATAGTGATTCCGATTGGGCATCTTCAATAGAAGATAGGCGCAGCACCACAGGGTACTGTTTTAGTTTATGTGAAGAAGGCCCTCTTATATCTTGGAAATCAAGGAAGCAACCTACTGTCGCTCTATCTACATGTGAAGCCGAGTATGTTGGTTTAGCAACCACAACTCAGGAGAGCTTGTATCTAACTCAGTTACTAAATGGTATGGATGAAAAATCTTATAAATGCACAAAGCTATACGAAGATAACCAAGTAAGAACCCTGTAAACAGTCAGAGATCTAAGCATATTGATGTCAAACATCATTTAATACGCGATGTATTAGCAAATGGTAAAATAGATATTGTATATTGTCCTACTGAAGATATGGCAGCTGACATTTTTACAAAACCAGCTACAAAAGTTAAAATAGCAAAGTTCAAGAGATTCCTTTTTGGAAGTTAAAAATGTATATAGTTCGTTATTGACACTAGTTGAAATTACTTGATGTTAAAAGTAAACAATGTTATTAGTTTTAGTTCATGAGAACAAGTGGGGGTGTTGAACGATGTTCTCATTACGTCATAATTATCATACTCTGTAACTATAGCATGATGGGAAGGTTTTATCTCCATGTGCTTGTACGTTGTGTTAAAGAGAAAAATAAAAAAAAAGTCTGCTCGTAGTTAATGTCTTGTATAATAAATATATCCCAATCAGACGTCAAGAGAAGATGAATCCAACAATAATAAGGACAGTTACTCGTTCTTTCAGTGGGAACTAGAAAATAGTGATTAAATAAACCGTCTTAAATGTTTAAAGACGATTGTGCTTTATCGGACCAAATTTATATCTACTCTAATGATATATTACCTACTCTAATTATTATTATTATATTATTGGGTATTCCCCGAAGGGCTTTTCAATACGCAATTACAGATTAAAAGGCTAAAATTATCGATCAAGCTGATCTAAGTGCTAAAATAGTGTCATTAAATTATTGCATGCTATTCATGTTCTCTTTCTGGTAGCTGTCAAACAAGTTAGCTTTTAGTTTCTTCTTGAAGGTTCTAATAGATTGTTCCTTCTTCAGTTCACCGTCCAAATTGTTCCAAATCGTGACCACTCTGTAATGGAACGTTTTCTGTCCCGAGGCGGATTTAAACAGAGGAATGTTCAGCAAGTTGTTGTTACGTGTGTCTCGCCCATGTACCTCCGAACGCGTGACGAATTTATTACTTAAATAAGTGGGCGCTTGATTATGCAGGCACTTATAAGTCATAACTATGTCTCTGAAATCTAACAATTTCTTTACGGGAAGCCAGTTGAGTTGAAGTAGTGAAGGCGTCACGTGATCATACTTTTTAGTACCTGTGACAATCCTGCAGGCAAAGTTTTGTACATTATGTACACATGTACCTTATCACAACCCGCAGTACCCGCATCTATATATATATACATGAACTTGTGGTTAACGCTTGGCAACTGGACTCTGTAGCTCAGTGATCAGAGCACTGCACCGGAATCGCAGAGCCGCAGGTTCAATTCCTGTCGGAGGACTTATAGTTGCATTTTTCGCAGCCGTTCCCGTTCAGGTCTAAAATATTGTATATAATATTTCACTCGAAATATCCATCCACCTAAGCCTTCTATATCAAAGTTTTGTACAGCCTGAAGTTTTTTGATATTTTTGTCGCTCGTTGGCCCACACCGTCGAACAATACAAAAGTTTACTCATTACCAGCGCTGAGATAATTAATAATAATGTCTCCTGATTGAAACTTTTTTTTGACGCGGTTTATCTGACAAAGTTTCGACATACAGGATGACACGACTTTAACGATATGAGAGTCAAAAGTCAGGTAGGAATCAACACAGACTCCCAGGTCTTTCGCCGATGACACCGGTCTGATGATTAATTCGCCGAGAAAATTCAGAGACATTTCGATAGGGAGTCTCTTTATAAGTTGCCGTGTGCCTTAAGAGGATGAATTTTGTTTTCCCAGGCTTGATAAGTAGCTGGTTTAAAAGCACCAATTAGCTACTCGAGACAGGTCTTCTTCTAGATTCCGCGTTGCTTGTTCCATGTCTTTAATAGAAAAAGAAAGAAAATTTTTTGAATCGTCGACGTATGAATCAAGGGAGGATGCTTGGGGGATCATGGGTAGATCATACAGATATATGCCAAACAACAGAGGTGATAGAATGGCTCCCTGTGGTACGCCATGGGTAATGGGAGAGGCGAAGATACTGCAGATCCTATTCGTACGTACTGAGTTCTATCAAGCAAGTAACTGTTGAACCATCTGATCGTATCAGGGGACGCACCTGTACGCTATAGCGTACATACTATACAGCGGCTGTGTATAGTGTACTAACTCCAAATCTGCTCCAACGATTGCGCGTCGATTTCAATGCTCAGTTTAAATGCTTTTGTTTCAAGTATTCAGTCTTTGCTACTTTATTATTAATAGTGAAAATAACCAAATGTACCGGTCTGACGCTTTACCAATTGAGCTATCGTGCACTTAAAAAATATTTTGTGCTTGACATGATCAATATAAACATTATCGTTGGCAACGATAAACTTGGAGCAGTTTCAATTAAATCCATTTCATATTTGTAAGTACACATAGGCTAAGACCAGAGTAAGATTAAACAGCTGACTCGCTAATAGCTATATAAGTTCAAACACTTAAGAATCCAACTGAAAATTTACTCGCTCGATTTAATATAATATTTTATACAATTGCGTGGTCGGGCTTGGTGAGCAGATATAACTCAGAAATCCCTTAGCCAAACAAGATATTCGGGTGTTCAGATTTACGTTATTTACACGTTTGGCATGATAGTTTTGATACAAATCTGAGTGTCCACTGTCTCAGAGTATAATAAAAAAATCTATCCCGCTTGCCGCTAGGTTTATACACGCCAATTATATACACGCTACACAAATATGTTAGTGAAATACATATATTAAGTATATATCATAACATAAATTCAAAGCAAGACCAATTTAAGTGTATTTAAAAATGTGTGCAATTTGAAAATTCAAAATTTAGTTTGTCCCGGTTCATATTACATATCCAAATAATTTGCATACATGTTCATAAATTATCTAAACATTTTACAATTATTGTTGAAATAAATCGGAATTGCCAGAGCAAGATTTATTATTTTCGAGCAAGTGTTAATACACAAATTGTAGCTCGTGTAAAAGGAATATTATTGGAAAGTTTCATTGCATTTTAAGAAGTAGAACTATTTTGTTTTATTTTTTGAAAGTCGCATACAATTGCAAAATGCCGAGATAGTTGAAATCCCGCACGCGAAATAAATTACGAAATGCCATATAACAGGGTCTTTCAAGAAAAGACAAGATAAATTCAACAATTCCTCATATTGGCATAAATTTGTGAGGTTAAAACGGCCGAAATATCACGAACACCTAGAACAATATCGCTTAATGTTAAACTATAATAGTATAATGAGAAATAACAGGAAAACTTTAGAAAGGTACAAATTTATTAGTTACTTGATGTAACAATCTGAAAGTTGTATCATTTTAACGTTACTTTTCCCGTTTCTCGTGTCTGTAGCTTCACGATTTTGCCAACTTACAAATCTTAAACTATGGATTTTACCTTTATTTAGAGAAAAGATTAATTTATTAAGGAAAAAAATTCAATGAGTTTTCAGAAAACTGCAAGATTCAAGGGCATTTCAAGCGCCCTTGAAAGTCAGAATTTCATTCAAGGAGTATTTAAGGACTTCAAGGAGTAGCACGAACCCTGATATAAGGTCAGTGTTGATTGCGATAAACCAATGAAAATCCGCCATCTAGGCAATGACATCACGAGGAATCGATTGCCCGGTACTTTCAATACGCTAGGGTGCAAAGTAGCGGAGATTTTAGGTTCCGAAGTTGTCCGAGCGTGCGCCGACAATAAATAAAGCATTTTCACGAGAATTGCCGTAAAAGGGCTAGATTATGTCCTATGATTAAAAAATGGTATCAAACTAAAGGGATTGGAAATCCCCGTCGAATGGTGGTATTTACGGAGTTTGTAGTATGTAAACCAAAGGTAGGAAAGCGAAATGAATATTTAATTAGTTTGTATTGTTAATTTGTAAACAAATACAACTACAGTCAGTACAGAGGTGTTTGAAAGGGGCTAAATCGGCCGCGTAGCGTTGTATAAAACAAACACAATTTACTCCTCTAAAGAGATCGTAAAACGCTGAATCGAACGGTGGTATTGTCATCTACATAGCATGCACTGAACCGAAGATATGAAAACTGCAAAATTCTAAGACGATATCGTCTTAAAATGTGATGTGGACAACATCACAGCATGTATATAGAATAAATTCAAAGTGGCTTATTTTTTATTTCTCCAGCCACTAAAAATAAATGTTCGTATAAATTGCCACTTAATATAGCGTCTTAATGTTTAAAGCAATGTCTACACGTCTGTGCTTTATCGGGCCAAATTTAGATCCATGAATTTAATTATTTTTAAAAAAAATACGAGGCAAATTAAGGTCATCTGACGACATGTCGACATCTCTAATTGACAATATTCTTCATTAACATTTAACATGCACCAAGTCCTGAATTCGGGTGGGAAGATCTGTGTATGTAAACGTATCCTAAAATCAGTTCGAGTGTGGTGTAATACTTTGTTGTCCAAGGAGAGACCAAGCCTCAAGGGGGCCATATTCACCAAGCAATAAAGCTCCAATCCCACTAAGACACAACCGTTTCTCGTCTTTCACATCTTCATGGCACTTGTACTGCTCCGGTTCATCATTAACTACGGCGTTAATCGCGGCAAAACCACTATCAATTTTCTTAAATTTCACAATATAGACACAGAAACCAGTCCAGCTGCGATGTAGATACAGGGTTTCGTCCTCCTCAACATAATATATAAACCATTTATCCTCCATTTCTTCCGGAATAAAGCCAAATTTAACTTTTTCCATTTGTTCGTCGGTAAAACCGACATTTAACTGTACTGTTTTGTTTTTCACAGGCATGTTTATCGTTTTCCAGTCGTCCTTCTTTGCTGAACTTTTGGCAGCCATATTTAATTGGTTTTCACTTGTTTCCATCTATCAAACTGACGTTACGCAATTTTCTCGATTTTCAAAGATTTTCATATTCGTTTTTCTTGATTTTACTTCATCAATTTGGTTAGGGTTAGATTAGGGTAAGGTTTAGGGTTAGATTTTGGGATAGGGGTCAGGGTGGGTTTTAGGGTTAGGGTCAGTTACAAAGTTTTTAACTTTACTTCAAAGTTGCAAAAATGACGTAACCTCAGTTTGGTAGATGGAAACAAGTGGCGACCTATGCTAGATACTATTGCGGTACAAGAACATATTTTTTATGTAGTTCATGTTGTTACAACTTAACAATCTACCTGAAATATGTTGGCGAACGTGTAACCAGGGGCGAAATTACCACCTTTTCGTTGGGGGGGGGGGGTGTCTGGTAGAATTGCCCTGCCAAAACCTATGATGCCCTGCAGTGCTATGAGGACTATGAGGGACCACGGAGCATTTTTTGGATTGAGGGGCTAAAGATCTCCGAGAGTGCAGTGACACTAGTATCGAATGCTGAAGGAGCGAGACCTTTAGGGGGGCATGGGGGCATGCTCCCCAGAAAAGTTTGAAATCTACAGCTTCTGAAATACCGTCACAAGAATTTTTTCCAAATATTTGTTCGAACAAAAAGCTGCTGACCACCAAACCTACCGATCGTACCTGCTGAAGAAGAGAAAAAAATGCCTAGTTAATATCTTAAACCAATTAGCCTTGCCCTTAGACATAGCCGAGATCATGAATTAATGTTTTCTCCAGTTACTGAATTATTTATGGTTGTGAAAAATTACAACTATATGTTTAACTATCCCTATTCTACTACATATCACAATATGTATGACAATTATAGGTAACAATTCAGCATGTAATGTATATACCGCTGTAATCAGGTGCTAAGGTCACTTATTGACAATTCACATAGGAAGTGAATTTTTTAGTTCAACTAATCTTGTTCGTTTGGTCTTTCTTTCCTTTTTTAAAATCCTTTGCGCAACTGCACCATGACTTCGTTGCCCTACAAGACCTTTGATTGCCCTGCCAATCGGTCATTTTTGTATGTTGGGGGGTGTCACACCCCCCATAACCCTTAAGTTTCGCCCCTGCTTATAACCAATGCTTAAAGTGTGCATTCCAGTCGAGCGTTTTTCGTACGCACGTACACGCACGGAAAAGTTGAAACCATTTAAATGTTACTTATGAAATATATAACCAAATGAATAAATGTACAGAATTTAGTGTTCCGTAAGTTTTAGTATGCATTTGTTGACTTATTTATAAAATATTAAAAATTTCGAAGGATTTAAACTTTTCCGTGCGTGTACGTACGTATAAACAACATGATTGGAAAGCAACCTTAAGTTAGACACTTCAAATTCGGGCAATACCGAAAAGGGAACTATTTGAGAACTTAAGCATGTAGGACGGCAACGCGACGACGATGGCCAAAACAAACTCCTTCAAATAAATGATAGTAATCAAATGATAGTATCAATCGTATGAATTTAATACAGTTTAAGAAGTTGAAGATATGGACTTTATGGTTGAGAAGAGTTCTAGCAGTTGTTTCGGCTTGAATTGTAGGCGTTGTATACAAGGCGTGAAAATCTGTGATTTGCCGCTGTAAACCGAGCGAAGACCACGTCTAAAACTCCTGTGGGACTTTAATTATTCATTTCTTTTCATCAACTCATTGTATTAATAGCCGTCGTCGTCGCGTTGGCGCCCTACATGCTTTTATTTTCTATTGGGGGGGGGGGGGGAGGGGGTGCCAGTATCGAAATAACTCTTAAGGGCGCCAAATTTAACACTGGACCCCCTTGAAATTTTGGAGCCACCAGGCCACTGAAGCCAATTCCGGCCATATTGATGTGACCAGCGCAAATTGATTCTACTGTGATTTTGTTTACATGTTAGAAGGCATTCCAACAATTTCTCGTTATTGTTGGGAAAGGACACGTCTTGTCTAGAAATAAATTGGCCAGCAGTCTCTTTCTCACTGATCTGAATATAGATAAGTGAAGCCGGAAATCACCCATTACTCGTGCATCGAACATGGCGGCCAAAACACAAATGCTCAAGAAATTATGTGTTTTATAACAAAATTCTATATTCTATTTACTAACATACCAGAGATTGCTTTTAAAAGCTAACCTAAGTTTTTCGCGTTAGGTTTGGAAAAAACGAATTAATTCAAACCTTTTAAACTCGTGAGGGAATAATTGTATCGACTTGAAATTTGTTATGAATACTTGTTATGACATACAAAACATGTCAGCTTTATAGGTTGCACGTTAAAGATTTTAGAATTTGGTTACGTGATGGTGCAACACCTCTATTCAGGAACTATGTATGGGATGAGATGAGATGTAGAATATGGCAGGCATGGACAGAGTTAAATGTAAGAGAAATGTTGTGAAAGGTTGCACATGAGTGTAATGAAGTTGCACGCGTGCGCATACAATTCAGTTATGGCTAAATTGTCGAATATATTTTACGACGGATACATTCAAATGTAACAGCGCCTTACAGCGACCAGCTTGGTGGTAATTGAGTCTTCTCGGCCAGAAATTTGTCCTCCATGTTGAAGAAGTTAAGTGCTAAAAATAAGGATCGTTTTCGCGCATTCTCGGACCCTCGCGGAGATTTCCTCCCTAGGAGGGAAGGCCAGCGTGAGGTAGGGGTAGTTGACAAGACTATCG
Organism: Trachythela sp. YZ-2020; assembly: GCA_016169945.1. Classification (NCBI taxonomy): domain Eukaryota; kingdom Metazoa; phylum Cnidaria; class Anthozoa; order Malacalcyonacea; family Clavulariidae; genus Trachythela; species Trachythela sp. YZ-2020. The sequence goes on from JADLSH010000085.1 coordinate 2,050,584, forward strand.
TTGTCCTTACAATGACTCCTCCCCCACGAAAGTTTGCTATTTCTGTGCCCTTGTAGTCTTGGGGGGGACAGAGGAGGGGACCCCTATTCCTCCCGTGGTCTCGCCATTGTTTTCACCCTGGTTGTAATTTTGGATAAAACTTAATGAAATTTTTTGTCTTAACAAGTCTTTTACACATGGTTGTGCTGACTAAATATCATTGCGTTATTCTACTGTGCATGACAAAATATCATTGTATCATTGTCGTTATTAACGACCTGACAAATAATATTCCATTACCACTTGGAGAGATTTTAATTATTCTATTAGTAATCAGTGATAACAGATGCACTCATATATATATATACATAAATGCCGGATTACTTGATAACAGCTACCTACTGAAAGTAACGGTCCCGAAATATGCAATAGCTAGTATACGAATATTGAGGATGGGCGATCAGGATTCATAATTATGGTTCAGATGCTCTCTGATCGTCTATCATTATATTTTGACGAGCTTTCCATTACCTGACTGTAGTCTTCAACAGGTTTATAGTCGAAAGCTCGTCAAAATAAAATATTTACGATCAGAGAGCGTCTGAACCATAAGCAATAGTATGGTAAAAGTCATCTTATCTATTTGAACACACAATTATTCACTTCGTTGTACGATCTTCGTTCTTAAGTCTTACGATCTAGTATCAGCAATATATATTTTTCTTTAATAGACATGTGTTCGAAATACCACTAATTCTTTTTAAGCATCTCCATTGATTGAGTGGAATGTTAAAGGTTTTTCATGGAGGGAAATTTAGAGCCTACATATAGAGCTGAGGTTCTTCAGGTCCTGTATAGAAGTCATAAATATGTTTATAATATAACATTTATAGTACGCGCGTGCTGATTGGTCGAGAAGCGTGTTTCTATAACTTAATGCGAATTATAAAACTTTGAATACTATTTAAAAACAATTTTAATGCTTTTACACATTTTTGACTGTTAATTTTCAAACAGAGTTGTTTTCTTGCCGCGAAATTTACGAGCAAAGTTCAGCATGCGTACGTATAATGAGAATTTGTAAATTAATCGAGTTTAAAAAATATCTTTTGAGTTATATTATAAAAGAAATAGAAAACATTTTTTCCTGTGTTTCTATACACTTATAGAAACACTTGTGGGAGTTTGGGAGAACTCGAAATAACGTGGAAAAACTAGCCCTACGGGCTCGTTCTCCCAAACTCCCACGCGTGTTTCTATAAGTGTATAGAAACACGGAAAATGTTTTCTATTTCTTAAATATAGCTTTTCGCTCCAAATTTTAATCCACGAAGAACCTTTAACATTCCCTGTAAATAGGAGCGCTACAGTACTTTCGAGGAGAACTGCAGCTCAATTAAGAATGTCAGATCTTCAACTGTTACAAAGTTAACATTACTTTTGGAATTATACTACGGTATGTTCTGGGGCCAGTTGTATAAAAGTCTTAACTACATTTTAACTACCCGTTTTGTAGTTAAATAGTAGTTAACTGTAAAATTCGCGATTCTGATTGGTTAACTTTCGCACTAACTATTGTTAACTTTAACTACTTTTTTATACAACCGGCCCCTGGAGTTTCTCGTGCATTATTTGAATGAATGCGGAGAAGCACACGACTTGCTGCCATTGATTGCAAGGACCTCGGTGGTTTTCCAGCCATTCTCAACAGTAAGTTCTTTATGGCCATATTAAATGACTTATCGAAATACGCATAAATTATAGGATTTAAAAAACTGTTAGTGTACGGCAAAATATTGAAACAAACTGCTGATAAAATTTTAAATCCTTTTTCATTCCAAGACAACAAGTCTTTATTATATTGGCTTATCAGGAAGAGAATAAAGAAAGGTCCCCAGCACACGATAAAAGCACAAACAACCAAGCTGAAGATTCCGACAGAACGGCGGTTTGAATTAGTGACTCTTTTTCCGGTAACATGAATCCTCGGCCTAATCGGTGATTCGAAGCTTGGATCTTGGTTGCGAGTTGATCTGGATCTGTGAAATCGTTTCACAATGCGGAACATCAGTGCACACATGATAATTAGGATTATCACTGGGATAAAGAATCCGATAAATGCAGCTAGGGTATAGAACGCCTTGTTGTCATTGAAACAAAATCCGATGGCAGTTATATGCACTCCTTTTGTGCCGTTGTATGGTACTAGACCAAGGCACGCGACCACAGCAGCGTACAACCATAGGAACATGATTATAGTCTTACATCTTGTAGTGGACATCATGGTTTTGTACTTAAACGGTTTCCCAACTTTGAAGTAACGATCAATACTGATTATTGTCAAGGTTGTGATGGAAGCTAATTCCGTGAAGATATCGACCCAAATCCAAAAACGGCACACGTGAATGCTCAGTGGAACATTGGGTCTCATATCCTTATGAAGACGGATGGTAACACTGAACGCAGCTACCATGAAATCGGAGAGTGCAAGGCAGGCAACGAAGTACTTGTTAGCGTTGTGTAGGCTCTTCTCCAAATACACTGCTAGTAAAACGACCGAGTTCATTGTCACCGAAGCCACAATGGTAAAGAAGTACGAAAATAGCATACAATTTCGGATAATGTTTTCAAAATATGCATCACTTTGACCCGTGGCATCTGTATCGTTACTAGCATTATGCGAAGACATCTTGTTGTAAGCCTTAAAACTTTTCCGAAGCAGAAGGTAGTGTATAAATTCCTGAATCTGTACCGTGTTGCCTCGTTCTCCGTTCTTTATATTAATAACTCAGGCAAACTGTCAGTCCGTAGTTTGTACACCTTACAGTAGCTTGGTTTCTTGTAGACACTTCACTTGATATTAAGATCCGTGCCGCCGCCTTACTCGAATTCATCAATATTTCAATAATCCTTATACATGCACTAGTTTATAATTCTTTAAGAATTCAGGCAGTTATCTTAGCTGAGGCTAAGTCCAGAATTTGTACACCATATATATAGTATAAAATTATAAGTTAGTTTTTCGCGTAAGCAAGAGTTATTGCATGAATTTGTCGAAGCCGTGCCACCGCGTTCTTCAAGAATCCAGGCAGTTATAAGTCCTTCATAATTTTAATATCAAGTTAATTGTCTGCGGACTCGTAGGTGAGAATTATATTGGGTCACAGTGTGATTCAATTTCCTTTAGATATAGATCTTTGATCGAGTTCTCCACTGCCGCATGCACTTCACCACCGGATTATAACAGCACTTTTGTAGTCGGCTTATAAAGTCTTAATATGCACTGCAATTAAAAAGAAGAAAGGGAGTTCATGTTTTAATACATATCATGCCAGAATTCCCACGTTTATATAACTATGTAAATATCTCAATCAAACATTACGTTATAGCATATGCATATTGATAGTAGAAAGATAATATGCTGGCGAGAATAAAGTTTCTTCATCTTCATCAGCACATCGCAATATTGCTATTAAATATAGATAGTAGGTTATTTGACCGGAATAATGAAACACCGATATGATAAAGATATTTAATTTGGCATGTCACAGAATAGAAGCTGAAATTATCGGACATTGGTGAAATCCTTTTAATTTTCAATGAAATTAAATTTGAAATCCCGTAATAATATACCTGATAATAATAGTGGTATCTTTGAGGAATGATTTGACTGCTGTGTAATTTGCTGTTTTACTATATATTCAATGTAGATTTGCATTATTGCAATATTGAACTCTTTTTGTTTACATCATTAGTTCTGTATGGGTAAACACGAATGTCTCACTTTCAGCTATAAACTGGAAGGATTGAAATTTTATAATCCCAAGCCTGTACAGTACAGTACAGTACATATGCTATCAATGTACCTGTCATTTTTGTCTGTCCTATTTCGCCTATTCAAATGCTCTAAGTAAAATATCATCTTAGCATCACTCATGCAATCAGTCCAGACAACACTATTAAGGACATATCTACCACCCACGCGCTTTGGCTTACTCCACCCTAGAGTGGTTATAGAATGGCCGAAAAGAAGAATGCGCATGGACAGCTATAGGAATTGTTCAAGTATAGAGCCGTGTTTAGTTTAGGTTATTGTACTGTACAGGGTGTCCCCCAAAAAAGTCCCCCTATAGAAATCACTCTTTTGTTGTTAAACGTGCTTGTTATACCTCTGGGAATTTAAAATATACAGTATTCTACAGGGTGTATCAAAAAAACTGCAAATACCATAATTTGTATGCACGAGATCATACATTAGAATCTCAATGGCTGTGCAAATAATTACGCTTCTGGGATTTGAAAATACGTTTCCCAGGGGTATCAAAACAAGCACACAAGTGAATTTTAATTCACTTTGTGTGCTTATTTTGATAGTACTGCACGTGGAAACGTATTTTCAAATCCCAGAAGCGTAATTATTTGCACAGCCATTGAAATTCTAATGTATGATCTCGTGCATACAAATTATGGTATTTGCAGTTTTTTTGATACACCCTGTAAAACGAACAGCAACACAAAAATGTCAAATTACAAATTCGTCTTACCGTCATTTCGAGTAAGAATGGTTCAACTGACTACAGAGCAACGAGTATTTGTCGTAACAACTAGTACGTCGCGTTAAATTATTTGGACGAAGGGAAGTTGTAAATACTTCCGCCGTATAGCATAGACTCACAAGCATAACCAAACATATTTTTACTCAGAAATCATGTGAATACCTTTCTTTCATTAAATATGTGTTGTAGTTTTGCATATTCATTATTTTGCTTCAAATCGCTTGTAATCTTAATAAACACTGAGTTATATACAGCCAATTCAATTAAGGTTGTCCTTTCAAAAGCGTAAACGATAAACTATGAGCGCACAATGGATGATGGGTTATTGTTTATTTAGACCAGTAAACTCGAATTTTTTTCTTTTAAACGATGTCTATAGGCATAATTATAGAAAACTTACGATAGAAAACCAACTTGCTACAAAAGCCTTGAGTTTAATGACCTAAATAGGCGATATCCTATCATCGTTTGATCGCTCAGAGTTTACGGTTCACGCTTTTGGAAAGACAACCTTTATTGAATTAGCTGTATATGAAGGATAACGACGACGAAGTGCCTACCCGCAAGTTTCGTGCTCCATTGCATGGATTCGTGATTCAGTCAGGGGCGTAGGAAGCGGGGGGTGGGGGCAATATTTTACAAAGGGGGGCCGATAGCTTTCGGCCCCCCAAAAAAATAATTGAATTTTAAAATTTTAAAAAATTGCAGCAAATAGCATAGACTCACAAGCATTTATTAACAAAATACTAACCAAAACTAAAACAAACAATACCAACAACGAACAATGTCAACAAACAGAAACCCGAATTACAGTATCCCCAGCTAGCACAATTACATTGTAGGAACGTTGTCTGAACGTTCGCCTAATATTGTGAAAACGTTTGCCATGAACGTCCTACTGAGTAACATGAATTTGTCGACTCCAGGGCCGGAACGTCGTCACAACGTTTATGAATAACGTTGGTATATGACACTACAACTTCGCTACAAAATTTGTGCTTTTATTTCATATAACAAATTTGTGCTTTTATTTCATATAACAGGGATTATTTTAAGGTGCAGTTATAACCAATGTGCAGTGATACATGAGATTTGTGCAGTCGTAAACGCAATATTAGGGAGCTTAAGCAAGCGACGTTTTTTTTTTACACACGGACGTCAGAGGATTGAGGACTGGATTAAATTAAGAATTTGTGTTTGTATCAGTTTAATCTTCCTTCACACATATGACAAAAAAGTTTTTTTTTTAAAGTTTTCCTTACACGAGCGCTATGATGCAAAATGCCGCCAAAATAGTTATAAAATTTTTTCGGTGTGTCGACGTTTGAAAACGTCGCTTGCTTAAGCTCGCTATTGTGCAGTAATAAATTATTCTTTTAGTAATTAGATTTAACGGTAATTAGTGAAAGGATCACTGATCACTCATCAGAAATTATGTACAAAATCACAATAACTGTTCATATTGCCTACCATTTAGAAGGCATACTTTGAGTACGAGATTGACTATTTAGCAAATATATATAGCCAAAATATACACAAATAAGAGGATTAAAGGACACTATTTAGGTTTGTCACAGATTCCTCTTAAATAACGTCTTATCACTCAGTTCGCTCAGTTAGGTCGCATAATTGAGGTCAATATTCACAAGTACATTCAAATCGTATCCTGATTCATGTGACTATAAAAAATCTTTATTTCCATTATATTTGTACGTGCGTGAAATATGAGATGGACATTATTATGCAAGACATTTGCCAAAGTTCAACGTTCCAGAGGGTCATTCCAAAGCAGGTTCAAAATATAGATTGAGTTAAATCAGGACGATACAAATTTGTCAGAAGAAATTTTAAGTATAATACTTTAATAGAAAGGTATATTCCGAACTCTCATATATACAAGTTAAGCGAAACAAAATAAAAGAGCAACCGAGCAAGAGTAAATAGGAAATTAATAGTCATGATCCTGTCCGTGACGGAGAGTTGTTAAACCTACTCAATCTCAGACTCCGAGAGTAAGTGAAATAGCATGCAAGCGAAATGACTTCTAGCTACTTTAGAAATACAAGTTTCAATAAACCAACAACAATTTTCAATAAATAGATCCAAAGTTGGGTTTCAGTGGCAGTGACAGTGCAATATACTGTGATTACATCCATTTGTGCAGTGCAAATCTCATTTTACGAATGGAATTATGAGTGATTGCATGAGGGTTGAACGCGTCAAGGGAGCAGAGATCCTGTATATCCATAACAACGCAAAGTGTTTTCAAGGATGTATTGTTCATAACCAATGCCGGAAACCCAGTTGTGCACCCTGGGATACCAGTCAGAGTGGCGGACCCTCTTATGAAACTAGAAACTTCATACATAAATCTCCTACTACTATTAATCAGCACACAAATGTTCGCTTACAGGCGATGCTATTACCACAATTTAGCTTTACCGGAATATAATTGTGGGGCTGCTGCATGAAGAGAAGCACTTTCAAATATTGCGCTCTTTAGGTGAGGCTATGATAAAATTTGTTAATTGGCTGAAAATATTTTCTCTGTCTTCGATAATTATATACTTCGAGATTTAATTGTGCCAGTTAAAAATATCTTGTGTAGAAGATATTGCAAGCCGTCATCTTCAAAAGCAGAGCATAATTTACAAATAGTTGAAAATACTCAGTCTTAAAAAGAAGTATACATTAAAGTGTAGAACTACAGTGCCACTGAACGTAGATATTCAATAAAATGCAGTGTTTAAAACATCTGACATCTCGCCAAGTGTAAAAAAATATTTATGAAATTTGCATGTAGTTGAGTACTGCACTGGCTTGCACTGAAGAACTACAGAGCTACTCAGTGTCCCCGATTCCTGTTTAACATGCCGCTAAATTTAGATTTCACTTTGCCTTTTAGCTCATCTTGTGCAGTGATAAAATTCCTGACAACATTATAGATACATGCATGTACAAATAATTATTAAACAATTTTATTGCTCATTAATGAATGAATACAGTTGACTTAATGTTTCAAAATGTTTCAGCAAATGCATGTTGAAAATGTTGACATGTTGTAAAAGCGTTTTGGTAAATTTGGTTAAGATCCATGATCTATATAACGATTATCTCTTTAAGCTTCATTAAGTCAATATTTTATAATATTATATATAATGGATATATGAATGTAGACTATTCTTTTGTGTGCCATATATAAGAGACTTCGCATTCTAAAGATATGTGTCTCCAACCACTGCATAAACATTCACCACATTTGCCACAGACTAGTCTAGGTAGCTTTAAAACGACAGACATGTTTATAAACAACTTTCACTTGACTAAAACGGTTGCTAGCTGCTTTTCATTGTCAGGCATGCTGGTTTTACAGCCTAAAATTTTGAAGAGTTGCTGTGTTAAACACGGTATCATCAATAACCCAAAGCTCATCAGCTAGTGTATACATTTCAAAAGCTTATCACAAATAGTAACTGATTAAAATTGTGAATATACAAAACAGCAATATATCCACTTACTTTAATCAGTATACATCTTGAGATATTATCGCTGTTGAACTTTAATCGATGCATTAAGTTATTGAGAACAACCGAAGAGTACGGATCAGTCCTCATATCTGTGCCAAAGATCTATTTATCGTGGCCAAAGTCTAACCTTGTGATTCGATACTGGTGACGAACAATGATTGCTAATTTTGGTAAAAACAACGTTGCGCTTAAAAGTTCCACGGATGTTTACAGAAGGTTGCACTAAAGTTTTTCTGTGACGTTCGGTAAAACATGCCGCTATATACAACGTTTTTCACACATTACACTTTAACTAATCACGAAATGTATTTGCGAAAACGTGTTGATAACGTTGTAGAGTAGTCACGTCAGACCTAACCAAAATTACAACATTCTCGCAACGTTGCGGTTACGTTGTGTGCTAGCAGGAGCGCACATTCCAAAAAAGTTTGGGGGGGTGTCCATTGTTCAGGGAGCGACTTTTTATATTTGTTTGACCACATCAAAACATGTATTACGAGTTAATGTAAAAATATGTTTAGTGCCAGGGGTGTAGAAGGATTGTTAAAAAATAGGGGGCCAACTTCCACGAGGCGCCACCATGGTTGGCGCCGACGGGAACAATTTTGAAAAACTTGAGTCTGTAGATCGTCGGAAATGGCGTTTTCAGAGTCTTCTCGACCTCTTTCGTTTATAGACCCTTTCATTAATATATATAAGATTTCAAACACTCTAGTGATTTCGAATTCAAATATCTCGCTCCAATTTTCTTTAAATGCAGTTATTTAAAGAAAACGCCCCCCAAAACGTAACCTTCAACATCATAAAGACCCAATTAGAAACTGCATTTTTACAACAGAGTTGACTTAATTTTACTCGAGAAAACGTGGAAATAGAACGCACAATGCGGCAGAGCAAAAGTTAGGAGGTTTTGCGCAGTCGTGTATGGCCATGTCATCTTACATTTGAGTATATTGCTTTAAGAGGAAAATATATCTCTGGGTTTTGCAATGCTGATTTCTTTTATTGATAATTTTTGTATCGTTTATTATACGTTTTTAGACAGGATATTTCGGACCAACTCGGACCGAATTATGTAGTGTAATTTTACAATTTGGGACCGACTTTTTTGAAAAATTCACAAATTATGGGGGGGGTGTCACAACCCCCCACACCCCCCCTAATGTGCGCCCCTGTGTGCTAGCTGAGATCGTTACCATATATAAGGACCACATCTGAAATGGGAGCCGCCAGACTTCTACGACAATTTAACATTGACATAGCACATAAACCAACACATAAACTAATATAATACTTCACGAAGCACAAAGACAAGACAGACACTACCCAAGCTCGTAACGCTATTTACATGACTCCATGTAAAAACTGCCCTCGACAATACATCGGACAAACCTCTAAAAAGATTGAAACTCGACTAACAGAACATCGAAACGCCATCAACAGACACGACTTGCAATCACTTCCTGCCGCACATATACCTACGACAATTGTCACACATTTAACTGGGCGCATACGGAACTACTCGGACAAGTAACCACAAAACATGCCCGTGAATTTAAAGAAGCGTGGCACAGATTCGACAGACACATTATAAACCGACACGTTGACATTCCTACAGTTTACCTACAACTAAAACATTCACATAAAACTAAAACCATCACAACATCACTATCATCTACCTCATTCCCAAAAACTAATTCTGCCCACACCAAAGACTCTACCCACGCTAACCAAGAGACCACATCTATTACAACGCATCCTCGTACAACCAATGAAATGCCTCATCCAACACAAGGACCAATCAGATGCTCTCGTTGTATACAACAAATAATAAACTGCGCGAACATTCAAACATTTCCAAATAACATTCTGATCAAGACTCGAAGCACCGAGTTGAAAGCGCAATACAAAATATTATATATATATATAATTGTTTATATTTTAAAATTTACGATCGCTACTCCGAGTTTCACGCCTCGTTCGAGACGATCTTCGGGCGATTTTGTTCACTGAATCCAGTTCATTGTTTGTTTGCGTCGACACATCAACCGTTCGCCGGTATCTCTCTTGGTTGCGGCGGTGCGCTTAAATTTGCACGCGCTAAATCGTTCCATATGGCGACATTTCGCGAAAAACTCCGATCACAAATTCTTCTTTTCCGCTTTCAATATGCACAATTTCTCCTCTTGACAGAGATTACATCGCTTTCCACCAGGCGTATACGCCGCCGCTCGTCTCAAAATGGACCACTTCATGCTATATTCTCTTCCGTTTTGCTTCAGTTCCCACACATGCTTCGAAAGTTCCGTTTCAGAGGAGTAGTTTACGTTTTTGAAGGACTTTTTGTGATTCCCGTATCTTTCCTTGAATGAGTTGGCCGTCATCCCTATGTATTCCTTAGTAATTCCATCATCAGTCGTTGTCACCTCAGCTTTGTACACCATGTTATTTACTAAACAATCACTTGCTCTTCTGCAGTTACATTGACTGGGTTTAGGCGCGGTTAAAAGGCGATGATTGTGTGGGGATATAATACTTTTGACATTTTCCATACAAGAGTAGCTAACTTTAATTGTGTTGCGATTGAAGATCTTATGAATAGGACTTGTAATGGGGAAATGTTTATCAATCAGTTGAAGCCGGAAGTTTCGGGCAACGTTTGTTCTTACCGTCTTGCTGAAGGGAGGATTAAACCAGATGATGTTTCTACGGCGTCTTCTATTTGTAGGTGGCAAACTGGTGGAATTATTACCGGCCGAGTATTGTAAAGTAACATCATGGTTGCTGCGTTTGAGTGCGTCTGTATAGAAAGGTGCGGCAGAATCAAAGGATAATTGATCGGAAGAAAGTGAGGAGATACGTTTGTTGGTTGATGAAGGTATATGCTTGATGATGGAAAGTGGATGGTTAGAACTGCTGTCGATGTAAAGTGGATCGTTGTTTGGTTTCCTATAAGGCGAATATATTCCGTTCTCCAAGTTCAATGTCACGTCTAGGAAGTTGACAATGTGGTGGCTGACGTCAGCGGTTATCTTTAATCCGAGATCTTTAAAAATAGCGTGCAGCTCTTTCCTTGCTTTGTCTGCCGATCTTGCGCTTCTACCTTTCAATAGTGTTAATCCGTCGTCCCGGTACAGCGCAACATGATTAGTTCCGAATTTCGCTGCAAATTTATTTAGGATGAAGAGTCCGACTAGTTCGCAAATTTCCGCGCCATCGTAACTATCCATCGTCACATCAAACATTATTTCGTTGTTTCGTTGAACCCATGGTGTATTTTGGTTAAAAAGTAAGGACCTACGCGCGTGTTTAGTAGTAGTAGTAGTAGTAGTAGTAGTAAAACTTTATTTAAAAGTCACACGCTAGCCTCGTCAACTTTAAAGCTGGTTTCCACGAGGGGCGTGTGAATAACATATTTAAGAACATAATATTATACAATTATATACATTACATACATATTAAATAGTACAATGAACCACATCTACGATACGCTATACTGAACACAAGTATGACAAATAAGGCATGCAATAAATTTAAAAATTGAATACAGAAGAATAGAATTTAATTTAGAAAAAAATTTTTAGGAGGTATGAGCACGAATTCCGTTTTTGAATATTGTCAATGTATCCGAATTACGCACATCTGCAGGTAGAGAATTCCAAACTCTAGCTCCATCGTATGAGAAACTTTTCTTTAACTTTTCAGTTTTTGGTTGAGGCAACAGCAGCGAGGTATAAGAAGAGCCCCTGAGGTCGTATTGAGTAATATTTCTCTTTTGTTCAAACAGTTCCGCAAGCGAGCTCGGAGCCAGGTTATTTAAAACCTTGTACATTGTTTTTGCTTTGGACTTGGCTCGTCGAGTCTCAAGAGTTTCCCATCCTAACGCTTTTATTGCTTCTGGTCCAGAAATATCATTTCCAAAGTTCATTATGACTCTAGCAGCTCTATTTTGGAGTTTTTGAAGCCTGTTTGAAAGTCCGACACCCAAGGTATCCCATACCTCACTGCAATAATCAAAATGAGGATTAATTAAGGCATTGTAGATAGAAATCAAAGTGTCTCGATCAACGAAATCACGAATTTTCCTGATAGCTCCTATTCCCGAGGTAACTTTTTTAGCAACTTTATCAATGTGTCTATTCCAAGATAATTTATCATCAAGTTCTACTCCAAGTACGGTAGCGTTACAGACTTGTTTAATTTTTTTATGATTAATTTTGAGATCTGGCTGTGTAACAAGGTTGTTTAGTTTATGAGCTGAACCTATGAGTATAAATTCTGTTTTTGTAACATTAAGGCTCAACGAGAAGATGCATGCAAGATCACTATTCATGTTCAACTCAATTTCCTGAATACTTTCACCAGCTACTGTAAGATTAGTATCGTCGGCAAACAGCCGAGGAGTAGCCTGATTTAAACATTCTGGAAGATCATTTATGTATACAAGGAAAAAGAGAGGGCCAAGAATAGACCCTTGGGGAATACCACATGTAACACGCCTTTCAGTTGACATAAGGTCCCCCAACTGACATTTTTGATTACGATCAGATAAGTATGAACGTATCATCGACAGAGCACTTCCCGTTATGCCATAAAGTTCTAATTTGCTCAACAGAATACCATGGTCGATTGTATCAAATGCCTTCTTAAGATCTAACAAAACAACCAAATTAAACTTTTTCCGGTCCATATTAACATACCAACTGTTCGTACTATCTAGTAGTGCCGAAGCAGTGGAGTGAAATTTGCGAAAGCCAAATTGGTGTTCAGAAAGTAAAGAGTTGTCACTAAGATATTGGTATATCTGGTCATACATTATTCTTTCCATTATTTTGCTAAATGAAGGCAAGATTGAAATTGAAACATCATGGTCGTGTGGGCGTTCAAATATTCATGCATGCATTCCTTTATTTCTATAGGTTGTTTATTTGAAATCTACTTTTGTATTTACATGTTGAAACTATTTCCGATCTATATACATATTTACTCATTATATACCAAACTATTAACAGACGTTTACATTGGCACACGTCTATGGTATTACACAATATTTAAATATAATAAATAGAGAATAATACATGGGTGCGCGGAAATACCATATTTATTTCGAGTGTTGAACATGATATCTCACGAGTTCGCTGCGCTCACTCGTGAGATATCATGTTCAACACGAGAAATAAATCTGGTATTTCCAAGCATCCATGTATTTTTCTGTTTATTATATAAAGGACAGTCTTTTCAAACAAAATAAAATAAAATAAAATATCCATTTTCATAAACTTCAAAAGCGATAATTTTCACATGTGAGATTATCATAAATAATCTCACATGTGAGATTATCAGTTTTATCAGTGCTCGAAATCTCTATAAAGCACTATACTTTATACAATAAACTATAATAAATTATTTAAATGATGATCGCGCAATGCAAAACGAAAAGAATGCTTATTCGGAGGGTTTGCATTGAAGACATAGATATATACATAGTATGGTAAGTAATATACATGCAATACAACTGTATAATATAGCTACACACAAACGCGTTTGTTCTGATTTTTCATCGTTAATTTTAAGGTCTGTGCGGAAAAAGGCCTTAAGTTATATTAATCGCTATTTTAATGCTTTTAAGCAATACGATGCGCCTTTCGTCATCGACAAGCAGCATATGACATTAACAAGCTAAAATACTTCAAAACCTTGTTAATTTCGGGTTAATTTTACGCATCCAGAAAAGTATTTATTTTTATGATTTACACTGCAAAAGTAATAGACTTGATCAACACAGGCATACTATATAACTTATATGCAGTATATATACGTATTATTACGTACAGCAATTAACATTCTAAAATAGATATAATACAGTCTGCAAAGTTTGACTTTTAAAAATGTTTGCCGCGCGCGCGCGAAGCAAATTTCGCTGGCAAAAATATTCGGCTCTCTAACAGGACATGGGCACAGCATCAACTACTTATTAGCGTACTAAGTTGAAATGCGAGCATGAATGCGCGTAAGATGCAAGATCATAAACAAATTTTGCTTCACAGCATTTTGTATTTTTGATTAAAGAAAATTATATGATGTTTGCAAGTTTACATAAGCCAGATTGATAACACGAAAAACTTGGTTCCTTGTTTCAGTTTGAAGATATTGATATAAATGGCATAAATAAAGAGGCTTTCATGAATTCTTTATCGATGCCGATGGACATGCAGCTGCTCTCGTGTACTTTACACGGCCAGGTGAAACGTGCTGAAGACGGCAAAATAAGCCTTATAAACCTATTTCAAGGTGTTGTCGTTAATATTGTGCCTGAGCTACCTGAAAAATAATAAAAATCTTCCACTTTTTGAGCAAAAGGCCTTTCATCAAGATGTATACGTGTAGTTTGTTGAAAAAACGTCCTGTCAAAGGCTTCATTCGAAAAGTAGAAGCAGCGGCCTATATAGTAGCCTATAGCCGTAGCCTATTGTATATAGCGAAATCTATATCTACAGTCATTAAACCCCAGATATGTTCTTATAGAGCAGCATTTCCTGGCCTTTTCGTAGATTTTTGATATAATTATATATATGTCATGATAGTATTATGTATAAAATGCAATCATTTTCTAGTCCGAGATCAACTATATTTTTATCTTCGATTAACCTATTAAAACTTATATATACTATACTTTTTATATTTATATATGTAAAATCTATTATATTGCTTTCATTATTCAAATATAATAATGTATCTGATATGCAATATGTAATTTTCTCACCACATGGATATTGAAGACCACAAGATGTTCGAATTCAAGTCAATTTTCATATATTTCATCGTTCGTATATATTTCTCATTCCTGGCATTTAATATGCATTAATTGGACACGCTGAACCAATTTATGTATATTCGGCATGATTAAGCGTATACTGATGAAACGATTGAAGAATTATGTCCGTTTAAGTACGACCGAGATGTTTTTAAAATCTTAAAACAGTTTCTCGTTCTATGAAAGACTGGAAGAAATCCTGAAATCGTTTTAAAATGCAAAATTCTACTCATGCCAAAATTGGCATTCAGTCTTCTTTCAATTCATGAAGAAATATGACTCCGATTTTCAGTTGTCAAATTTACTCAGGCTTTAAAAACCATCTATAAATAGGGAAAATTATAAATGAAATTGGAATAGAATGATATATCAATCTTTTGACTTGAATAGGTATATTAAACTTTGTGAGACACTGCATGCAATGTAGGTGTAATAAAGTGGAGACAGTTACATAAAATATAGACAATTTAACAAATTTACCTCTAAAATTTTTCTCCAAAATGTAAACTGTCTTCGAGAACCTTTTCTGATAATATTTGAAGGATATGAAGCATATTGTGACGAAACGCAGCAGTATATATGACATGTACACATGTAGATCAGCCAAATAAGTCGGATTGAGAGGATGTGGGCGATGAACGTTTAATGATATTTGAAAGAAAATGGCTAGCAGGTCATTAGATATGCATTGATTGTTATCATTTCCAAGCTGCCCGCTCTGGATTGACACTATTTAATTTGCCCAACAAGCACTTACATGAAGTTGCGCAGTAGAAAGTGCGTTTCAATATCTGGAGCGGCATACTTTGGCATAAAAATCCATAAATAGCAAATGAAGCGTGATGCGAGCACGTCGCGTTCAAACGAGAAATCGTTTAGCGAGAATCAAGCGAGAATGCTTTCGCGTTTCGAACCAACGCGCACCGTTTTGTTACTCGGAAGATATCACTTTCGAGAAACCTGTACGTTGAAAAGCGCGATTCGAGGATGGAAGTTTTTCGGTATCCAGCATTCCCAACAGAAGTAGACAAAATCGGCACATTATCGGGGAGGGGGGTGGTTCCCACTTCCGTGGCTAACGTTAATAGGGAGAGAGCCAAATTACCGCTCCACGTCTGCTTTGATTAAACCTCAAGTGCTTATTTTCATAATATATCTAACACTAGAAATCTTTTCCCAATCAGTGTTCAAATTAAAACACGAATTCAGTAAAAATCACATTTATTCTAAAAATATTGAAACTTTCTTAATCTACTCATTGTGCCAAGAAAACGCTGTCTTTCGATAAGTCACCTGAATGAGTGACTTTACAAACTGTCAAGAAAAAACTCACAGTTTCATAATTTTTCTAAAGACAACCAATAATTTAAGAACAAATTGAGGGTTGTTTCGCGTGTGCCTAAAAGATATAAACAAAATCTCGACGTTTCGAGCTAAAGCCCTTCGTCAGGAGAAATTAGTAGACAGATAAACACATGTGTTTATCTGTCTACTAATGTGCAATGTGTTTATCTGTCTACTAATTTCTCCTGACGAAGGGCTTTAGCTCGAAACGTCGAGATTTTGTTTATATCTTTTAGGCACACGCGAAACAACCCTCAATTTGTTCTTATATGTCCGTGGCCGACGCTGAATTAAAGTCTACAATAATTTAAGATATTTTTGTCCGTTGACGGTTTTCCAGTTTGGAGAATTGGTAATTGAAAGTCGGACTGCGAGGGGAGACGCTGTCGATCTTGACTCTAGTCTGGCTCTGAAATATACATGAGAGGTGTAGACTAATAACGACAATAACTGGGACGGGAAATCTTCTGGTAAAATACCACTACTCTTATCCTTTTTACGTCTACTTTTTAGCATTAAGATCGCTCTTCTGCCGGTCAACCCAAGGCTGAAGACCCTGTCAGGTTGGGAGTTTGGCTGGGCCGGCACGACTATCAAATGATAACGCAGATATATACCCTAACGTAAGGTCAATGACGACGGAAATCTCATGAAGAACAAAAGGGTAAAGGCTCACTTGCTCTTGATTATTTATATAAATACAAACTGTGAAATCATGGCCTATCAATTGCCCTTAGTCTTTATGAATTTTAGGCTAGGGGTGTCAGAAAAGTTCAGTACCACAGGGATACCTGTGTAGGAGAATATCAAACTCCGAAATCTTCTCGTCTTTCTCTTCAGTATATATGTTTCCTGCGTTACCCTCGCGTAACTAGAAGCAAAGATGCAGTGTTGGGGGGAGGGGGGGGGGGTGAATCGTTGTTGTCCCTGTGTTAACTTTTCTAACGTCCCTAGCTTAAAACTTTATATAAAGGATAATGGCCTATCGGCCATGCTTTCAAAATGAAAATTAGGTGGGCCTTTACTACACCTTAGGACGCCGGTGTTATCATTTGACAGTTGTACCGCCTGATCAGTAATCCTGACCTGACAGTGTCTTCGGCTTGGATAGACCGGCAGAATAACGATTTTGATGCTTAACGTTGATGTCCAACTCCGCTCTACCGAAAATTCAACGTTGAATTTCTTACTTAGTGATCGCTACGTTGTACAAATGCGTCATTTTCGCTGAGCGCCCCGCGAAATCGCATATGTGCACGGACTGATCCGTGGAAAAAGTAGAAATGTTCGTGGCCAGTCCAATACCTCCACGGAGTGCCGGTGGTATAAAGGTATAAAGTTTTGATAGATTTTCTCCCACAATAGATTTGCATTTATCGAAATACGATTTAGTTATAATTGATGAGTTATCGATGATTACAGATGTCATATTTAAAATATTTTTAAAATTTAAGGACATTTTGTTTCGACCTGTACTTATGCTGTGCTGGGACCGAGGACAACTTACAACAGTCATTTCCCGTAAAGACAGAAAGTTATGCAGCTACATAGGCCTTTTGATAATACCCAATTCGTTAATAATATACATATTACAAATTGCAAGGCCAGAAGAGGAAAGGAAAGAAAGGCGAGAAAGAAAGGCGGTGTAGCTTTGTATGTTCGAAATAACATTAAGGTTGCTTCAATTAACCAAGCGGAGCATTTTGAAGTCATTAGCATTACAGCTGAACTTCCATCGAAACATGTCATGCTATAATCTGTAGCATTTATCACCCACCTCGGCCTAGATATAACGAAATAGAATTAATTTATTATTTACAAGAAATTGCAGATGATTTTTTAGATGAAAATCCGAATTGTGCTGTAGTGCTTGGTGGTGACTTAAATTAAATAAGCTTAACATTGATATTTTGGCAACTAGACTGGGATTTGACGCTCTAGTTAATTTTCCAACAAGGGGTAATAATATCTTAGACAACTGTTTAACTAATTACCCAAGCCTGTTTCATTCGTGTTATGATTGTGGCATGACGCGATGCCCTACATGTAAAGAGTACACCCGACCCGACAATCACCGCTGCTACATGCAACCTATCAGGAAGAAACGAAGAAACCACGAGCCATCCACGGACGATGACGAAAGGGAGTACGATGCGGCGATACTTGTTGATTCAGAATGCCAACAGGGAAACGATGAGCCTGTCGAAGACGGCGAACCGCCTGAAAGTGGATACAACGAATTATTGTTTTTCGATTTCGAATGCCGTCAAGAAAATGGAAATCATGAACCGAACTTGTGTATCGTACAAAACGAGGCCGGTGACGAATGGGCGTTTCAGGGGGACAATACGCGAAACGAATCCTGCGAATGGTTATTTACCAAAGAACACAGGGGATGTGTCGTGATGGCTGATAATTTCCAAGGTAACGACAGTTACTTCATTCTCCAATATATACGCGCGAACGGTGTTAAGTACGATCCCGTCATACGCGGTGCAAAAATCCTCACGTTGTCAATGCCTATGTTTAACATCAAATTAATCGATTCCTTAAGCTTTATACCTATGAAGTTGGCTGATTTTCCCAAAACCTTTGGTATAAACGAACTTGCGAAAGGATGTTTTCCCCACCTTTTCAACAAAAAGGAAAATGAAAATTATGTTGGACCCATACTTCCAAGTTCATTTTACCATCCTGACGGAATGAGTCCTGATGAGAAAGAAAAGTTTTTAGAATGGCATAACAATTTGAAACAGAACAATTACGTGTTCAATTTCCAACAAGAGATCCTAAGTTACTGCCGTTCCGATGTTGATATTCTCCGTCGCTGTTGCCTGGAATTTCGCGAACTGTTCCGCAGTATTACCGATATCGATCCTTTCGATAGCTTGTAATCTGGTATATCGAAATTTCCTGAAAGAAGACACCATTGCCATCCTTCATCCCCACGGTTACCGCCCAGAAAACAAACAATCCGTTCTGGCACGGAAATGGCTAACCTATACAGCTGAAAAGAACGAGATCTACACCCAACACGCCTACAATGGCGGAGAAAAACATGTTGGCAACTATTTACTGGATGGATATCATGAAGAGACCAATACTGCTTATGAAGTCAATGGATGTTTCTGGCATGGTAAGTTGTTCGTTTTTTTTCAAAGTTTGTTTTCTAATATTCTGTTCTAAAAGTTGTTATTTTTTTTTTCTTCACATGGTGTCTAGCTGAATTGCTATGCGAGAGATAAGATGAATGCCGTCATTGGTAAAACGATGCACGACTTACATCAAGCGACAGTGGAAAAGGCAATGTACTTAAAAGACCACGGTTTTCAAATGTGGTGGAAGTGTGGGAATGCGAGATAAAGCGAGAATTAGAAGGTGATGAAGACATGAAGCGGTACTTCGACACTTACGACCTGGTCGAACGACTCGAACCCTTGGAACCTCGTCATGCTTTCTATGGTGGACGAACCAACGCTGCCAAACTCTACCACGAGTGTGAAGAGGATGAAAAAATAAGGTATGACGTTATATTCTTACGACGGAGTAAATCGGTTGATGACGTCAGAGTCTAATTATGACGTCATTTCTTACAGATATGTGGATATGTGGAAGTGATAGAGATCCATTATGAAAACAACGAGAACTTCATCGCGCCAAATTCCAAGACCAACGTGGTCATGGCTGTACGGTGTATGGCTTTACGGTGTATTGTACGAGTTGCAAGAAAGAGTGTTATACTACGGCACGGACTCGGTGATATTCTTCAACAAACCCAGTGATCCAGAGCCACCGATAGGTCCTTATCTTGGCGAACTGACAGACGAGCTAAAAGGGGATCACATCACCACATTCATTTCTGGAGGTCCTACGAATTACTGTTATCGCACCAACACGAACAAAGTGGAAACGAAAATACGCGGTATCACTCGACTGCTCTGCGCTAAAGAAAGTGAATTTTGATGTTATACGTGAATTGGTACATCTTCACGCAATATGTAAAATGAACGATAAAGTATCCGTTGATATCCCGTACAAGATAACAAGAAATACGAAAACAAAAAACATCGAGACCAAACGCATGAAAAAGGACTATCGCATTGTTTATAATAAACGTGTAATTATGGATGATTACAAAACATTACCTTATGGATACTAGTTAAATACCGATGTAAATATTGTTAACAGTTTGAAATAAATGTTACAAGATCGTTTGAATGATCTGAAATGAATATATCGTTTATTAATTTTCGATCTTCAGTTTGTGGTAATGATCCAAATTCACCCCAGTCTGTTCTTCCAACGACTTAATAATCTGCTCTGCGTTCTTTTTGTTAAGGTCTCACATCATCATTTCCTTTGCGTTCATGCGATAGGTAAAGTTGTTCCCCTGGGGTGCTGCGGGCACCGTTAAACCAGTCAATGTTTCTAATATTACTTGCGTTAACAGAATTGAGTGTAACGTTGAATTGTCGATAAGCGTTGCCGGTATCATATTCGCTTGTACCAAGTGTCGTAGCAAATCCAAGATTGCCAGATTTTCGTGTTGTCTGCTCGAAAGCCAGTTGGTTACGACGTCCCTCCAAGACATACTTGCTATTGACGTTGTCGAGTGATTGTGATAAAAAACAGAGCTGGTTCAGTGTTTTTATAGGGAATTGCTACACTTGAATGCTTCCTGTTGACAATCACATTTAGAACAAAAAGTTACAACAACTTAAAGGTCTCTTGTTTTAGCACCCGTCTCTGATCTACACAAAAGACAGTTCTCCAATCGTAACATGTATACTTGAGCATTTCAAGGCCTTTCACTCTAGGCTTAACATCGTTCAAGCTTTTGGCAAAAGCCTCCATGACATTTTCTTCTGAAATCTTTGACAAGGCTTGGTCAAAGTACAAGCATAACTGCTCATTTTTTTCCATCATGAGGCACTGATGCTGTGTTTGGGATGGGTGGTTAATGATGCAACCATTGCAGTTTTCAACAACAAGGCGAGATATGATCAATGCTATTTCTTCAGCGTAACTTTTCAACAGTTTCTTTTCAATACGTTTCTGACGATGATGAAGAACTAATTCTTTATTGTCAATGTCGAAATGTTTAGCTTTTGACGAACGAGACATTGCACCAGGCAGATTCAGTAGCTCTTTACTTCACGACTATCAGAGAATGTTTGACAGTTTTTCTTAAGTTGAAGTCGTCTTATACGGTAATGTCAAAAACCACACGTACAAGTCTGGTATCTTCAGAGTAAAGTAGAAGCCACCGTGTAAACATGGGCCACTCTGCTAGCAAAAATCCAAAGATCAACAAAGATCATAACAGACAGAAAATGTTTACAATTGGTTTAAGTGTTGGTCGCAATGATTTTAATCTCGAGGGACATTTGCAGATGGGGTACAACAGTAAAACCGTCAAGAACTACAAACCTGTTGAAAACGATGCATCAGTGGCAATTGAGACTAATGAAAGAGATAGTATTCAAAACGTCGAAGAATCAAAGAGTTCATCATTTAAGATTTATTTCATTCCGGAGGATTTGGTGGAGTGAATCGTTTGTATGATGACGTAAAAAAAGGAAGGAAAATTTGATAAGGCAGTGTCCGGCATGTCGATCAGAAACTTCTACTGTGGCAATATCATGCTGTCACATATCATTTGTGCATGTCGATCCGTATATATATACAACTGTGAAACACCATGGGTAATTCCTCAAGCATAAACATTCAACTGTGAAATCGCATGCTTTCACATATCGTTCGTGTATTTCGAACCATAAATATATAACTGTGATTCTGTCAAATCTCATGCTTTCATATCATTGGGAAGCTCTCAATCATAAACATATATGCAATTGTGAAATCTCATGCTTTCACATCATTGCCATTGGTAACTCAATCATAAACATTGAACTGCGAAATCTCATGCTTTCCCATCATGTGTAATTCCTCAATCATAAACATATACAATTGTGAAATCTCATGCTTTTACATCAATGGTAACTCAATCATAAACATTGAACTGTGAAATCTCATGCTTTCACATAATTGGAGAGTTCCTAAACATAAGCATTCAACCATAAAATCTCATGCCTTCGTATTTAATTAGCAAATATGAGGCCCAGTTTACACGGCACCGGTCAAATTTTTGTCCGGACAAATATTAGTGCGGCTACGCTTTGCGTTTACACGGGTCAGCCCTATCCGGACACGTTTTTGACCACTTATCCGTGCAAGTTTTTGTCCTCCTACGAAAGCGTACTAGTTTGAAATTCTGCCGGACAAATATTTGTCCGGTATCGTGTAAACGCCAAACCGGACAACTATTTGTACGGATTCGTCCCAGTTTCCTGTTTACTACGTTTACACGCCATGTCACAGCGTACATTTGATATTGACATTTTATTGTTAAACACAAGTTTAGCCAAAAATTTTCAATTTGAAATGAATCCTTGGAATAGATCAGTAATCTTTATTAAGTATAATGTGGCCTAAATCGATGCTTGATGTGGCCTGATGCTATAGTTCAGGATACTTCACTATAGACTTTATAAAAGTTGCCAGAGAAGCAGAAACGGCGCTTAAAGGCGCGCAAACGACAATGTCCTTTAGCCATGTCCGATCATCTCCGAAATTCTGCCGAAGAAATACCGAATCTAATTATAGGCATGATAAGGAATTGATCCGGTACCGTGTAAACGGGAAGCCAATGTGGACAACTATTTGTCCGGTACCCTGTAAACGCAAAAATCAGTACAAATTTTTATCCGGACAAACATTTGTCTGGTGCCTGTGTAAACGGGGCCTAAATTTCTAAGTAAAGATGTTGTTGTGAGACCTCATGCTTTTATATGAGGAAATATTTTTGATTTCGAAATACCGAACTGAGAACAGCTCACACATTTCACCTTTCAATAAGGTATAAAGGTGCTTGATCATTTATGCATTTGTACGTTAATACAGCATCTCTGTACAGAAAATGTTCTTTAATTGGTAACCAACCAATTCTTTCTAAAGCCGGAGATATATGATCGCATTTGGAGATCCCTGTAATTAGTCTACCTGCACAGTTCAGGATTAATTGGATTTTTTTATGTTAACACCCGACGTGTTAGACCATACTGATGAGCAATAATAAATTTTACTCATAACTAA
This sequence comes from Trachythela sp. YZ-2020, assembly GCA_016169945.1. NCBI lineage: Eukaryota > Metazoa > Cnidaria > Anthozoa > Malacalcyonacea > Clavulariidae > Trachythela > Trachythela sp. YZ-2020. The sequence continues at coordinate 2,073,959 of JADLSH010000085.1, forward strand.
CGTTTCAATAATCGTGCTTAGTGGTGACTGGTCGAAAATGTGTTTTAGTCGACTAATTTGACCCAATTTAGAGATACACGACGCCGATAACTCCTGTATACTGTATGTTTATTATACTTTAGGTGAGAGTTAAGAAATACCCTCAGATCTTTGACTTCTGTCACAGGTTTAAGACTTTTGCCCATAAAACTGAGGTTAGGAAACGTCCCCAGTTGTTGAAGCAGTTGTCGTGAACCCACCACCAGCATTTTGGTTTTATCTGGATTTATCAAAAGGCTGTTGTTTCAGCACCATTCGAATACTCTTTGTAGGTCTTCGTCTATTGCTGATAAAGAGCAGTCCATACACGATAAAGAAAAATATAGAAATGTTTTTGAGTCATCCACGTACGATTTTAGGCAGCAGGATTTAGGTGTCGATGGTAGCCGGACTGTCGGTGTAAATATTAAATAAAAACAGTGAAAGGACGGAACCTTGGGGAATTCCATATGTTAATGGCGCCGATGCTGAGGAAGTGGTTCGAACATACTGCGACCTGTCCGATAAATAGCTTTTAAACCATCTATAGACCGCCGGTGATACACCTAGATGTAGTATTCTTTGAAGAAGAATATTATGTTGAACGAGTTTCCGTGGAATGTTTTTCACGGTTTCCATTTTGATGTTCTGATAATAGCGTGTGCTTTGTGAGATGCGTTTGATATGAGTATGGGTGTAGCACGCCAATGTACTCCTCCACTGTCATTGCAGACAACGTAACAGTAGATAAGGAAGGGACAATCAGTACTGCTCGAAACAATACCACGATAAGGCATTTTGGGATGCCTTTGGAAAAATCATTTTGGGATGATTTTCTGATTGTTATCACAGAAAGTAAGTTCAGAAATACCGTACTAAATATCAACACAGCATTGAAAGCGCTGAGTATAATTCGGTTATTGTTATCCATTCTGTAAACGGTCAAGACACATTGATTCCAGCTTGTATGGACAACATAAGGACATTATGCTGGGAGGGTGTCGTTGACATCGTTGGACTGAATCATCTTCTAGTCATGCAACTTCGCAAATTGCACGATTTTTGCTAGTTTAGTGCCTTTAATCCAATCCAGTCATGAGACCAATTTTTTAAACATTAACATTTAAAATTGTTCTTCACCCACTTAATATTTCTTATCCTTTAGCGATATTAAACCAATGCATATAAAATTTAATTGGGAGGCTTACATCAAACCAATTAGTGGCAAAATGGTTTGTTCACGTGCCTTTTAATAATATAATTTGATGACAAATTTCATGATCACGTGGTACAAACCTAGCTTTTTAACTGGACAATTAATATAATATAATATCCCTGAGATATTCAGTTATCTGATTATAGTTTCACCCTAGTCATGTGCGAGAGGAGTGTTTTCAGTTTGACTCTACCTAAACACAGCAGGTTTTATCTGATTTCCTCCTGTAGTATAAACACTGGATCCACAAGGGATTCTCCTTACTAGATCTCCAGGGATAGCCAGAGCTTTCTAGTATAAATATAGTTAGCTTAGGTTAGGTTTTCTCCTGTCAGTAACACTGAACCAATAAAGGATGAGCCATATGGGTCTTCTAGGGAGAACAGTTTAGAACTTAGAGAGTTATCAAGCATAAATGTAGTTAATTTAGTTCAGTTTAGTTTAGATATCTTCCTGTAGCAACACTATTCCAATAAGGGATACCGTTCATGTTCGACAAAAATCTTACGAACCTTCTCCTTCTTCAAGTTCTTATCAATAGCAATGGGGACACGTCTCGCCACAACAAACCACCAATCTTCTGGCGACGTTCAAAGCTTCTAGTGTTATAGGCTATCAAAACCGAAGCGAATAGATATACTTCTCAGAGCTAGTGTGACTATTCGGTCGCCTATATTTTCTCAAACGACGAACTCTTCGTCTGTGACTCGCCTTCCTCGACGTTTTGCAGCAAGCTAATAATAATCTCAATTCCTTCGCTTCGAATTTCTTAGCATCTCGTTCGAAGAAATGTTTTGTAGAGCCTTTGCTCAAGTTCCCTTTGATGAAACAGTCTGGCTTTAAAATTTTAGCCAAGGATACGTACTGATTGCAAAGCCAAAAAATATAATCTGTCTCAAAAGGCTATCGTAGGCTCCGTCATTGACACTGCAGTCACACGGGGCCGGATGAATACGGAACCTATGAACCAATGAACCATGACTATTTCTTTTTGCGCTCACAAGGGACTCATGAAACCGGACGAACTGAACAGCTAATTGAACAGTTCATTATTTATGCCTCAGGTTGACACTAAAGAGAATTCGGAAAAATCGGCTCATTTTTTTGTTTCCCCCAACCATTTTAGTACTTGATTTTTTTACCTAAGTACCCAACCTTTACTAAATTCAAGATTATAAAAATGCTCTATATAAAGTTTCATCAAGTATAAAGATTATATAAGATAATTTATAGCCATGCATCAAAACCCTGATTTTGTAAGTCAGTAAAAAATATTTGTGAATATGTATTTTGAGAGTATAAAATTTATTTGGATTTTTAGTTTACATTTTTAAAGTGATGCCTACACCACTAGTCTCTGAAAAAAGAATTTAGGGTGTTTTATATCAATATGGCCTTGCGTCATTTCAATGGCCTTCGGTGATAATTTTAAAAGGTTGATATGCATGGAGTGCCACAAGCAGATGGCTGTTTAACTTACCAGAATTTTTATTGGCACCTATCTTGTAAGTGGATTATTACTCTGACTCTCTTCTCTTTCGTGGGCTTATCAATACATGCTTTTACCCAGAGAAGATCATTAACATTACGTTGGAAGACATTACGGTGTTCTGGAAGGGAGAAGAGTTTGATAATTTAGTGATATATAATGAGAATTTAATGATATATATAGTAATATAATATGAATTTAGTCAACACAACGAAACATGCATGGTCTCAGTTAGTAGAAAACTAGTAGTTTAGAAAATATAACTCAATATATCGCTCAAAATATCCTTCTTCTGTTCAGCGTCAGTGAAAAGAATAATAACCTAAATCCAGGTATGTCTCCAGTATTTATTCCCTGACTTGCTGGCCTGTGAACAATTAATATGTTAGTGTTTTACCATTCCACCAGTCAAAAATCGCACATAATATTATACCTATTTGTTCACTACTTAATAGTATAGTCATATGCGGATATAATCTGAAACACCTCTATAACGTAGACACGCCTAATACAGTCAAATACGATACTAGAAATGTCAGTTCGAAGACTCTGAGTTCGTCGGCAGAATTTGTCAAAATTTCGTTTCCGATATATCACCAAGGTTGCCGTCAAGCTAGACTTGCTCCAAGTCTGTCTCTTATAGGGGGAGTATATTAGGGCGCGCGAAAATGCGGGCGGGAGACGGGCGGCGAGAAAATTGGGAGAGGAGAGACAGACTTGTTTCCCTTGCAGGAATTTGAATCAGATTATAAATTCCGCGGGAAAGTTGATTGACAAGTTTGTGCATTGCGGTGCTTTAATTTATTCGACACCTAGGTTCACACATTGTTCACACTCTATAAATACTTCAACTCTTTAACTTCCAAATCTGCATGAGTGCATGTTAACCGCCGTTATCTACCGCAAATGATGTGTGGCTATGCAAGAGAATAATAGTAATATCACTCCAACGAAAGCTTACACGTACTCGTGTAGATATATCGCCAAATTCAAAGAATAAAACTTGCGTTCTGTGTTGTACCGTTGTCGTGAAAGCCGACGTGAGAAGAAAATTATTTAGTACAGCATCCAAAAAAACAAAAGCTTGTTTAAATTTAGAGCTTTTACATGAATTCCAAACAGATTTAGGACTTATAGTTACATACTATTAAGGTCAACAAACCTAGGGCCTGCATGTTCATATAATCCCGCTTAACCGAGACTGCTTATGATCTCGCCTGCTTATGATCTCGCCTCCAAGTACTTTTCAGTATAAAAAATACATCGCGTTCATATGAGAAAGCGAGCTGGCCGCTTGGCGAGATCTCACCCAAGTAGTGAGCCGAGACCATAGGTATAGGCGGGATGAATATATTTCATATAAATACGCCAGCCCGCTTACAGAATACAGGGATGAAATAGAGAAACCAAATTTCCGATTTTGACGCTTAATTTGATGCTTTTTACATAGTTTTACGTGTTTGTCTTACAAAAATCAAGAAAAACAACAAAATAGTCGTGTACAGTAATTCTGTGCATGAAATGTACATGTTCTGCAGCGCTAATTATAGAACCACATCAACATCTCATAGACATAATGTTCCAGGGAATATTCATCCCGCTACGTGAGAAGTCTCGGCAAAGTCCATAGTGCTATAAAACGAAACAAGTATAACTAAAGTATAGTTTTATAAAAGGAAACAAGTGAGTAAACTGTAAATTGGAAAATGAATCTAAAGCAGTGAGTCATAAGTCTCATAAATTAAAGTTAAATAACTCCATACCGTAGAGCATCCTTTATAGATCGCATTGTCAGTCTCAGTTATTAATCGCCACAAGCTGTGATTATTTCTCACACTTCCGAAGCTACAGCCCAGAGGCTACAGCCCTCTGGGCTACAGCCTACAGATGATGATTGATGACAGCTTTTATTTAATTAATTCCGAATGAGCAGTAGGCTACTGGCCCCGCCTACCGGTTGAAAAATCAACCGGTAAATTTGGCGCGCTGCAAGGGAAACAAGTCTGTCTCTCCCACTGATCTGAATCAGAGGAGGAATGAAGGTCTTCCCGAAATGCAACGCGCCTCAATGCGGCTCATTATTATTCAAAATCTTTATTCTCAACGTGCCGTTCGATTAAAAACTGTTGAAATGTTTGCGATTTTTGCTGTGAAGATCTCGTTTTCTCAAAGGTATGTTTTGATAACCTTTTTGTTCAGTAATTTAATAAAATAATTTTGGAATAATTTTGTATATATATCGCATTTTAGTTATGTTAAATTCCCATTGTATTTATGCATGTTTCGGGTCAGTGAACATGACCTTAAAGTGGCATTGAAATATTCATGAGTAAATTATACTTTTTTACAAGGAAACTAAAATAAAATCATATCAGTGAATTCAGGAATGTTTACTCTTTATAGTGATACTTTAAAACATGAATTTACTCCATAAAACCGAAGAGTTATCGCGGTTTGAAAATGAGCTATTTTTGCTGTATTCTAACCCTGATGGCATTGAAATATTCATGAGTAAATTATACTTTTTTACAAGGAAACTAAAATAAAATCATATCAGTGAATTCAGGAGTGTTTATTCTTTATTGTGATACTTTAAAACATGAATTTACTCCATAAAACCGAAGAGTTATCGCGGTTTGAAAATGAGCTATTTTTGCTATATTCTAACCCTTGGCATTGAAATATTCATGAGTAAATTATACTTTTTTACAAGGAAACTAAAATAAAATCATATCAGTGAATTCAGGAATGTTTACTCTTTATAGTGATACTTTAAAACATGAATTTACTCCATAAAACCGAAGAGTTATCGCGGTTTGAAAATGAGCTATTTTTTGCTATATTCTAACCCTGATGGCGGGAATATGCCCCCGTGGAGGTGGTTTTGGCGCGACGAAATTACTACTGCAATGGATCGCTATTTTCTATGATAACTTTGACATGTGTTGCTACCTATTTTATTTCATTGTTACCTTTATGGTTAGGTTTCGTTATATTTGAGTACATTTTATTGTATTTTTCATTTATAGAGTAAACTTTGCAGTATTATAATAATGGCAACTAATAATAGCGATGCTGTCATTAGTGAGGAAGAAAATGAAAGTGCTAAGCGTGTATATACTTCTATTGGTGATACACCAGGGAAACCAGATCGAAAAACAAGAAGACTTCAACAACCAGTCGATCTTTGTAACTTTGTTTAAGAGTTACACAACATCACCAAAGACAAAGGTATAAATTGTAATTTGTATATTCAATTATATGCAAGTATCATAACAGATCTCTCTGAGCATGTAATAATCAAGAAAATTACATCAATAGCTGCACAGTACTTGCAGTCATGGTTCATATTCTGACGTTTTCTGTCTTGCCAAATACAATTATGCACTGGTCAGTCAATGTAAACCCCCAATATCCCAAAACCAGGACTAATATGGGATTGGCAGAGAATTACAAGAATTTTTACTTGTACCCCAGTGCCACTCTGTCAGCAGCAATGTCTTACCTGTACATAATAATCGTTTGAAAGCAATTGCTCAGAGCAATCTTCTCCCAGTCAAAATTGCAATATTGTGCGACAATGTTGCTCACAAGCTAGAGAACATCTGGTTTGACTGTAATAATTATGCCGAGTGGTTCTAAGAACTATTTAAGCATTTAATATTTTTTTGTTTTATAAAGTTTCCTGGCAGAAAGATTAGGCTGACTCCTACAAAGAAGTCCCCAGTAAAACATCATAAGTGGACCTTTGAGGAAAACAAAGCATTTATTGAATTCATATCAATTGCGAAAACAGATCGAAAATATGGACAACGTTCTGCAGTCCAAGAGTGGCCATCATTTAGTTATAACAACAATTTCTGGGATGATGCTGCCCGACATATTCAATGCAGCATTTCTTCTAACATCCTCCTGTCAATTAAGTTACTAAACTTCTACTTAAAACTATATGTAACTCCCTGAGAAGTTGCCTACTTAAGTATTATTCTGTCCTTAACACCAGACAATTGAACTTGTCAGTGGAGCAGTACTCAGTAAATGGGTTATTAGTAATCTATAGAAAGATTTATGACGTTCGAATGTTGAATGAATGTCCATCTGACCATCTTTAAGCACCATTTATTTCTTTACAAATATGATTGTTTTTTATTGTTCTGTGACAATATTAATTATGATATGGAGCAAAATTTTATTCCAGTTTGCAGATCAATCCTAGCTGGTTTAAAATTATACTTCTACCTTATAGAGAATAGTTGTTGTGACTTGTGAATCAGTTTTCTTTATGTTTCAGCTTCACATCTTTGTAATACTGGAAAAATTAATGCTTTATTCCATTATTTCATAGTTAAACCGTCCACTAAGAATACCACCCCCACCACCACCAAGAATACCACCCAATATAATATAATATAATAGCCAATTATATGCCAGTTGTCATTCTGAAACACTAAAAATTTCAATGCATTTGTGTCTCGAACATTGTCTGGTTCATGTTCCACTTTGAATGTCAACTCTAGGTTTGATGACCTTCTCCACATGCACCTTGTGAGCACGCTTGGTATCTGTTTTCTTGCCAAGATCCAACAACAACAAACTTTTCAAAATACATAGATATAACATCCAAACTATTGTCCTCATCATCAGACATTTCATCATCCACATTGTCACCAAAGGCAGTATTTTCCACATCCAAAATTTCTGTCAATTGTTGAATTTTCTCAACTTCATCTACATTCACTGCCTCAGTTTCACCAACACTAGCACCACTAGACAGGTCTTCGTTCTCTACCACTCTGTGTGTATCAATATTTGCCAAACAAATAGGATTTAGTAGTTGTTTAAAACAATTACATTCAGTTGGATTGTCTAAAGGTATTGTGGAAGTACATTATCCAGCTCATCATTTTGAATATCCAGGTCACCTGGAGGGACTGCTTGGGATGTTGGTGATGGTAAAATATCAAACTCCCACAACATGACAATATTACATAGGCCACATCCATCCCTGATTTCAATGCGGTCGTGGAACTACACATGGAAGTAAGAAACACATTGAGTAGGAACAAAGTCAAGGTAAAGGACTTAAATATCAGTCTAACAATGGCGTGTTTAATATTAATATAAAAAACAAATAAAAAATATATTTTATGTCCTGAATTATATCAAATATATTTATATATTATAATCAATTTTCACTACATTTTTACTGATTAAATAATTTCTTATTCAAAGATATTTATGTACTGTAAACACATTGTGTGTATTTCTTATCTATCTTATCTGTTTTTAAAGTTTCTATTTTTTTGAAATATACAAAATGTATTTCAATCAAAATTATGTATATACAGTATTAAAACTTAAAAGCATGCGTTTAAATCATCTCACCTTGAAAACGCAACTGGTATGCACTTCTATCAATGCAGGGCTACTACAATCGGCGAACATTTCTTCGATTTTTATGCCTTTAACAACTGATGGAATAAGGGCTGTTCGTCGAATGTCCAAACTATCCGTAAAACTTATATGAACCTCGCAGCATTCTAGTTGAACGCACGTCGCACGGTAACCCTGTGATCATATTCACAGGGTTTTTCGACACACAATAAACATAAAGAAGTCCATGCCCATCTAATTCAGAAGCTTTCATCCCACTAATACTGCGAAAACTCGCCATTTTAAAATATTTTACTATAATCTCTGAGTTGTGATAATATGTGAACGCAGCGAGCAACAATCGAACAATAACGGAGCAGGCCGAGAAATTGATTATATATGATAAACCGCCCCGGCGCGCGTTGCATTTCGGGAAGACCCTCATTCCTGGATAACGCATCTCTTGTCAAAAGTGAAGCCGGAAGTCAAGCGGCCGATCAGTGCCGCCACCCGATTCTGAGGCCCTACTTTAATATTATAGATAGTATTACGGAATCCTAGTTTTTTTGCTTTTTTTGCCTTTTAAACGTTTCTGGCCGGGCCAGTTTTACTATCACAAAGATAGAAGCACACGAGAAGAAATTTGAGCAAAAAATTTGGAGTATTATGGTTTTATAACGCCGTGAAACTGGATTTACAAGTTCGAAGGAGTGAATAGCCGCATGTTCGCGATGTTTTGTTTATGATATTTCAATTCAAAATCCACTCAAAATATAGAATTACTGCTACTGGGCCTACTGGACGAAGGCACTCAAGGAATTTGATGAAATGAACCAGCTCAGCTGCAGTATGAACAAAAGCGTGAATGTGGTAAGTTTTTAAAACAGGAATTAAATAGGTTATTAACTTAATATGTGTTCATTTCAGTACGTGAATATTGAACCAGTGTAGCACTGTTCCTAATTCCTGTTTTAGAAGCTACCACATTCACGCTTTGTTCATACTGCAGCTGAGCTGGTTCATTTCATCAAATTCCTAGAGTGCCTTCGTCCAGTAGCAGTAATTCTAATATTTTGAGTGGATTTTGAATTGAAATATCATAAACAAAACATCGCTAACATGTGGCTGTTCACTCCTTCGAACTTGTAAATCCAGTTTCACGGCGTTATAAAGCCATATATAATACTCCAAATTTTTTGCTAAAATTTCTTCTCGTGTGCTTCTATCTTTGTGATAGTAAAACTGGCCCGGCCAGAAACGTTTAAAAGGCAAAAAAAGCGAAAAAACTAGGATTCTGTAATACAATCTATAATAAAGTAGGGCCTCAGAATCGGGTGGCGGCACTGATCGCCGCTTGACTTCCGGCTTCACTTTTTTCCATCAAATTATTAAGAGATGCGTTATCCAGCCTATATTCAGATCAGTGGTCTCTCCTCTTCCAATTTTATCGCGTCCCGCCCGCCCGCCGTCCGCCTTAATTTCCTTCCGCCCGCATTTTCGCAAGAGACAGACTTGGAGCAAGTCTACCGTCAAGCACGTATGGAAGTCGACTTTTTGACACGGTTTTCGAGCAGTGCACCGTATGCACCAAGGCCCGAGGCATAAGCACCCCAATGGCTAGGCTGCTTAATAATAATGCTTGATAAATGTACTAACAACACTTGTATGAAAAATGTTAATATTTTCGGAATAGTAAGAAAAACCAGCCAATCTCCGAACCCTACCCAATTTTCTGTTCTGTCACAAGCCCAATTTTCTGTTCTGTTTGGCGTACCTACTCTGATTGATGTTTGGCCTCTATTTTTGGTCTCAAAAAACTAGGAAAAATGTCTGGACACCCCACTAAATTCCCACATTCCACCGCGACATAAATTATGAACGCTCCCTAAAGTATAAAACGAAAAACAAGTAGAAAAATGTAAATGTTAATTGTTGTGTTTAGATGTGCCATGACACTATGATATATTAAAGAAAGAAAAAAAATGTATATTGTAATATGCATGTGATTTGAGTAAATCGTATAAGAGTGAAAAGCAAAACTATAGTTAATAAATTTGGGTTGCTGCTCCCACTTATTGCACACCTCAGTCAAACAACAGTCAAGCTCAACAGGGACTTCTTTCCCCGCTGTTGCTGCAAACCCCGTTCCCTAGTTCCGTTGGCTAGTGTGTATATCAATTTTATTGAATATACAGATAAATATAGATATACATAGATTTTATCTAGTTATGAGCAGATCTCACTTGATTACATTAGTATTATTGTATATAACCATGCAACTGGTTAAAACATGAATTTAATAGTTATGCACATCATCTTCCTGGAGCTCTATAAGTTGATCACCTTAATGCCCTCCAAATTTTCTAATTCCCCTCTAGATATATTATAGTTAATAGTGTTAATGTCCCCAGAACTCACTCCTATATAATCGCTGATATGAAAGCATTGGGTGGGGGGGGGGGCGGATGCCATACACCCCCTCCAGTTCATACCCGTTCAGTTCAAAACGGAAACAAGCGAATCCACGCCCAGACGTATCGAGGAGCCATTACTGACGCAATGCAGTACCAAATTAAGCTATGTCTCCAAATGTACACGTAGGGACAAATGATCTCAAAGAAAAAAGTCCAACTGAAGTGGCAAAAGGCGCCCTAAAGGTATGCAATATCATAAAGAAGTAGAGTCGAAAAACTAAAGTTGTGATTTCAGAATTGATAACACGAACTGACTCACTAAATCTTAAAGATCGAGTTAGTGAGGTAAATAGAAAAGTTTTACTTACTGTAATCAGAATAACTGGAATTACATTAGACATAAAAATATTGGAGTTAATCATCTAAATACATATGGAGTCCATCTTAACAGGCTAGGAACAGCAACCCTAGCAAAGAACATAATTATATTATATTCGAATTGAACAGTTATAAAAACAAAATTGAAATTATATCGCTCCTGAGAATTGGCAAAATATAAGTCAAACAAGTGATAGTGCTAGGTATGCTGAATCGGGTACACCTAAACAAACAATTGCAGTAGAACGAAAGGCTAATGATACAATTAGATCTCAGAGATTAGATCTAGAATAACACAGCAACGACATAAATTAAACGGCTTTACGATATTGTATTGGGTTGTTGCATTTATTATCGCTGCGATCGCCTTTTGGACGATCTTAATTTGTTATGTTTAGTAAGCCTGCGTTCCGCAGCGGTAAAAGGACGGAGCATGCGCGAGAGGAAATAAACGGCGTGCGAAGAAGAAACAGTGTTTTACCAACACACAAATATGTCTTTGTAATTTAATTTTATTATTAAAAGGAGTTGAAACCTCTTTTTTCGGATATATTTACTGGCATCCCAGTACAGTAAAACACTAATAATTCGCTGTGGCGTTCTTGAGTTGTGAAGAAGCCTAAATACGAAGTAGTTTTGCAGCCCAAAACTTGTGTATTGCTTGAAGACAATCCCAGAACCAGCCATGAGTATAGAAGATAAAAAGCAAGAAAGAAGCAAGGATAAAATGGCGGTCACTGTCGCCTCTAGACGCCTGATCGGAGCCTACAACAGAGATTGCGATTATGATACTTTAAAGAATTTGATGATCGAACTTGAGAAGGTATTTGATGATTTTTGCATTGTAAATGAGGAATTTGAAATCATTGTATCAGAAGAAAAACATGATGAGCACTGCGTAGTTAATGGGGTGGATATTAAGACCTACAGAGACAATGTAAATAGATCCTGCCAAGAAGCTAGAAGTGTGTTTGTTAGTGTAAAGACCACAAATGAACAAAATGCTAGACAACAAATAGCTGGGCCTGTTAAAGCTGCCCTAAAAAGATATTTGTAGAATTCATGAACTAATAACAGTCATTGACAAGAACTATGAATTCGATAATGTGAACTCATATGCTTTACAACTGGATAAGAATGATCTGCAGTCAATTTTGAATATAATATGTGATAACATGGCCAAGCTTTGCTCGATTGAAGCTCAGGAACAAATTACTCCAATTCAAGAAGAAGTCGATACCATTATCGGGATGGTTTACAATCGTATCAGGAAGATGAATTTGTTTTTGCATGACAAACAAGCATTTATCAAGCCATCTCACTTTGAAAACACCCACAACACCCCCCATGAGACAATCAACACTAGTAGCCCCCCTGAGACTATCAAGAACACCACCCCCCATGAGACAATCAACACTAGTAGCCCCCCTGAGACTATCAAGAACACCACCCCCCTTGCGACCATCAACACCCCCCATGAGACCATCAACATAACTACCCCCTTGAGACCATTAATACCAACACCCCCCATGAGACCATCAACACCCCCCATGAGACAATCAACACTAATAGCCCCCCTGAGACTATCAACAACACCCATGAGACCATCAACACCCCCATGAGACCATCAACATAACTACTCCCCATGAGACCATCAACACCCCCCTTGAGACCATTAACACCACCACCCCCCTTGAGACCATTAACACTACTACCCCCTTTGAGACCATCAACACCAACACCCCCATTATGAGCACACTTTCCATCACCACAAATAATCCCACCCCAACCAATACAATTCCACCATTATTACCAACCACCACCAAAACTACTACCCCCCTTAATGACACCAGTCCCTTTGGGGCCCAAGTTACCACCAACACCACAGAGATTAATTATCCCATGCCAGTCCCACTGGAATTAGTACCAGTTATTCCGTGAATACATCAGCTCAAGCCTTTGTTCCCCCTAGCACCATTCATTCAGAAAGTAGTTCCAGCATTGACACTTCGGGACAAACACATTTGTTTCAACAAGGTCAAACCTCTACAAATTTGTCAACCAACTTCCCTACATTTGCAGTACCAATAGGGTCTAGTGTTGTGCAATCAAATCAGCCAATTGTGGCACCTAACAATTTCTCAACCTATCCAGTGTATACAATCCCAACTGGGCAGCAACCCATGGTCCCATCAACGAATCAGGTTCATATGAGACCCTCCAATCAAGATTCTACCATCCGGCTAAAAAGGATGGCCCTACCCACATTCTCGGGACTAAGGAAAGACTGGCCAGAGCTCAAGGCAGTCTGGAAGTCTATAGCTGAGTCAGCAAATTATAATAAAACTGCACTAGCACACGAACTTAAGAACTCAGTGAAAGGGGAAGCCAAACATCGCATCAAATCTGTTTATGTCACCAAGCCAGAAACTTATGACATCATGTGGGAAAAGCTAGAGAGTCACTACGAAGATACCAGTGCCAGTGTCCATGCTGCTTTGGACGATCTTCAAAGGCTAAAACCCGTAAGAGGTTGATGAAGTGGAATCTGCCTACAGCCAGTTGGAAGAGCTTAGCCAGTTGAACACATTAACCATGAGAGACGTAGACAACATAACTGATTTGTTACCTATCCATCTTAAAGTTGACTGGAGACGAAAGTATCGTGATTTGTCATCTTTGGAGAAACTTCAACCTTTTACCCCTCTAATGAAGTTCCTTGAAAGAGAGCGTTCAGTCGTGGCACGTCTGGCTGAGAATCAGCATTCAAAGAAGAGAGAAAATGACCCCGCAAGAGTATATGGCAAAAGCCACCATATTGAAAGAGGTGCAAAATACGGATCAAGAAGCTACTACAAGTGTGCCTTTCCCACCCACAGGAAAGACACCATAAATCACACAACCGAACACTGCAAAGAATTTCAAAAATTGTCTGTCAGCGGCAAAGATGGCAGATATGAGCTATTAAAGCAAGTGAACGCCTGTTTCAAATGTTTTGGTAATCACAGGAAGCATAATTGCGCCAGAAAACTGTGGAAGCGACCAACATCATTCCCTGCTGTGCATCCCACCTAAGATACCAAAAGATCCTGAAGAGAAATCGAAGTCTGGAGATAACGAGAATAAAGAAGCAGCGTCCTATGCCGTAGGAAGTGACTCAATGGCGTTATATCCCATCCACCAAGCAACCATTAGTGACAGTGGCAAAAAAGTATCTATCTTCTGTGATGGAGGCTCTAATGCTAGTTATATCACTCATCGTGCCGCAGACAGAATTAAAGCTAAGAAGGTTAAAAAACTCTCCCTTGATGTAACAACTATGGGAAATGTCGAGAAGACCTACAACACTTGGCAATACGAGTTTGCAATCAACACAAGTGCAGGAAAGAAGGTGACCATTACAGCCTTTGGCATGGACCGAATTACTGGTACAGTAAGCAAGTTGGATCCTAATGTCCTGGTCAAGCTATTCCCTGAATATGATCCCGAAATACTCCAGCGAAAGTCAACACACGTGGATGTCTTACTAGGCTGTGATTACTTCGGTCTTCATCCAAAGCAAGAGGAAGCGAGATGTGGTGACAACTTAAGTATCATGAGTGGAGCACTGGGAATTTGTTTACAAGGAGCCCATCCACATCTGGTCGAAGAAACAAAGTATGACATCAACCTTGCAAAGAAAATACACGATGTTAACGTGAAAGTGGAAACATACAAGATTCGCTTGGACTCGCATCCAGAGTTCCATCCTAGTTCTAGTGGGCAAACCATGGCAACCAATGATGCCAACAGGGAAAGATACCAGTGTTTTGCCAATGCACCGTGTTCCTTTAGTCAGAGAAAGGACGAAAACCACGTTGATAACTTCATCCGAGGAGAAGAGCTTGGCACAGAAATCTCCCCACAATGTGGTGGATGTCGCTGCAATAAGTGCCCTACTGTCGGACATACTTACTCTTTCAAAGAAGACCAGGGGTTAAAAATGATACAAGAAAATCTCGAGTATGACGAAGTTAACCAACGCTGGATAACCAGTTATCCCTGGCTCGTAGATCCACAAAGTTTACCTGACAATTATCAGACAGCACATGCCACGTTAGAGAGAACCGAACGTACTCTCAAGAAAGATGATGAATGGGCTAAAACGTACAAGAATCAGATGAACGATATGGTGGATCGTCGAGTAGCGCGGAAACTGTCGTCTCAGGCTGTAAATGACTGGACTGGCCCTATGTTCTATATCGCAAATCCTCACTCCAATTCCACACCTGTAAGAATTGTATTCAAGTCCAGCCAAACGTACAAAGGAGTATCGTTAAACGCCTGTCTTGCTACAGTTCCAGATAGCTACATGAACAATCTGGTTGGCATTCTTCTACGTTGGAGAGAAGAACGAATAGCCCTGATTGGAGATATTAGGAAGATGTTTAACTCCGTTCATTTGAAGACCTTGGAACAGCATTGTCACCGTTTCCTATGGCGAGATTTACAGCAGTATCGCCCACCAGACATTTACGTAATACAACGAGTCAACATGGGTGACACACCAGTCCCTGCCATCAGCACGGAAGCTGTGTACAAGACCGCAGAATTGTTTCAAGAGGATAGTCGACAAGCCGCAAATCTACTAAAGCATTCCAGTTACGTGGATAACTTGATCGACTCACGTCCAAGTAAACCCGATGCGTTAAAGATTGCCAAGGAAGCAGAGGATATTCTCGCCAAAGGAGGATTTTCCGTCAAGTGCTGGCAATTTAGTGGCGAATCAAGACCTCGTGCAAATCAAGAGTTGCTTAAAGTGGACGTACCAGAAAATAGTGTCGAAAGCACAGACCAAAGAATAATAATGTTAAAAGGAACTGATGAGAACTTGCGCGTTCTTGGTCTGGGATGGAATCCAGACAGAGACACTATCAACTACGAGGTTACTCTGAATTTCAGTAGCAAGAAACGTGGAGTTCGCACCGGCCCAGACCTGTCAGAAAGCGACCTACCTAGTGCATTACCCAATGTGTTAACAAGAAGAATCGTTCTTGAGCAAGTAATGAAGATTTATGATCCACTCGGGCTGATCTCCCCATTTACTTTGATAGCTAAGATACACTTACGCGAAACCTGGACCCTCAAGCTCGGATGGGACCGTTCCAATTGGAGATTTCAACTGTGATTGGAATAATCGTAGAGAAAACACGATTTCAACTCACACAAAGAAACTCGTTGATCTTGCTCAAACATTTCAATACGAGAAAGATAATTAAAGAATCCACGAGAATAACTGAAACATCAAGTACATTAATAGACTTGGCATTCAGTAACAAGCCTGAACTGATTATGTTTGCCGAAAAGTCTCAATTCCTCGAAAAGAGCCAAAAATTGTTAACACAAGACAGTTTAATTATTTCGATATCAATGCTTTTAGATCAGACTTAAATGAAATTTTCCAAATACAATCAAACATTAATAACCCAAATATAGTCTGGGAGGAATGGAAAATAAAATTACTGGCGGTTGCTGATTTACACGCGCCACCAATTACGCGGAAAGTAAGAAGTGAGTATGCTCCTTGGATTACAGATAACATAAAGAAAAGTATGCAACATAGAGATTATCTTAAGAAAAAGGCTGTAAAAACGGGTTCGAGGAATGTACACCAAGCTTATAAAAGATCAAGAAATGAAGAAAACAAACTTGTTGAAAATACTAAAACTAAATACTATATGAGTGCATTAAGTGAAAATAATCAAAGTCCTAAAATAATGTGGAACACAATTAAGACATTGACAAACAAAAATTCTAAAACTACTAACATTACCGAAATTCATGTTGAGAGTGATCTCTCTGTTACCGAGCCTAAACACATTGCTGATACCTTCAATACATTTTTCAATAATATTGGTCCTCAACTGGCAAACAATTTACCAGTAACTAATATAATGCCAGAATCATTTATTACACCTGCGAATTCTTCTTTTGAAATTCATACTGTTTCAATTGAAGAGGTATTTAATTTACTTTCCACCATAAAAGGGTAAAGTATACTAAAACCCTGGGTATAATCGTTGACGAACAATTATCATGGAAAAACCAGATTGAAAGCATAGTTAATAAGGCTTCAAAGGGCATCGGAATGTTACGTCGTATGAAGAAATATGTTCCGACACCAGTTATAGAAAACGTTATAAGGCTATATATAGTACTGTCTTACTTTCGGACTATTGCACTCTAGTTTGGGATAACTGTAGAATGTACCTACGCACAGTGGAAAGCTGCATTGACATCTGCTGTTGACTATGCAAACATACCAGTTAATGAGAAAATGCTACGGCTGCAAAATAGTTTGAAAGGGAAAGCGCTTAAATTGGTGAAAAATCTTGGATTCTCTCCTCGTGGTTATAAGAGAGCTAAAGAAAAATTAGAAAAGGAAGTATGGGGGACAGAGGCGACTTCAAATTAAGACCTTGACCATGTTGAAGAATTCGAAGAAGGTTCAACCGAAAAATCTAAATGAGTTGGAAGAATTTTTTACTGTGTTGGACAGAACATTGATCGTTTTGAAGGACACTTGTGACCCACAAGGAGATCTTTTTGGTCAAAGTTTGAATCTGATAAGTAAGGAGAAATTACCTGAAGAAGATGTACAGTGTTTCAAGTCGTGGCTGATGGAGCACTCCAAACAGGACAATTTCGAGACACTTGTTGAGTGGGTAGAATTGAGAGCTCAGATCATGGAAGAAGCTAGGGAAGAAACAAGGGGCCTGGGAACTAGTAAATCTGAGAGAAATGGTGACCACAAAATCCAAAGAAGAGAAAGAGGTTTCAACACAATGTCCAAAGGCAATCTCAAGTGCGTTGTACATACATGCAAGAACAATCACCCTCCCTGGACCTGTGATACCTTTAAAGCACTACCAGTATCAAATCGAAAGGTATTGATAGAAAATCGAGACGGTGTTATCGATTCTTAGGAACCAGTGGAGCAAGGGTCTAACATAACGTTAACTTTCAGTTCTCTGTCACCATTTTTGATAACAGCTGGTAACACCATTAATTAGTGATACATGATCGGTGCGCCGAGTGACATAAGACCTAGTATCAGCAGTACTTTCATCTACCCGTGATTCTTGTGCACTGTCCTTAATGTCGGGTAATCTGTTACTAATTTGCTGACTGGTGTCTTCCGTTACCTGTTGTGAGGTGTTTGAACGAGAACCAGTTTGACTACCTGGGTCTTGGCTACGCGAGATGTGAAGTAATCTGTTGTGCTGGGTGCTGTCACAGCCATCGACTCCGCATCGCCTCGCTCTGTTACATTCGGCTGCTTTGTGTCCAAAAGCTAATTAAAAGGGGAAGTCCATGACTTGACAATCGCGGGTACCGGTGGATCCCAAGTTAAAAACAGTCTAAGCAAGTAAGCTTGGTTGTCACAAGCTTAAACAGGAAGTGTTCAGAGGAATTAAGTGCTAATGTCTTGGACAATATAACTGGCGACACATCCGCATTCAATTGGGCAGACCTGAAGGCCAAGTGGCCACATTTAGCTTCCATTTCCTTTGAACAAACTGCTAGACGAAGGAAGATTGACGTGCTGATAGGGAGTGATCGCCCGTTGTTCCACCAAGTTTTGAAGGAGGATCAACAACCCGGCATAGAGATACGCGAAGATGGGCGGCCAACGTGAAGACCCTCGGAGTGACATGGATATCAGAGAATGATGTATTCACAACGTCGAACCACCAGTCATCAAAGAGACAACCACGAAGAGAGAAGTATTAAGTGCAATTTCAACACTGTTTGATCCTCTCCAGTTCCTTTCACCTTTCACAGTAAGAGCCAAAATCATTATGCAAGACATATGGACGGTGGGACTTGACTGGGATGATCCATTACCTAAGACCCTTTTAGACCGCTGGCACAACTGGGTGAACGAGTTACAACGCGTTCCCTCCTTTGATATTCCCCGATTCTTACGACAGCCCTCCCCTGATGAAATGGAACTACACATGTTCTCTGATGCTTCAAAATATGCGTATGCTGCTTGTGCTTATCTATTTAGCCGTTACGAAGACAGCTCACCGACATCCGTATTGATTGCGTCCAAGAGTCGAGTTGCACCAGTTAAATCGATGACTATTCCGAGATTAGAGTTGATGGGAGCAGTTATTTCAACGCGTCTTGCAAATACCATACTGAAGTCAATTGAAGTATCTAAAGTTGTTTATTGGACAGATTCTACAAACGTTTTATACTGGGTGAGAAACCAAAGTCGTAATTTCAAAACCTTCGTAGCCAACAGGATCGGAGAAATCCAAAAGACGACAGATCCTGAACAGTGGAGACATGTTCCAGGTGAACTCAACCCTGCTGATTTGGAAACTCGGGGAATAAAGGTTTCCGAATTTGCCCATAGCCGAGTGTGGAAAGGACCGCAGTTCGTTTTAGAAAGTGAGGAAAGTTGGCCTGCACGCATACCGGGAACGGATGCAGTAGAGAATGACGCGAAGCAGGAGTGTAAAGTGGTACAAACTCACAAGTACTTGACGAGAATGGCTTAAACCCACGGAACTTTTCGGATTTCAAAAGACTTGTTCGCGTTACGGCCTGGACACGGCGTTTTGTGAGAAACTGCAGACGTCAAGTTGAGGAAAGAGTTCTAAACAAAAGTCTATCTGTTGATGAAGTAAAAGGAGCAGGATTCTATTGGTTTAAACGTGCACAGACAGAAAGATTTCAAGACAGCAAGGGACGGAAAAATTTAGAGAATCTGAATCCCATGAAGGACGAAAATGGACTTCTTCGTATAGACGGGCGCTTACGCCATGCAGATTTACCATAAGACAGTAAACACCCAGTTATTTTATCTAAAGAACACCCTATCACGAAATTGGTAGTAACAGCTGTTCACGAACAAATCGGACATGGTTCAGGAGTAGAACATACTCTTTCTGAATTACGTACTAGATTTTGGGTAATAAAAGGCGAGAAACGGTACGTGAAGTCATCAATCATTGCCAGGTGTGCAAGAAACGATTTACCGCGAAACCAGTTGGTCAAATGATAGCACCGCTGCCAATACCAAGAGTAACGTCATCGTGTTGGCGTTGACTATGGAGGACAGTACCTTACAACAGTGTTTGTTTACGTGTCTTGTAACACGCGCGGTACATTTAATTTGGAGTTAGCTTATGCGTTAGACACGGATTCGTTCATGAATGCACTTGCCCGAATGGTGTCACGGAGGGGGACGCCTTCATATATCATATCATATCAGATAACGGTACCAACTTTGTTTCAGGAGAAAGGGAACTGAGAGAACTTGTTGAACAACTAGACCAAGAGAAGTTCGTTCGGGACAGTGCACGATTCTCGCACGTCGAATGGCATTTCAACCCTATGCAGTTAGCCCACATTTCAGAGGAGTCTTCGAAGTCATGATAAAAAGTGCCAAGAAAGCTATAAAGGGTATCTTAGGAAACGCGGACGTTTCTGATGAGGAATTGCACACTGCCATTTGCGGAGCGGAGAAGTTATTAAATTCGAGGCCTATCACGTACGTCAGTTCGGATTCCAACGACTTATGTCCTCTTACTCCCAATCATTTTATTCACGGACAGGTTGGAGGGACATTTACGACGGAGGCGACTGAGGAAGAAACATTCAACCCCCACCGGCAAAGCTAAATGCCGACTACCTTGCGTGACGTCAGAAAATGGGCTAGACCCAGGCTCTTTTTGGTTAGAAAATACGACGGCCAAGGTCCATCGAAAGCTAAGTTCAAAACGCCATAAAAATCGAACGATTTTACCAAATGAAAAAAAATTTTCACAGATATAGTAGAAATCATGCCAAGATTTGATAAAGCCAAAAAAATAATTTGAGGTGAGGTGCGCTATGCTGGAAGAAGGTATTGCCACTTCCACTGAACCACTAGCAGCGCTAAAGAATCCGACATGTCTTGCAAGAGCTGCCAACCGTTACCGCCAAAACAAGCGACCTGATGAACCTTCGGATCTGAGTTTTCAATTAAACGAAGACTACATACCAGACAATTTCTTGAAATCGGATATTAAAGTTGATGATAGACGGCACATCATATTTGCCACTGAAGACATGTGGAATCTGTTAACGAAGTTAAAGACATGGTACATTGATGGAACGTTTAAAGTAGTGATCGAAAGATCCCGTCACCCACCATGATTTGAGGACGTTATGACCCGAGGACGTTTTGACTTTGACTTTTGGCCCGAGGACATTTTGACCATAACGGGGACGTTTTGACTCGAGGACGTTTTGAGTTGACTTGAGGACGTTCTGACTGGTAAGCATTTCTTGCATAGGAAGATTTATCGATGACGTGAGGCAACCCATAACAAAGAAAAACAATGTCGTTTTTACCAAAGAACTGCAGTTTGACATTCATGGTAAATACGCCTTTTTCGTAGACTTTATTGGTCTTTATGTCTTGTTTTCTTGCATATTTTTCAATATTTTGAATAAAAATACCGCCATTTTTGGTAAATATGAGTCCGCAGTCGTTTTCAAAATGCTTGTCAGCGGTTGCTAATCAATGCTTACTTTGTGTTATTTCGTATTTAATCACCCCACGCAAACCCCACGCAAACCCCACGCTAGCCTGCGTGCAGTCCCAGACTCCCACTGCACGCAGGCTATTAACTGCCCGACTAACTACGTTTTGTGCAACCCCTCTGGTGCAACGCAGTTAAGGTGGCTCCATTTTAGATCAAACTTTATAAATAATATTTACTTGTTACAAAACAAAAATTGTATGACTTATATTGAGCAACATTCTAAGAGCTGAAAATTGTTCTCAAAAATGACGTCATTACCGTTGTTATGGTAACAATGACGTTCCAATATGGCCGACATTTTGGCTTTTGACGCACTTTACTCTAATAAACGCGTGGTTACCCCATTTTTTATTTCATGAAACGTTTTCCTGTAGAAAGTAGATTATCTGAACGAGTTTAAAAAAGTTCTGTAGAGCCTAAAAATATTTATAACGAAAAATCATGTTTATTAATTTTTTTTAAATTTAGCTCTACAGAATTTTTTTAACTTGTTCAGATAATATATCTATTGTACTAGACGAAAATGTTTTATGAAATAAAAAATGGGGGTAACCAGGCGTTTTTTCGAGTAAATTGCGTTAAAAGCTAAAATGTAGGCCATATTAAAACGTCATTGCTAATGACGTCATTTTTGTGAACAATATCCGACTCTTAGAATGTTGCTCGATATATGTGGCACAATTTTTGCTTTCTAGCAAGTAACAGCACTTCAAAAAATCTAAATCATAAATTTACCATACTACGGTAGTTAACGCTAACTATAGCTAACTTGACTACATTTTTATACAACCGGCCCCTGAATGACAATTTTCGCTGACTCTGCACTCATCGAATGGCTGTCATCATCTACTTATCGATTGGCCAAAATGGAATTAATCAAATTGTAAGAAGGGTAAATAAAGAATTTAATAAGAGTGCATGCACGCCGTTTTTTAATTATTTAATAGAGCGCAATGTATTTTAATAACTGCGACAAATTTCAATATTGAAATCAGTTATTTGATCACACACCGTCTCCAATGTGAAGTATGATTAAAAATAGTAAAACTCATTTTAGAATTCATCAAGTTTTAATAAACTGAATACTTATTTAAATGATCGATATATATATTTCATTGCTTATTGCATTCTGTTTCTATTTAATGCGCAACCCTTGCAGTACGTACAATTTTGCAAGATCAAAATGAGTGGAATGCAGCCAACCAGAATAGGATGGTTTGAACCTGTTGAACGCCTTAGTTCTGGAACAAAAAATGCGGTTACTAATGAGGCGAATATCACAAGCACTGTGCAGATCAATGCGATGTTTTGCGATAAAGCTTCTGGAATATATTATAGTCTGATAGTAGTGAATATACTATTGATTCTTATCGGCGTGTTTAATAACTGTTTGGTTGCCTCAGTTGTTTGGAGAACCAAACAGATGGAAAACCCGACCAATTTTCTTCTAGCAAATAACGCCATTGCTGAGGTGTTCTACCTAATAGCTTCTGGATCAACTGTGGTCATGCAAATATTAGCACGGAAGAACGCTTTCACCACATCACAAGTTTTGAACATTATGAAAGCAATGGGTCCGCTTAGTATGATGATTATTGCACCATATTTGGTGACAGCCATGAACCTGGCGTTGCTATCGATTGAACGTTACAACGCGTTATGCAATCCGATGAAAATACAGCGAAGATTACGAAAACGTAGTACCAAACTTTGTATATTAATAATGTGGTTGGTAGCGATAATTTTAGTCCTCCCGCTTACTGTAAACCTTACCATTGGCCAGGGATTTCTAGACTTGAAAATATTTATCTATTATTGCTTTATGTGTGGAAGCCTTGCTACTATCGCTGGCTGTATCATAGTTCACTGCTATGGAAGAATTATATATGGTATTTACATTTCCAAAACAATCTTCACTCAAACGTGTAGTGCTACTATATCAGACGACTTGAAAACGAAGAAAAATATCGTCAAAATGTTGTTATCAATAACTTTTACATTTTTGATTACAAAATTCCCGGTCGGGTCGTACACAGCTGTAATGGAGTTTACCAGACCTACACATAACAGTCAAGTAGATTGCTTCATGATGTTTTCTATAGAAACATTAGGGCATGTGTCTGCTTTCCTAAACCCCATTATATACTTGGTGTTTAGTTCAAACTATCGTCAAGGAGCGCTTGGATTGTTGAAATGTTGTGTCCACAACAGGGTTGCAAGTCGAGATGAAAGCGGCAAAATTAGCAGCTTTCATATTTAATGAGTTTTTCTAAATTTGGAATAAGAAAAAGAAAGTCATAACTACGTCATTAACTGCTCATTCCAAAATAGTACAGTACCGCACGGAAGTAACCTAGTGTCTAGCAGTTCTGGTCGCAGTTCACTATATATAATTGCATGCATTTGGATTACGATTTAGCATATATACCAGTGAAGCTACATGCAGGACAATTGATACCAGGATAAAATGACTTGAAGCTCGACCTTTTCCCCCGGAAAATGGACAGACATCCAGACATCCGACAAACCGATGCGAAGTCGACCTGGCGACAATACACAGTTCGGCGCAAAAGACTGGGCTGAGTGAACTCTGGAGAAACCTTAGCACGTCAAGAATAGTGTAATCACGATTTGTGTTAGATTATTTCTGAGCGATACTGTATGCAAGAGTATATTACCGTGAAGCGAAACATTTAGTCAAATCATAGATAGTCGATTCCACTCGATTGTCATATGTTCAAATACAGCATGAGAACGAAGCCCGAGGGCTGCATTTGTGTAAAACTGAGGTTCCAGGTTATTAAATGTGACTTATTTTTTCACTACATGATAGATATATATCATACCAATTTTACAACGAGTATTGTAACTTAGACTATTATCATATACAGAACATGCTGTAATGATTAAAAATCTGAAATCCATTAATTAAATACAGTACATAAATTGCACATTGTACTAGTATCGCCTCATGTGACAACTTTAATTCAAATTGCGCGCTGTATATAACTATGTATTTAGGAAATAAAACACAAGGTGATTGCAATGAAATAATGTTAAAACTTTTAAATTATATTTGTATAGGTTTACACTTCACATATAGTACATATATTTTGAAGAAAGCATACGTTCATTCCAGATATGCTTTCATAGCTACATGGAGGAGTACCTTAATAATATTTTGTAAATGGACATGCAATATGCACAATATATACAGCCAATTCAATTAAGGTTGTCCTTTCAAAAGCGTAAACGATAAACTATGAGCGCACAATGGATGATGGGTTATTGTTTATTTAGACCAGTAAAAACAGAAAAATTTTTTTTTTTTACGTGTCTGTTGGGCATATAGAAAATAAAACGAAACCAACCAACTGCCTACTGCCTGCTTACAAAGTTTGACAAATATAATAGGATAAATCATATCTATCCTGATTCGTTTTAGTTTACCAGAGTTTTACGGAAGAACAACCTTTATTGAATTAGCTGTATATCTAACCCAATCGATACGCCGCCTGCAAAAGCTTCACAATTGCCGGAGCTGCTCCCATTGTCCGCGGCTGCAATCATTATCATCATCATCTTCATATCGCTTTGATATCTCAGTATTCTCAGTAGAATAATTCAGCTCAACTGTGGGCTTATTGTTGATCAAAACCATATAACATCGCTGCTGACAAGGTTAAAAACGAAATGTTATGTAATTATTCGGTGGCAAAATTAGCGAGATAGTCATACGAGGACTTAAGACAACAATTAAGAGCAACTTAATGGTCTTTTACGCAAAGATCTGCTCAGCAGCTATACTTTTCTGCAAGAAAGCATAGTTTTATTGATAGTTTTACTCAATGTTCCTCTTAATAAATCGAAGGAAGAACAGAAAGTTTTGTTGAGGTAAAACATCAAGATTTGATAACGGTGTTGAGTCTGGTACTTTCAACGAAGCCGTACAACTTTCTCGCGCCATGCCCATGGAAAGAGTAACTAATCACCTCAGATAAAGCCAGAATTTGAATTCAGCTAATTAAGAAGCATTTCGACGGAGCTACCGATCGAAGCTTTCTATAATGAAGGTTGAGGCATTAAGCACAGGTTCACGCTAAATCCGTCAAAATTTACTTTCACGTGCACGTAAGAATATTGAAGCCTTAAAATCGCGAATTATCACGGATTAAAATGAAATAATAATCAATCACGCTATACCCTACTGTATAGCTCTTTATGAAAGTCAGCTCATGCATATGGTCAGTTCATATCCCAAATTTCGGCTCTAGGGCTATATATAGCAGGTGAAATTTAAAACATCCTTCGTAGACGACGTACAGTGCATGTAAGTCAATTGGGAGAGAGTACAAAAAACTCAATGTTGGTCACACGAGAGCCAATGACTCTTCCTGGAGGTACTCATTCAACAGCTGAGTCAACCGGGAGAAAACGAGCACAGGGAGTCTCTACTCACATGTAAGATAATTCACGCTCATGCATTCAATAGCTGAGTGAACTTCATGGGAAAATGAGCAGGGTTTTAAATTGAACATGTCCTTATGGCACGCTTTATCATTTGTCCTTTCTTAGTCAAGAAACTTATTTTCAACCTGATGTATTATTCTGAATGCAACTTGTCAAATTTTTTCACACCTGAGTGATAACTTTCCCTGATAAAATAAGCAGCAGAGCCATCGATTGGCCAAAACGGAATTAATCTAAAGGTTTTTTGACATATCTCCAAATGAAGAGTATAGATTAAGAATTTAAGTGTACATGCACGCCGTTTTTAATCCTTTAATTAATAATGCGCAATGTGTTTTAATAAATTTGCTGTTACAAATTTCTATATTAAAATCTAGTTATTTGATCACACGTCGGCTCAGTCTCAGATGTGAATTAGGATTAAAAATAATTTCCATTTATTATTTATTTAAACGATATCAAATCGAGTTGAAACTCATTTTAGAATTCATCAAGTTCTATATTAAACTTAATACTTATTTAAATGCCGAGCAATATATATATATATCGCATTGCTTATTGCCGATTCAGTTTCTATTTGATACGAGTCCCCTGTAGTTCGTACACTTTTTCAAGACTAAAATGAGTGGAATGCAACCAACCGAAATTAAGGGGATGGTTTGAACCTGTTGAACGCCCTAGTTCGGGAAAACAAGATACGGTTACTAATACTGAAGAGTAACACGACAAACACTGCACAGATGCATGCGATCCCTTCAACATCGATATATACTGTGATAACAGTGACTATATATACTTTTGGTTCTAATCGGCTTGTCTAATAACTGCTTGCTGCCAATTTTTTTCTAGCAAATAACGCCATTGCTGAGGTGTTCTACCTAATAGCTTCTGGATCAGATATAGTAATGCTAGGATTATTTCGGAACAACGCTTTCATCATGCATATATATCACAACTTGTGAACATTACGGAAGTAAAGGCCCTGCTTAATATGATGATTGCTGCGCCATATTTGCTGGCATCCATTAACCTGACATTGTTATCGATTGAACGTTACAACGCGTTATGCAATCCGATGAAAATACAGCGAAGATTTGAAAAACATAGTACCAAATTTTGTATGTTAACAATGTGGTTGGTGGCGATAATTTTAGTCCTCCCGCTTACTGTAAACCCTATCCTCGCGAGCCAGGGACATCTGCATGGACTTCAAAATCGTTATCTATTATTGCTTTATGTGTACGAGTCTTACTACTCTTGCTGCATGTATTATAATTCATTGCTATGGAAGAATTTATGTGATATTTACGTTTCCAAAACAATCTTCACTCAAACGTGTAGTGCTACCATATCAGACGACATGAAAACGAAGAAAAATATCGTGAAAATGTTGTTATCAATAACTTTTACATTCTTGATTACAACATTGCCGGTCGCAGTGCACGGGACTATAATATTGTTTAGCATGTCTTCAAGTCACAGTCAATTAGATTGCTTGATATTTTCTATACATACATTAGGGCATGCATGTGTCTGCTTTCCTAAACTCCATTATATACTTTGTGTTTATAGTTCAAACTATTGTCAAGGAGCGCTTAGATTGTTGAAATGTTGTGTCCACAACAGGGTAACGAGTCGAGATGAATGAAAAACTGGCAGCTTACATATTTAACACCTTTTTTTTTCTAATTTAAAGTGCCTATGCAACGAAATTTTTGCCTGATTTTTTATTGTTTTGTTAAAAAGTACAGCTCGAATGATGAAGAATGACGTTTACAGTTTAATCATATCTTATCTCATTCCCAAGTTATCGCACTTTCTATATTTTGATTTGTGACATCACTGGTTGTGTTTGAGATAGTGGCAATAACAAGAAAGTCTGATATCTTGGTGATGATTCAGTAGAATTCAATGAAACTTGGCATACTTAGTTGGTGCACCTAAGTGACCATTTTGGGTTGTTTCTGTCGTTGTCATGGCAATGCACTAGTCCCTTCTCGTGCATTCGCTATATGATCTGTCTCCAACGAAATCAAAACCAATTTCTGCAATTTGCGCTTATTGCTATAGCCGGTATGTACAGGTGTTGTGACAAGTTTAAACTCATGAAATAAGCAAACGTCCTCTGCACGAAGTTTACAGGAGAAAATTCTTGTTATTGCCAATATCTCAAACACAACCAGTGACGTCACAAATCAAAATATACAAAGTGCGATAACTTGGGAATGAGATGAGATATGAATAAACTGTAAACGCCATTCTTCATCATTGGAGCTGTAATTTTTAACAAAACAATAAAAAATGAGGCAAAAATTTCGTTGCATAGGCACTTTAAGATAAGCAAAGGAGGCCATGCCATAAATACGTAGTTAACTATTCGTTGCAAAGTAGTATAGTACAGCACTTCATGGATGCCATACGGTGGCAGTTCACTAGTTGCATTTGGATCGCGATTTAGCACACAGCGGTGAAGCTGCATGCGGTGTGGTTCAAATTAGGCTGCGGTTTAGTTGCAGGGGTCGATCAACGATTCATCCCAGGATATAGTGCATATTAAACACGATTTCCGAGATTCTTTTGGAGCGATACTGTACGTAAGAGTAAATTACCGAAAAGCGAGACATTTCAAATCATAGACAGTCGACTGATTCCTCTCGATTTTATATTGCATGTCAAACTGTCGAATACAGCATGAGCTAGGGCAGAGTCCAAAGGCTGCATATGCATAAAAGCCGAGGTTCCAGATTATTACTAAATAACTCATTAATTCCAGATACATACTGATATATTACCGTATAACGTATTTTTTCGTTGAACGCCGCGGCACTCGTTAAATTTTTAGTGTTTTGGTGTGGGACTTATTTGAAGGCGCGCTAATTCGGGAGCGGCGGCGCTATTTCAGAATTATTCCTTTTGTATCTGCCTTCACGATGGAATTGCGCGTTTCCAAAGTTCTGGATCGAGAGAGAGTTAAACGACATAGCATGGAATATACTCACTTTGAACTTAAAAACACTGTATATGTCCGAGGCTGATTAAAGTTTGAGATGTACTGTTGTTGTTTTCAGCTCGAACAATTCCGTGTAATGGTGCTTCGATTAAGCGCCATGTTGGTGTGAATAAATGCAGCGCTTATTCGAGGGCGGCGCTCTTCAATATTTTGTATATAAATTTGTATATTTTTAGATCAGTGCACTTTCATATACATTTTGATCAACGCATACTTTCATCACAGATAATTCCATAGTGCATAAAATCAAAGCTCGTAACACCGCTGCTGATAAGCTTAAACGGGGATATTATACACATGCGAAAATTCGCGAGATAGTCGTCACGAATATTAAACGACATCAAAACCATGCATTCAATCTATTCTTAATGGTCTTTTACACAAAGATCTGCTCAGCAGCTATAATTTTCTGCAGGAAGGCAGCATAGTTTCAATGACAATGTTTCTCTTAATAAACCGAAGGACGAACCGAGAAAGTTTTGCTGAGCGGAATTCATGGCGCCGGTAAAACATCAAGAATGCCGATCTGGTAATATGGTATTTTGAAGGAAGCCTTAGAACGGAACACTAAAAATCACTTCAGATAAAGAGTTTAAATCAGTAAGAAGCGATTCGAGGGAGCTACCAAAGCTTTCTATAATAAATCTTGAAGCGTTATTGACAATCTTTGCTGCGAAACTACGAATGGTTTCGGAGATTCTTGAATGTCTCAGAATAGCTTAACTGCCATATATTAAAATTAGAGACCTTCTTTGTAAAATCGTAACCAGTGTTTCCACATCCAAAATAATAAAATCCTTCTTTATAAAGGCCATGTTACACGAGGGAATTTTCGCTGCAACTTGTCTCGCAATGTTTTGCTGGAAAAAACATTGCAGGTTGCAGTGACATGTCAGACGTACGCAACTTGTTTTGCGACCTGCAATGTTCCTGCAATGCGTATGCACAATTTTACAGCGGACTTCACCATTTTAACAATTTTACAGCGGACTTTTGTTTTGTGATTGGTTCTTTTCCCAAACATTGCGAGACAAGTTGCAGTGGGGGTGTCACACGCTGCAACTTGTCTCGTAGCGTTGCGAAAAGTAGAAGTTGCTTCAACTTTCTGCGCAACTTGCAACGCAATTTTTCGTTGCGACACAAGTTGCAAAATAGGGGTGTTACACGAGGAAATTTCCCGTGCGACCTGCAATGCAACGCCGTTGCGAGACAAGTTGCAGCGAAAATTGCCTCGTGTAACATGGCCTTAACTTGAGAATTCCATATTTTCGGGCAAAATTCCTTGCAAAAATCTCTAAATTTCCTTCTATTTTTCCTTGCAGACGTCTGTCAAAATTAATGATTTTTTAAGTTCTAAACAGCTTTTTAGCGTAACAAGAACCATGCTACACAGCTACTAAAGTACTGTAGTATGTAATGTAGGCCTTCCTATTACTTGCTAATGTATTTTGATGACGGGCCGACGACGGCATCTGACTCATACCTATTTATAAGATGATTCAGATAATTATAAATACTATGCTCAACAACACGTATGTGAAATCGGTAAATACGTATCGCTTTATACGTATTCGCCATAATTGATAATTCCCGTACTTAATATTCGCGCAAAATGTTCGCGAGATTTTGTTCGAGTTTTTTTCTCGTGTATGTGGTCAAATATTACTATATTAGTGTGTTTCTTCACACACCCGCTGTATTATACAATTTCATGTATATGGAAGCGACTTCACGGCATTTTATGATTGAATTATTTGAATTTACACTATTTAAAAAATATGATAAAAATCCTTGTAAATTCCTTGTGAGATTTAATTCCTTGCATTTTTCCTTGCAAAGAGCGATAATTCCTTTTGCAAGGATAAATCCTTGCATGTGGAAACACTGATCGTAACGGCGGGGCCAATGGCGAATTACTCATAAAATAGTTTCTCATAAAGTTGTTACCACAATATATCATTTGAGTGCTTTTACCATAGACTATCCAGAAGACTATGTCTTCTGGATAGTCTATGCTTTTACTATAAATGAGGAAAAAATTGATTGAATACAAAGATGCGTGTTATTGGAGGAATTTTGTAAATATTTTTAGAGCTTCACAAATTTATTTTGAACAGCAGCGGAAAATTCCTAAGTTTCGATTCACCAGGGTTTTCACATCAGGCACATAAAATTGATAAAGTTGATCTATTTTGACCCGAATCCGAACCCGGCTTGGACTGTTCCTCATAAATGATGTATCCATGGATCTTGAGAATATGTTGAGAGAACTTTGAATGACTTTAAAATTGAATGTTTAACTTTTTTAAATACCTGTAAATAGCGTTAGTAACTATATGTAGTATATGAGAACATTTATGATTAAAATGTACTTTTCTATGTATCCATGGATGTCCCTGGGCAACATTTATGTACCCCTTCCTGAAAATCAACATGGCGGATGTTTCAGAGGTATGATGAAAATTATTTTGTTTATATATCGCTTGTTGTTGCTCATTTAATTATTTATATTGTGCAAATAGCAATACATGATCTGTGTATTAATGTGGTTCTGCTTTCATAAGAACAACAATAATACTGCATGTGTGTTGGCTTTATGCCTTTATACTTTTGGCCCTTGCTTGCCTTGTTTAGATTTTCTTGGCAAGCAAACGTTTTTGAAAGGTGCCCAAGAGAACTTTATTATTTTGTTATGCATTTTAGAATCATAATGGAGGCTACGATCGTTTGTATAATTCGAATTTGCCGGCCAGCAAAATGTAAACAAAGGCTTGCCTACATTTTGCTGACAATTAAAGTGACAGGCTGATTCCTATCATACATAAGAGTTTGATCAACATAATTTGCGACTACAGAGAACCTATTATAATACAAAGCTCTCATGTGTGGTGAAAAACCTTTGCCTTCCGGGAAAAAAAAATGTACCACAGGAAGTGGCCTGCTTTATATGCCTGCATAGCATTATCTGCCTGAGCTTTTGCCAATGTGAGCCTTTGCCAGTGTGCACCTTTGCCAGTGTGCACCTTTGCCCTCCTCGAATAAAGAGAAGAAAAGAGACATGGCACACAAAATTGCCCAGACTCGCATGCAGCCGGGATGCTTTCTTCCAGCTCCGGCTGGAAAGTCAAATGACATATGACAAGAATAGATAATCATATCTACAACTGCAAACATGTGTGTCAACAATATCGTAATACTGCATATATTAACAATACCGTGCAATAACTGCATCAGCATATTACCACATACTCACCGCATACTTGTGTCTTTATATCTGCCTGGGCTTAGCTTGCAGTACTTGCATATTGCACATGAACAATTTGTGAAAATGAACTGTATATATAATTTGTTTCACTGTGTTTGCTTGAGTCGCTTGCCAGCTTACGATCACTAGGAAAAGCTCTAGGTACAAAGTCGAGCCGAATAATATTCGCTATTATCCGGTTAGACTCTATTCTCTGAGTTGTGAACTAACAAAGCGGGAGCCAGATATTTCAGCTGTAAGCAGCCGGAGGCGGCCCGGAGTGGAGCCAGAGTCTGCACAGCCCTACAATGTTGATGGACGGCCATAGTAGTAGTAGTTGTTGATGATGAAAAAAGCATAAACCAGATTTCAAGAGCACTTCCTGGGGTAGTCAATAATGCACAGGACTGGGCAAACTGTTGTTCAAAAAATGCAAGTTAAAGTTTGTGTCTGCAGTGGTTGTGTTATGACACATCCCAGGGGTGCAAACCACAGGCCTGAGATGAATTCAGCATGATCTGGTGGAGGGCTGGATGTTGAGCAGACTACTGTAGGCTGTTGCAGTATATTGATAATTATTTGTTAAGTATCGGTTATTTGATAATGCAGTTTTAAAAATATCGATATACTAATAATACAGAATCTGTTCGAAATCTGGAGTGAAAAAAGCCCTGAATGATCCATATTATCGATATACATGTATTATATTTTTATTTTGATATCAGTCATGGACAGGGGGGCTACAATGACCAACCACACAAAATTCGTCATAACAGAGGGAGTTTTGGCATTGCTCTGGGGAAAAGCTTCAACTCTCCTGGACCAGGGCTACTCCCACTCTGAGAGAATACAGTATAATTTCAATCTGAGTTTGTAATTTTAGTTTGGTTACTGTATTTAATTTTCGTTTGATAATTACTTTACCAATTTGGCAACTCAAAAAATTTGGATGATAAAAAATCAGCAGGTACAGTAGGTAGTTGGACTCATGAAACTGATGCTAATCAGAGTAATTATTCGAACATTTGATTGTAGTAGAACATTTGGTTAGTAGTAAAACGTCTGGGTATTATGTATGCCAAGAACCTCTACCAACCTTGGGGCTTGGACCTTGGTCTTGAACAATCACCCTCTTCAATGCTAATTTTTCATGAATAAAGATAAATTTAAACCACCTAGATGTGATATGCTCCAGTTCGAAAATCAATTGGCAGTAAATAATTTTTTGCACTAAATAATTTGTGGCATAATTTTATGAGAATAGTGAATTTGTCCTGATGTTGGTCAATGAACGTTATCTCCCTCTTTGCTTCAAGCGAGTTTAGTATCTGTATATCAGCATATTTTGATCAAAATCTGTTCGGATATTATAACATCAGATCAAATTCACGGATACCTTAAATATTTTTGTCAAATTATTATAGGAGAAAATGGAAACAAGTACACTGGAAGAGGTTTGTATTTTGCATGTATATATATACAGAAATGGGGCAAAGCACTAGTGGAAAGATTTGGGCATCTATAGTGTCTGGTTCTACAAAACCCGTTTAGATTATCCGGTTAACAACCTCGAAATGAAGAAGAATGGAAGTTTTCGATCTGAGTAAAGGAATGAGATACAGGCTTAGATATAGGAGAAATAGATTGCCGACCTGGCTCGAGCGGCGTTCCAATTTGAAAAATCCAACATGGCGGTCCAGTTAAATTTTCAAGTGCAGTTTTCTTTTGAGTGATAAATACTTAAATCATGCATAGAAGAGCCAACCAAAGTGATTAATACCGATGCAGGTTTAGATGTACATGCTGTGTTATTTGATTCAAACATTTAGGATCTGCAAAAGATATTGGATGGTTCATGGTTGTCATGAATCATTTTCAAACGTTTTCCATAATATGCTGAAATTAGCAAGAAATTGCCTAAGTTTGTACAGAGCTGTAAAACATGCAGAAGGACGATGTTTTAAAACTGGGAAATACATAACATGAAAAGCAAACATCTTTATTGAGACAATGCGAAACGTAGGTTGCAGGTAATTATTCCATGTCCTACAAACACGAATTTAGATTAGGATTATTGTCTGCAGTAGGGTTAGGATTAGGGTTTACTTTCGTTTTTTGCTGGACATGGTCATGGATAATTACATGTACTGTAAGTAAACCCTAATCGAAACCATAACGCAGGCTCTAATCCTAATTCGTGTTTGTAGGGCATGGAATTATTACCCAGTTGCAGCACTTAACCCTACAATTTTAGCAACAATATTTTTGAAATTCTAAATTCAGACATTCGTCATTGGGTCCTACAGTATAACATCTGAAAACAAACGATTACTTAGAGGAATACTTGAGAAATCATATAATTCGCTATGGTATAAAGTTCCGTAAAACATACATTTATTTAAGGATTTGCAGTATCCTCAAAATCTATTTTCTCAATAGCTAGAAGACAATCGGATAGAAGCGTCAATAAGTATGATTATGTCCTTATCTCGTAAGATGTAAGCATGAAATAACCACTTAACTACATTGCAATTTAAATGGGCTTTACGAACACTGCTGGAAAAAGGGAAATAAAAACACCTACCCCTGGCAACTGGAGAAATATTGCTCAAGAAAAAACTGAGGATGAACTTGAACCAGATAAGATAATTTTGAGATTGCTTGCGATCTTCGCAGTATAGCATAGTGGATGTCTCAGGACGCACCGGGAGTAAATAGTGAAACAGCTTGTTCTCCACCAAATATGTCGAATGTTTTCATTCCTTGGGTAGATGAAGACCAAATACAGTACTAGATTACTCTCAATACTCCCGTACTTACATGTAACCATACAGCTCCAAGATCTTAATTTCTCTCAAGAGTCATGGTACCATCACCATCGGTTGGGGTCAAGTCACAGATAAAATCCTTGGCCAAAAGCTTCACCAGTTGCATTTAACGACGAACAAAACCCTACCAGTTGTTAAACGGTCATCCATGTTTACTTCCTTACCGCAACAACCACATTAGACGCTTACCCGTGCTAATTCAGACCTCTGTGCCAATATTTCTATATACTGCTTTGGAAAGATTTATTCGGAGAAAATAATGCATAACGAAAAGCCATACAAACATGCAGCAAACACTTAAAAGATATGCGCTTTGGTAACGATCAACCAAGATCCCAAACAAAAAAAAACACTTCATGCACGACATTGAATAATGAAAAATAGAGTCGTGCACAATTGGTACATTTTCACAGAAAGTGCTAGAATAACTATGTTTGGTGTATGTAGGAGTGGTTATTAATTTTGACATATTCACCGTTTACTTTGGTCTAAACGATGCTTCGTAACAGGTTGGAATTTTGTCTGAGAATGCGCCAACAAATGAATGCGTGGGCTGCACGGGTCACACGCGAGAAAGGTTTCTCCAAGAGGCGCGGGAAAATTAAATGCCTTCAAAAACTGAAAACCAAGACAAAATGGAAATACTAAAAATTATAGCTTTGCTCGTATTCGTACTTTTTTTTGAGCTCGTGTTTATATTCTCGAGTTTTCCTGGTAAAGACCGAAGTGCAAAGAAGCATGCTACGTTTCTGGCCGAAAGCGTTCTCATGGACATGGAAAAAGCAAAACGTCGAAAAGATTCAACTAAGTTAACCCCAGTAGCCCGGCGTTTTCAAGTTGTTTTGGAGTTTGGACCTCGTGTCAACCCGATCCGTGTACTGTGTAGTGCTTGTTATGCTTTGAATAGACACAAAATATCAAGGAAACCAGAGTGGGTAAAAAAATTAAACTTGAGACATGACTTGAATATTATGGAAATTTTCGACCATTAGCAGGGTAGTTAAAATGCTTTCTTTTTTTCATGTTTTTTATGTTCATACTTTTTCATAATATTCCAGTATACACGCTTCAAACTAAACCGCCTGGACAGCCAAAAAGACCTCGTAAGTTACAACGGAAGCTGGCGAACTCAGTCCACCGTCGGGCATTTGACACTTTGGCTCCTCCCTGGAGTGGGGGATTTGAAAGCTAATGTTTGCCCGGGGGGGATTAGACAATTTTACCATTGGGCCAAATGGAAAGACTTTGGCTACAATATTCCCGGCACATTATCTTGCTTCTAACGAAGCTTCTTAGCTAGACAAACTCTAGGGTGTCCGGGGGCATGCTCATCAATGTCCACACAAACAGACGATCAAAAAGGGGAACTATCCGTCAAATACCGTTAACATGTGTACAATTGTACAAGACATTCAATATGGCACACTTGAATCTCCCGGACAATTCTAGTCCTATCAATATGTCCAGTTTCATTTAAATCAAACAGGTTTAGTGAAATTTTCAATGGAATGGTCAGAACATGGATTATGTCTGCATGCTGAAAAAGAAGGCATTGTAACAAAGCAACATTAGTTTGGATCTCAAAGGAAAGTCCCCCGATATGTACAACCATTGCAGGAATTGGCTGACACTATCACATGAGTATCCTGTTGAAAGCACACGCAGTATTATTCGGGCTCAGACTAAACATTCAGATACTGCTGTACTACTTCCACGAAAAGTAAAAAGTATTTTTCAATCCAAAGCCAAGCAAATGAATTTCTAATCCAAGTTTACACCTAAGAATAGAAATCTAGGAAAATTAACTGTTACAATCCAAGAAATGTTTGGATAAAACAATGAAAGGAATTGTTTTACTTCTTGATTTCCATGGAGAAAACCAGCAGCCAATTATGCAAGGTTGTTGACACTCATTCCATGACGAATGCTTAGGAGGTCTTTCCCACTGACTCTGGTGTGCAAAGGTTGTCATATTCAACGACAAATCCAACGCTACCAGTGATTTTGATTTAGGATACTGAGTAAGATGATGGTAATGATAACGATGATGAAAGTTCTAACGACATTCTAAATGTAGACGCACAACTTATATAAAGGCTATTGTATCAATAAACGGGAAAATTGGTTTAAAGCCAATTGTCGTAGATGACAACAACAGCCAGCTACGTATTAGACAGATGCAATTAACCAAAATATCAATCTTCACCACCAGGCACCCATCCTGTAAATGGTAAAACCCCAAGGCTGGGGCAACCACGACGAATTGCCAAATCCCTTCACACGAGAAATCATGCACAGATAATTGCCGCCCCGGCGAAAACTATTCATCAACAAATAGACAGAGTAACTGTATTAAAACATAATTATCCTGGAGTTATCGAATGGATCTTACCAAGCAATATTTCTGAGTCACAAATCCTTGGTCACTGTCTTCCAGTAATGCCTACAGGAAATCATCATTTCAGTGCTGGGGACTATAAAACAAACAAGTGGTATGACATTCTTTTCAAATGTTAATGAGCTTTCTTCTGCTATCATAAATATTGCAAGTACCGTTAAAAACCAAGTTTCTTTATCATGAATTAGACGTTGATCCTGAACCGAATTGAGAAGTGAAAGATGTGGTTGAAAGAATAACATCATTGAATCACCGGTTAAAGATAATGGAAGATATAGGATTATTTTCTACTCACGATTTTGTTAAGAAATTGGAAATGCTAACCATATGTTGCAAGGAGGTTACAGGAATTCTAATTGTGCCGCCAGACCAATCAATGCTGATTTTTATGTGACGTCCGATAGATAGCCACGAGCATGATGCAAATAGAGGCATCATTGATATCTCGTCAACAAGCAGCATCAGTAAATTTGTGGATTATTTATGCGGACCTTGTATCATTACTGCAATACATCACTTCCAGGGTACATTTTTGCTGTAAATACTACTGTATACAGATTGAAATTTTGAGCACAGTTAAACGGACGAATTACCTCTATATACTCGTACCCGTAATCCAGATTTCATGGTTACATCTATCAGAGAAAAATAATTCAGATCCAGCAATAATCCTTAAAATACATTTTATCATGGTGTAAATGTTCAATTTGTAAATTGCATTGGAATTATTGATATTGAATTTAATTGTATTGTAAACATTTGTATAAGTAATAGTATGGTTTTGAATGCAATTTAGAGAAAAACGTGTACGAGTGAGTGTTTCACCAGTGTGTGTTTTTCCAAGTTGAAGGAAAAACCATACTATTGCTTATTAATAATACATATAATTATATGAAAAAATTATGCAGAACCAAATTAATTATCACGTGCGTTAATGCATTAGTCACGTGCGAAATAATCAACATATTCACTTATTTGAATAACACAACAAATGAATATATGTTTACAACTGTAAGAAGAAAACTTTTGAGTTGGGCGCTTGCCACGTATTACTTTTTTTATCACTGAAAAAGGATATTTGCGATAAGAATTGAGTAATTTTATAATATTAAATTATACACAAAGACAAATTTAAAGACCATGTAAAGTCCATTCTGCGCATGTTCTATGGGGGGTTCCGCGATGTAAACAATGCCCAAATATCGCGTTGTTTCGACTAAAATTCGACATCTTCTAAATCAGAAACTCGAATCTGTATTTATTTAAAGCATAGCGAACCAGAACACATCATATTTTAATAATATAGCGTGTTTAAAATGTAAACAAACGGACGTTGCCGGTTTGTTTACATCGGGACTTTACATCACCTTTAAGCTGTGGTAATATTCTTGCAGAATATTCTGTTTATTGTGAAATGGGTTAATTTCTATGTTTATTCTTTCTCATTCGACCCTATTGTAAATCCACAAAATCTAAACTAAAGACCAACGCGCGGGACTGATAAAATCAGGCTGGCGTGTAGGGTAAAGGCTGACGCACACAATAATATTTATCAGCGGATTCAATAGGATGATTAAAATTGATCGTGGCGTTGTGCGGTGTCATTTTTAACTCTTATCGACTGATTTGTTCCATGTGTTCAGATCTTAATCGACTACTCTAGTAACAAGGCAGAATTTACCTTGCGATCACATGGTTTGGTAATCTTACACGGTAATATGGCCGCTCAATTGATATTAATGTGTCAACCATGTTCGACATAATATATTGATGTAAATCGATAGGCAAAGCGGTGGCTGTGTGCCAGACTTGAACTTCCAAAGCGCAATTGTCACGTTTTAATACTGTATAATATAACTGTGTTTTATTAAAAACAAGTACGTATAGTTAACGTATCATATGTCTACTTTATGATTGTCTTCTCTTTGACTTTCGATGTACATGCCACTTTGGTCTTGGAAATAGGTCAATTCTTTGAATTTTTCTTTTCTCCATCCCGCGTTTCAATATCGGTGAGCAAATCCGTAATACAACAAATATAAATAAGTGGCCTAAACTCCCTATAAACTTATCCTTATGAGGTTTTTTACAGGCATATTCTGCATATTTTTGTAGGAAAGTAGTGGAAGTGAAGAAGATGAGGAAGGCGAAGAGGACGAAGATGAACGAGAACCAGTATTAAAATATGAGAGAATTGGAAATGCAGTATCTAAATTGTTTACAAATGATGCAGCAAGCTGTATGGCTGTTCATGCTAAGGTATGGTCTGAATCTAATGGAAAATCTAAAATCTGTGACTATCTGTTGTTTCTATAGCCTTCAGAGAATTTGACTAACTTCATTTGGTCACACGTTATATTCAGAGGGAGTAGTACGCTAACATGTTATCCCATCTCTTGTCCTCATGAAATTGAAATGCATGCCTACCATCCAAGTCAAATCATAGTCACTAAGGGACACAATATTGCCTTTTTGAGGTCGCTATAGGAAAGACTTTTCAAATTGGCTTAACTTGTAGTCCGGGAGAAAGTCGTAACATTTGTGTAAAGCCGTGGACCTGTGATTTTTCTAACGCCTATTATTTCTTTTTCCAAGGTGTAATGGAATTTAGGGTGTTTACATTCCATTTATAGTCAAGATAGATTTATCTTATATAATGCAACTCAAAAACATGTGACATTGTGTATTTGTTTTGCCCATTATTCTATACTATAATTGATTACTTTCTTTTAGTTTTTGGCCCTCGGTACCCATTTTGGCGTTGTTCATGTTATTGATCATCAGGGGAACCACATAAGAAACAAAGACTTTCCTTCAGTATGTGCTCTATTAATGCTATGATAATTTATTAAATACTTTTATTATATAAACATAAGTGTTATATAGAGTTTTATGCCACTAAAAAAACAGTTTAAAAAAAAAAAAAAAAAAAATACGATATTTTTACAAAAATGAAAATATCATTTTACCAAAAAAAAAAAAAATTATATTTGTACTATTTTCTATACAGTTTCTATTTGATTTGTCGTTTGTTTTTTATAATTAAATTTTAAAATAAAAAGAATATAAGTTAGTACATGATATTTATTTTATTGCTATTAAGAGAACGTTTGAAAAAAGTTCACTACCGTTCACTCTCACTACTCGTCACTCTATTCTCTTCAATAAATTCTCCATTTTTCCAACCATGTATTATTTATTTATAATAATATTCTATATAATAAGTAACTTAATGCCTTTGTTAAAATTATTCAATTTTAGAATTTTCTTTTTCTTTTTCCAGCACACAACCACTGTCAACCAAATAAGCATTGATAGTAATGGTGACTACATTGCTAGCTGTTCAGATGATGGGCGGGTGAGTTCAACTACCAATCTTGAATATGTGGTTCCAATGTAGGTAGAGTTACACGGTATGCTTGTTATCGTTAAACTACCAATATACCTACATGTATTTTTGAGCTTTCCGCATCGATTCATATTCGTTAACGATTAATCGTTATCAATGATCGATAGCTGCATGGTGTTTGTGGTTACACAATACTATATGGACATTTGGTTATTTTTTCTCTTTGTTTTTAAGGTGGTAATCAACGGCTTGTATAGTTCAGAAAATAATGTTCAACAAAGTTTTGATACTCCTGTTAAAGTAAGGATTACTTTGCTATTTCCATAAATAACCTTAAGTAGTATACATTGACTATGTTATATAAACCCTTCTTTATCTTGCCACATATATTAGTTACTGTATGTCCCATAACTTTAGTAGAAGAACTTTTCAGGTGAAAGTAGCTTTTCGGCTAAATTTTCGTTGAAATCTAGCCTTTCAATAACGGTTGTTGTGTTTACTAAGCTTGGAAGCGATGCAGACATAACTTGTCGTACCCAGACCTGCCTATATTTCGGTCTTCCTCACAATCTGCATGAGTCAGTGGGTTGCAAGAGACCTAACTAATTGTCGACAACCCATATCCTCCCTTACGATTTATTTGTGTCCTCAGAAATAACTACACTGATTAGGCAATTTTGTGACCGTCAATACGTCCTAATGAGTAATGTAGCTATAGACTACCAAAATATACAGTACAGTAGGTTTGTTTTTATGTTAAAAATTTAGAACCACTTGATAAAAAAGTTACAAATTGGTGTTGTACGGTTGGTTAACTTAACTTACGGTTTATCGTTTTAGGCTGTAGCATTAGACCCAGAATTTTCCAAGAAAAGCACCAAACCGTTTGTGACTGGTGGAGACAAGGTAACTTATTTTTATTATTATTATTATTATTTAATAGTTTATTAAAACCTCTTACAGTATTAAACTGAATTACAGGTAGTATCATAGTAAAATTAAAATTATATAAATATTAACAATGTTCGATATACAAGACTATATATATTAAAATAAAATAAAATAATAATAAAAAACTAAACCTAAATTTAACTATTTAACTACTTCTGAAACTGAAATCGATCAGTCTATTGTTGGTCTGTCTATTCTTTCTATTCTCCAAAGAAGTAGGTGTGTGGTTCAGGATAACTGATTGATTGTGGATATAAGGGGATTGCCTGGTTTAATATTTGCAATAAATTTCTTACAAGCTGCATCTCTACGAACACTAAGAGGCTGAACCACCAAGTGATAAAGCTACCAGATAAAGAGGACGGATAGATAAGAGCAATAATTGCCAATTGCCGTCTTTCCTCTTTGATGCTTGACATTTTTCCAGATTTTTTGCAAAAACTACCGAAGCATTGACCATCACTGATCTGATAATAGCATAATATAATACAATATACACACAACATAAACAGTCAAAATCTTCAATTCACTCAATTTTTCTTTGTATATTTTCTTTTGTTAGCTTTCTTTAGTCACAATGCAAAGTATAAGATCTATATAAATCACTAGATAGATAAACTCCAGAAGCTGCTTGAACCACTAACTGGTTTATAATTAATAAGTAACGTAGACCATCATTCAATGGCATTATACTGAAGACAAACAATCATGTCTTTATTACATTTCATTTTTTCTATTTAATTTATTATTTATTATGTTATGTTGGATATCAGAAACAGTAAATTTATGATCAGAAGAATTTCTCGGAACAATCAATCTGGTAGTTAGATGCGTCAAACACAAAAGTTGGGTTTATCCATAGTAGATATAAGATTATTGACCATAAAACCAAAAGTATCAAGGGCATCTGAGTCCTTAGAGGAAAACATGATATATTTTGTACAATAGATGTTGAATTACCAATGCGTATAAACTGAAGTCTCTAGAGAAGAAAATAAGAGAATATGAAATAAGGCACCTTAACAGGCTATTGTGAATGTTAAATTTAGATAAACAGGCTAGAGTCTAATCAATCAAATCCTTTGCAAAAATCAATCAAATCAATCTCACAAAAAACAGCATAACAGTTACCCTTAAAGAACAGCTCTAAGGCTAAGTTAAGGATATATACTATGAGTTTTCCCCACGCTACAATATATATACTTGTTATCCAGTTGAGAGGTAGTGGTAGTATGAAGTCTAGTAAGTTATCCAGGAGTTAAAACTTTTTAGCAATGAACCTAGTTAAGGTAAAAATGATATATATCTGATATCTGATGGTCTGATCTTTTTGTTCTTTTGGCATTTTATGAATCAAGATCGCTTCTCTTTTGTGGGATGCGTATTGAATTTTTTGCTTGGATTTTACTTTCACCAGCCTCCATTCAATATATGTATCTAGGGTCTTCTTCACCTTCTTCAGTTCTTTGTTCCTTAAATTTAATAATTAGTTTCTCATGATACCTTCTAATTTCGGCCTCCGTTTGTATATTATCTCAATGAGACTGAGCTTACTGATCAGGGTAATACAGATGGACAGGTAGGCTTCATTCTGTGATATCTATTTACTCCTTTTTTCAGTTGGTACTTCACGAGAAAGGATTTTTCCGTTATAAATCAACAGTGCTGCATGGTGGTGAAGGGTCAATCAGTACTATACGATGGAAGTCATCTTACATCGCCTGGGCAAATGATTTGGTACGTAAGATAAGTTATTAATTTCCTATAATTCAATGTTTCTGATCGTTTACAGCGAATGATAGACCCGTCATATTAAAAAATATTGAAAAAATATATATTGTTGCATTGATGTCAAGGATACAATGTGAACAATTAATCCGCTGCAACATTTTGTTTAAGATAAAAACAGAAATTGTACGAAAAGGTAGTTTCTAGTCGTCGAATAAAAAGTGATATTTTCTACATAACAGTACAGTGATACAGTACATTGTATGTTTGGCCGTTTGATTTGGGTGATTTTAGATGACATTTTGTTGATTGTTCCGATATACTGATACAGTACAGTAAGATAAGATAAGATTAACAGGATACATATGCATGCACACACCTGATACTATTATTAATAGCCTTGACGTTTTATCATTTATACTGTTGCAACTACCATTCGCGCGTTGATATTGTACAAAAAACTCTGCCTGTTTCTTTGTAGGGTGTCAAAGTGTATGATGTTAGCTTAAAGCAACTTATAACGAATATACGAAGAGAACCAAACAGGTGCTATTTTTTATATTATTTAAATAATTGTTCTGCTTTTCCATTATAAACTACTGTAGTTAATCTCGGACAGTTTTAAATAAAGCGTGCGAGCTGGTAAACCGTTCTCCGTCAGATCCCCCTAGCAACACTTGACCATCACAGCAGCAGTATGTTTGTGTTAAAGAACAAAAATGCAATGGTTGGTTTTTGAGAGTTTCCGGTGACTTTTGT
Source organism: Trachythela sp. YZ-2020 (assembly GCA_016169945.1). NCBI lineage: Eukaryota > Metazoa > Cnidaria > Anthozoa > Malacalcyonacea > Clavulariidae > Trachythela > Trachythela sp. YZ-2020. The sequence goes on from JADLSH010000085.1 coordinate 2,118,170, forward strand.
CATCAAAGAGTTATTATCAGTGCGAACGTATAGAATAGAACTTAATATCAAGAAATAAACTTGTAGGTTGATTGTTCACAAACTGCATGTTTATCGATATAATCCCGGGTTAATATATACATAGAGGACACTATTTGATATGCGTGCCTCTGCATGCCCGTCTATTTAACACCTTGAAAAATCAAATTGATGAATCTTATAAAAAGTAGATTTCAAAATTTCGACCAGCTTGCCATTAAAATACATTTTTCCCTCTGCATGGCCTTGAACTGCTACAAACTCCTACAAACTCAACATATACATGTGCGTAACACAGACATGTGTTCATTTTAGCCCAAGACCTCAACTCTATCGTTGCAACTTGTTTTGGAAAGACAATACAACTTTGATTGTAGGCTGGGCAAACATTGTTCAAGTAAGCTAAAATAGTCTTATATAGTATGATTTTTAATTAGCTTTTCTTGGTTTAAGGCCTGAGCTTGCGAAGACTTTGAAGGGTGTGGAAGGTGGCGCAAGTTGCATGCTTATATGCGATAGTGAGGTTGAACAAGACTTACTAAATATTTAGGATGAACACCAGTCATTAAACATTTATGTTCAGCATTCAGGTTGAGCAAGATTTGTTAAATAAGAGTGTGCAAAAATACATCTTCGAGCAAAAATACATCTTCCTTTCAAACCAAACTCATGCAGTATTGTCTATTTTAGGTGTGCAATGTTAAAGAAAGGATAAAGAATACTGGATCACAAAATCCCGAACATAAATTTCTTCCTTCGAAATATGTTGAAATAGGTAACGAAAATTTGATACTGGAACCAAATTGATTCTCTTGTTATGTTACTTTATAGTTATACTTATATATGACGTGTTTTTCTTCAAGTGGGTATAATATCGCTGGAATATTTTGTTTCTGGAATTGGACCATATGGAAACGATTTGGTGAGTGGTAATTTTTAGATGCGAGGTACTGCTATTGTATATCGATATTATACTTATAATGATACACTTATAAATATAACGTAATGTAATTGATACATAATATATTTTCTCATGAACTTTGAATCATTTCATCGACCATTGCTCTAAGATTTTGAGCATTGGCACTTTGCTCAATGATACCTAGTCAGCCCCAGTGAGCTCCATATATATCTGGAGTAAGAACTTACGTCCAAAAAGTGAAGCCAAAGATGGCGGAAATTGACGTCCAGTACCAGTCCCTTTCTATTGTTTTCGACCACGCAGTTTGCACAAGGCGGCAAGAAGTTTTTACTTCGATTTAAACAATAACATGATTTTATGAACTAATAACTTGATTAGCGATACGATCTGTTAGAAAAAAATGGAATTAGCTGGAGAAAATGGTATGAAAACTGTTTATGAACTTCATGAGTTTGGACGTCAATTGCCCGGCCATCTTGGCTTCACTTGACCTATTGGCCGAACATTAGAAGTTCTTACTCCAGATATATATGGAGCTCACTGGTCAGCCCTTGCACGTTACGTCATAACTCGTAATTGTTTTGGCTTCCGCCATTTTCGGTGGCAAATTCAAACCGTCGATTTAAACGATTTGAAATGAAATCCAATATGGCTGACATTAATACAGTACGTACGGCAACTTTCCTTAATAAGTCGAGTTCTAGACATGCTAAAACATTGTTCAAGGATTCTGGCGAGGATTCTAACTCTCCGTATTTCACAAGATATGAGCGGTACATTGAAACTATTTACAGAATTGATACACAGATTCTAAGGACTTGGGTTTCATATTACCAACGGCTTGTTGCCGTGAATACAAAATGCATTTATACAATTGCTAGTCTAGACTAGAGCATACTCTAGCTTTGTTATTACTCATCAGTTAATTATTAACTTTCAGAAATTTCTGAAAAAGTTTCCGCAAAAGTTCAGATCCAAAAATATTTCTGGGAACTAAGTTCCCAGGATCCGATATTTTTTCCACCTCTGACCGCTATATGCAATTGTTTTGAATAGGCGATTTTGACCTCTTATAGTTTCATCATACATGTTGGCAATATCTATATAATTCTTATTTTTTTTCCTGTTGTTTTTTTTCTCTATAGATAATTTTATCTTACTTGGTGGATGATAGTAAGAATGAGGGCGAGGTGTGTTGAAGTCAGTCACGCAATGTTTATAATTATGATCGTTGCATTATTCTAAATTTGTTGTCTTTCTAGGATACTGTATACTATATTACTGTAGTTATACCGGCACACATAGCATCACTTTCCACTTCCGTGCTCTTTAGGATAGATTTTTATGACTATCATCATAATTTAACATCATATAATTTCTTCAAGGGTAAAGCTGCTCGACCTCTACTACGAATTATACACACAGAAAAATATGATGAACTCGTGGAAATCATGGCGGATGCACTGTCAGTGAGAGGATTTGAAAACTACTCCTGTAATCATTATCATTTAGGTAAGAGTTGCACCCGCGTTTTCAATATTTCGTGACGATCCATGAAATCATTTGAGCCGCCATATTGGCTCTATATCACATGAAATACAATATTCCAAAGAGAGTAAGGAATGAAGTTGAAGGTATATTATCGTACGCTCCTGTCATTCTTAAAACGACTTCTATACGAATGTTTACAGAGCAATTATTTTTCTATTGTTAGAACCTTTACCTGAAGAAAGTCTTTTTTTTATCATTAGTCCAAAAGACATTGTCTTGGCGAAGGTCTGTCTAATTATGTTTGGTCTAACTCAGCAAAGTTCGGTACATTTGTATATATTCGACATGTTGCTTCATTTCTTTTTTAGCCAAGGGAAATTGATGACCATATTGACTGGCTAGTCGAACATAAAATGTTTTCAGTAAGTATTTGTTTGGAACGATTTACATGTATCAGCATACAGCCGTTACGAAGAATGCAACCCCTCTCTTTGACAGGAACTCCAATTTTACCTGTAAATGATATTTTCTTCTAGGAAGCTCTCAGTTCAGTGGAAGTGAACCAAAAAGTCCTTAAACGTAATAATTATTTGGTAAGTGTATGATAAAGATCCTGGTTTCGAATATCCACTGTATAACTTGATATCGGAAGAATGCCTTATGCCTAAACTAAGAATTGAACTAAATGTATTTATACTGTTTACAAATATTTACTTAATCATTATGGAATGATCCTTCTTCGTCTCTGTTAGGATATTGGACGCCAATATCTGAGGCATTTAAAATCAGAAGGAGAATATGAAGAGGCTGCAAGGTACGAAAACATCTTAAGCTAATGTGCGAATTAGGTCGTGGGATGAGGGTCGAAAATGTTCAATTCCGTAGCACCCCTCGTGTAACTACATAATTTTTACATGAATCGATAGATTAGAACTTACTTAGTTAGAATCCACTTCCCCCCAAGCGAAATAGTTGCACAAATTGAAGTACAACCTCTCCAAAGTTCGGGCTTCCGCGTGTTTCGAAATCCACGAACGGCCACGAACTACGCATGCGCATGACCACAAAACACTTAATACGCACGCGCAGACAGGAAAAACTGATCTCAACTCTGAACTGGACAAGAACAAAATTATGAAATGTGCGAAAGCAGGCAGGGCTGAAGTAAAACAAGATGACATCGGAGTGTTTTAAAAATATATATTTTTATGTTCTGTACATTTTAATGGAGTTCGCCAAACATTCTAAGCAATGTACCGTGTCAAGCCAACATTACAATAATAACTTATTAAAAATATGTTATTTTATACTACAGCAATTGCATGACGTTTGCAAGCATATCTGTTTTTCAGGCTTTAAATATTACCACAATCCTAAACATTCTAGGACACGCATACCGTAATTTCTCTATTAATTTTTTTGGGGGAAAGGGGGGGGGGGGGAGTTATCTCTAATATACACAAAGATTCTGTTTGCACGTTTGATTCTCTTTATAAATATGCAACATCGGGTACAGTGATGTTACGTACCAAAGTATCTGTAAAATATCATAATTATCTTTAAAATACAATACTTTCACGCTTCACGATTTTATAAATTAATTGCTTACAGGGGGGGGGGTTGCTTAATAGAGAAATTGCATCACTCAAGTTAACAGTTTTTCTTTTTCCAAGAAAATATGGTTCAATATTCTTTGATGGTGCTAGGACTGATTTCTTTCGGGAAATACTCTCTCTTCTCTCTGAATCACAAGATACAGCAGCATCCCTTTGAATGATAATTCCTCCAGTTATATGAGTTGTTCCCTTTCCAGATCTAGTTTCTTCAGAAAAGTCATTGTTATCCCATAAAAGTGTAGTTGGTACATTACCAATAAACCTGGAGGAACAGTAGAATCCTTAGATATATTCAACTGTGCTAGTGCTGTTTCATGAGACAATACAATGAGTGAGACATGCAATGTTCCAAGCCACTTAATAAAGATATAAGTATAACTGAGTGGGATTCCTTTGATTAGTTTACTAAGTTTACTAGGTCTTGTGTGATTGACATCAGTTTGTCACTTTCTTTATGGTCTATTTCCTCATAATTGTTTAAAGTGGGTTCTGACGAGAATCCACAGACCCAAGCCAGTGTGTTGAAAAACTCACATGGAACCACTTTCTTCACATTAGTCATTGTCAGATCTGATGCTAATGGAGGCCAAGGTAGATCAAGCTCAAGGGGATTTCTTGAACCTTTTGTTTAAGAATTAATGCTGCATTGTATAACACTGGCAACTCGTTAATTTGAGAATTTGCAGCTGTTTCTGTATAAGAATTGTCATCATGTCCTTCACCGATGCAGTCGCCTTCATCAAATTCTTCATCAGTATTTTCGGCTTTATTCAACATATGTTCCTCAACTAAATCAGAAGTATCCAAGTTCTCAGCATACACAATTTCACTAACATTTCTAGATTTAGACAAATAGAATACCAGCTGGGGATAACTGTTAATTAGCCGTTGCTTGAGCTTGGAAGACCTGTATTTCGATGCATCCACATTCTCAGTTTCCTTAGCAATGACAACAAATTTCTCAAGTAAGTCCATCATGTACTTTATTGCTTTTCCCTTGATGATTTCAGTTTCGATGACTTCTTTACAGAATAAGTTGTAAGATATTTCATACACTGGTGCACATGTTGTGGTCGTCTTTGCCTCCCTTGCAAGGAATATGGTATAGTTGCTATAGAAAACTTTGTGGTAACAGACTTCCAATGCAACACAGTCTTTATCTCTAATCTGCACAAGTACCCGCTCATCATTTTTTCTCTCAGCAGCTGTATGTAATAAGCCAGCATCAATTGTACTTGCCAACACTAGTGGTGTTCACTTGCCAACACTTGTGTTTTCGATTCTACACAAAACATACAAGTTTAGAATGCCTGTTTAAAAATGGCATTTACCAACTAAAGCAGGGTGAATTTGACAAATTACCCAACTTCAGTAAGATACAAATTCACAGCAACCAGGTATTAAAAACAAAGCATCGTGTTCATAAACTTTACAAACCAGAGTAGCTTATATTATGTCTGTTTAAATAAACTTATTATCTGGATAATTTAACCAATTAAGATCCAACGCACCCAATAGGTACTCTAAAATATCATATAGGTATATGCACAAGGCAGTAAGGCACAATATGACAACTTATCCACCAAAAGGTTGTCCATAGAATATATTAAAAGATACTGTACACAAGAAATTGTACATAATCATACCATGTCTCTTGAAAACCAAGACGAATCTCTTCCACAAATAATGCAGCATTCTGGTAGTACATGCTTGTTTCTTTGAGGCAAGGTCTTACTTGGTTCCTTAACTGAATTGCGTATAATCTTTCTTCTGGGTTCCACGGCTGGTTCCATGTGGCATGTGTGGTCTATGGAAGTCTATGGTATTGGCGACCTTTTCCGTGCTTGTACTAGCTCCGTTTTCCTCTTTTCTCTGTTGTCTACGGATCTTTTCTTCATCGCTAATTTTCTTGTAGCATTTCATGTGGTGGTACCATTCTAAATCAAAACTTTCGTTTGTGTTCTCTGCCAAGTATGAATTGACGAATTCGTTATCAAACTTATCATACGAATCCTTCGCCTCAGCTTGCAGGCAATTAAGTTTCGCCCATTTAGTCCTGCAATCGACAAATTTCTTAAGCCTAGAATGTGTATTATTTTAGAATGTGTGTTAAAGTTTTGGGGAATGATACAAGTCTTTGGGAAGATGAAGTTTATAATTTTGCCAAGAACCACCAATTGCGCGTAAGTACTGCTGTAAAGGTCACTGTTAGACTGTATTTAGCGAAGCTAGCGTAACAAACTCATTAAAAATTCACGAGCAATCTCTGAAAACTCGGTGTTTTGAAGGGCCTGTCTTGGAGGACGGACCTCTCATGCTGTAAATATGTTTTTATAATACAAATAATTTGTTGTACAAAACATACAAAAACATATAAAAACTATTTTATTAATTATAGGCAATTGCACCTTACATCCCTCGTAATCCCAAAGATGCAAACAAACTAAGCGGTACCATTTATGAGATTGTCTTGAACGACTTTTTACAGAAAGATGTCGAAGTAAGTCATCGATGTTTCACATTTACATGGGCCCTTATTTTTGTTAACGGTAATGTTGCAATACTTTTTATTGCCTTATTTCAGGGTTTCCAACAACTCATAAAAGAATGGCCTTCAGAATTGTATAATATTAGACCCATCATAGTTGCACTGAAGGTGAGCTTTATCCTATTTTCAGAAATTGTGAATATATTTCAAGACATCCAATATCCATTTGTCATGATTTCACTTTTGGCACCTACTGTGTAATCTTACTGTACACCAGAAATGTATTCTTCATGCTAACTGGTGTGGCATCAAACAATGTAACGTGCAACTGTAAATGGTTTATTGGCTACACTGTTTCTGGGCCCAGGGTAATTGGCTACTGCTGTTGTGGTGTGGTGTCCCTGGTATATATTTTTTCTAGGGCTAGCCTAGGCTATTTCTTCTAGTTTTTTATATTAATTCGTTTTTTTAATAAATGTATTTTTTGTTGGCAAATTTAATAAATCAAATTTGTATTCAAATTCAAACTCACTTTTGGTCCCGACCGCATTATGGTTACAAGTTGGTCCCGGATTGTGTAAAGTTACATTCTGTATGCAATATATCACTATCGTGCATGCAGTAAAGTGAAACAGTGTACCTATCATTCTCTTAGGATAAACTACTGACGGATCCAAAGAATCCAATCCTGTTGCAATGCCTTGGAGAACTGTAAGTTTCTTGTACCCTTATGTTCACAATTATGTACTCTGTGTAATTTATCTCGTGGGTAGGTATTACATCTATGAAATGCAAATGCTGTTTTCTTAATCATATTTCCAATATAGGTACACTTCGCAGGGTCGCTATGATCTAAGTCTGGCAATCTATCTCGAGTAAGGTCTTTATAACGTTCTACAGAATAGTATGGTTACCAAAACAAAAATGCTTTATGATCCAAGAAAATGCATTCTTGCTTTATATACCATGGTTTTATTTCAAATGCATGGGATATTATCAATTTTCTCTGAAGGTTAAAATATGATGGAGTATTTGAATTGATCCATAAGCACAACCTGCTGGATTCTATTCACGATAAAATTGTGATGCTGATGGATTTTAATAATAAGGTAATGCAATGAGCAGTTTCATAAATCTTTAAACTTTGAGCATTAATAAAGCGTTGAGCTTGAAACATTAGCAGTGTTATAACCATTGAACTAAATAGAACTGGTTATAACTGAGAGTAATGTCGACAACATTCATTCACTCGAGAGTCAAAATTATAACAGTTCTTACATCACTTGACTTAAAGGGGTTTTTAAAGCGAGTAAAAGAATGCCAAACCAATTCCCCTTTTCATTCTAAGATAGAACAAGTGTATGAGTAGTGTTGTGCAAATAATATAACACAGATAACTCTGAGATAACTACCAAGTGTTTGTAGTTTTTAACTTGTTCAAAGAAGAAAATTCAGCACGGGATACACTATAGTATATATATTTGGGTGGTTAATTGTGTTGAAATGGAGAAAAGTGAATGGTACTTTGTTGAGTATGTACACATTTAGTATTGTGTTTCTCTTGGTATCTCATCAGCGCACGGCATACACGTAGTTTATTTTCGTTTTAGAGGGCAGTTTCAATGCTGGTTGACAATATCGAGAAAGTTTCGGTAGTATAACGTTTGTGTTGACACAATTGTTTGTTCTTATTAACAACATAATATACTGTTGTTTTTTATTGTATCTTTTTTACTGTATCACTATAATGTTTATTTTTGTTAGATTTTTTTCTCCAAAAGCTTTCAAAGTCGATTCACTATTTAATTATTTGCTTATTGCTTTTGTAGTGTTTAAGCTTATTGATATGTTTTTTTTTATTGTTTTAGATTGAAGTAGTTGTTCGACAGTTAACCCCGCGTCCCGAATATTTGTACACGGTAAGAACATTAGAATCTTTACTGTACTACAATGTATTGCACTGTATTGTACTGCACTGTTTTGTACTGCACAGTCCTGCTCTGCCATTGCATTGCATCGCAATACACTGTTTTACACTGTAGTTAAGTGCCGGACTGTGTTGTACTATACTTTACTTTACTGTACTGTGCTTTACCGTATCCTACTCTACTCTACTCTATACTCTTCTCTACTCTATATGTACTTGTACTTGCTGTACTTGTACTTGCTGTACTTGTACTTGTACTTGTACTTGTACTTGTACTTGTACTTGTACTTGTACTGTACTGTACTGTACTGTACTGTGCTGTACTGTACTGTACTGGACTGGACTGGACTGGACTGGACTGGACTGGACTGGACTGGACTGGACTGGATATTGGATTGTATTTAATGTTTTAGTACTTGGATGCTGTGTTTCAAAAAGACCCAGAACTCAGTATAGATTTTCACGAAATTCAGGTACAATTTGTTATTAAATATATATGCGTCCAAAACATTGAGTTTTCAAGAGCAGATTCGTAGGACTGGTGTTCTACGAGTAACGTTAGTTTCTTTCTCCACGAAATAATTTATTAGTACTAGTTTAATCACAATGCGCTTTTTAACAGAATAAAATTAGTCATTTAATTCTTATATATTAAGATTGGCAATTTTTACATAAGATAGGTGTTATGAATTGTACATTCATGTTGTGCTAAAACTACGATAGTTAAAGTTATGGTTTGATTCTTAATCTGACATTTTAGTGATTACCTGCTAAACCATGTAGGTGTGAGTAAACATTCTTGCTTGTTCCATCTACGTTATTGTTTTTCACTTAAACTTACATTATTCGCGCCTCATATATAGGTTGCGCTTTATGCAGAGTTTGATCGCTCGAAGCTCCTTCCGTTTCTCAAGAAAAGCAATTACTATCCTCTTCAGAAAGTAAGTACATTACCTTGCGTTTAATTTCTAATCTGCATATGCAAAAGTTTTTTAAGAAGATGGAATAATAGCTAATTGTGCAACCTATCGTTTTGAAATCAAACACAAACTAATGGATAATCCGAAAATGTTGGGAAAATAGGCGGTGATTTGAAAAACAAACAGTTCTTCCTTCTGTACGAAGACACCTTTAATAGTCGGGATGTGGAACCTTTACTGTCGTTCCAATTGAAGTATTCCTCAAATATTGATTCGATACATTAGCTCGCGCAGACCAATTCATTTGTTCAAGTTCATCGAGATTTTCATACACTTCCTGTGAAAGTTGACCAATCACAATCCGTATGTGATTTGAATACGAATCAACTGACCAATGAGGAACTGATCCTGCAATGCAGGAAGTAAACAATATTCAAAAATCAAATTCCTATTTTCAGATTCGGTTGTTTTCATCATTCATGTAACTTCAATTCTTCAAATGTGTCATTATGTTTATAGTGCAATAAATGTCAGTGCCAAATTTTGGTTTATAGATCAAATAATCTATTGTAAAGGTACGAAGAAAAGTTTTTCTAACTTTCAAATTTGTTCTCTGTATGAAATTGTAACAAACTTTACTGTAATCCCCGAGCCGGCGCGAAGCGCCGTGCGAGGGTACTAATTCCGCTCGGATATTTACACCCGGGTATGTGAAAACATAGCGGATTGCAAAGTTGTCCGCCATTTTTTTTGTCATGTACGGTTTTTTAAGTTATGCGCATGCGCGACTTCAGACCGAGAGAAGACTGCCATTTTGCAAACTTTTTTCAAAAATAGTTTTGCACTCATTTTATAATACTCAGGAGTCAGGACATAATCATTACAAATCAAAATATATCCAAAACAAGATAAAGTATTTAGAGAACAAATTCACAAGAAGGAAAACAGTCGAAAGCCGAAAAAGGAGCGTTTTAAACGGGTAAGTGTCTATTTTGCATACTTGCTTTGCCGATTTTCTATAGCATACAGAGTATACAGTATAGATTGTGAATTTGGAAATGCATAGATCATTCTGTGTGGTCAATATAACATTGATTGATCTTAAAAGTATTTTAGTATTGATTCAAATACGTTATAGAAAAATAAAAAAACATATTAAATCTCAAAAACTTCATTTCAAAAGCAAGTGCCGAAGTATAAAAATACTGCTTGAAAAGCAGTTGAAGTTTTATGAAAATTCCGAAACGTTTTGTGAACGTCTAAGGTTGAATGTTACAGTAAATCAAAGCTAAAATAGTACATAATAGCATACCCACTTTATATAGTTGGGGAATTCATAATGATAATTTTATAGTTAAAAGTACAAATTTACAAATTACAAATTAAAATACAAGAAATATACAGTGTTGCGTGTTACCATGGTTACAGTGGTTCAAATGGGCGAGGGGATTCTGCATGCATGTATTTCTAGTATAGTAATATTGAATCAGACAAACAGTGACAGTGTTTATTTTTGTGGCGCTATTTTGAGGTTCGATTCTGATATATAATACGAATAGATAATATTAAAATCATAAATGTCAAGCAAGTACATAAATACATATACGTGTGCTCTAAAACTATAAAATTGTACTATAATCTATATTGTTTCTAATAATATTACTATATTACAGTAAAGTTTGTTACAATTTCATACAGAGAACAAATTTGAAAGTTAGAAAAACCTTTCTTCGTACCTTTACAATAAATTATTTGGTCTTTTAACCAAAATTTGCCACTGACATTTATTGCACTATAAAATGACGCCTGTCATTTTTGTCAGCACTTCCATTATTTTTACTGCACTAAAAGAGTTAACGGGAAAATATATATTGTAAACAGATGAAAGTGATATTTTCCTTTAAAATATAGATTAGAAAACCCCCACGTTTGATCGCTTAGTTTCTAAAAATAAAATGAATATTTGTTATATTTGTTGAAGTAAAACCTTGATCTCGCAACGGCTTTGCATATTTATTCAATTCTGGTTCTAAACCATTTAGAAAATCTTCAACAATTGAAGCAATATTTCAATTAAACGTTTTTCTGAGCACAAATGTAAACACATTTGAAGAATTTCAGTTACATGAATGATGAAAACAACCGAATTCTTGATTTTTGAATATTGTTTACTTCCTGCAATGCAGGATCAGTTCCTCATTGGTCAGTTGATTCGTATTCAAATCACATACGGATTGTGATTGGTCAACTTTCACAGGAAGTGTATGAATATCTCGATGAACTTGAACAAATGAATTGGTCTGCGCGAGGTAATGTATCGAATCAATATTTGAGGAACACTTCAATTGGAACGACAGTAATAGTCGGGAATATTGTAAATCCAAGGAGTATCCGTTGTTTGTGTCTTACAAAATATTCCTTGAATTTATGAGTTCACAGCAAGCAGAATTGATATCAGACATGTCTTCTCTTCTCTTGTTTAAGTAAATGAATGTAACCCCGAACAATTTACATTAACGACCCAGCGTTTCGACTCTCCAGCTTTAATACGTGGCTCCTTAAATATGCAAGTGATGACGTCATCGCCGGGCAGAGTGATGATATTCTTTCGGAATATCTTCCAAAAGTGTATCTTCACCTTGTTTGGTGATGACGTCATTCCTCGAGTGTACACTATAAGAAGCTTCACTCTTCAGCCTAGAAAAATTAAGAATTTTTTCATGGTTTAGCGTGCTCAATCGAGTTACTGAGCACGCGGGAAGTTGGGAGTGCACGAAAAAGCGTAAGAGTTGGTCGAGGCGCTAGCCGAGACCAACTCTAGCGCTTGAGTGCTCTCCCAACTTCCCAAGTGCTCAATAACTCGATTGAGCACGCTAAACCATGAAAAAATTATTTTATAATATATAAACAACACAAAAATAGCGTGAAAACAAGTTTAATTTCTGCTGTTAAATTCCCGCGCTTTTTTAGCGTGCTCAATCGAGTTATTGAGCACGCTTTTCAGCCAATCAAAAACGTTCTTATATTAGATATATATTATAATACAGTTTTACTTCCACGAATTACATTCACGTTATTATTTGTCCTATATCAGGCGCTTAATGAATGCAAACAGAGAGAACTTATCGAGGAAATGGTGTTTTTACTTGGTAGGTAATTTATATGATTAAAATCTGTGAATAACCTATTTATGTGGCTATGGAATATTATAACTCCAACCGTGGAGTCCAGTGTAGGTTGTGTTCTTCAACAAGTTGCCGTGGTTTAGGTCTGAACATCCTGAAAGAAAGTAACATTTAAAACTTGGTGATAAAAAGACTGACGATTCGAACGAATTCCACCCCCGTGATGGTAGTAGCCAGCTAACCCTATATTATTAATATATTTAGTTTAATTCTTTTGTTTGTTAAATTCAGTGGTACAGTATTTATTACTGGCATCGGTATTTGTGTTGTGCATTGTGATTGGGTTGCATACTGTTATTTTTCTTCCAGGACGTATGGGGAATAACAAAGAAGCTCTTCACCTAATTATTGAAAAGGAGGCTAATGTCGAGAAGGTATTTCCAATATAGAGTACAAGAGAGTTTTCTTCAGTTTTATAAACAATACAAGCTGAATCCCCATTAAAACCAGGAAGTTGTTATACGATTTTTCACGTAACGTTCCATTAAGAAGCTCATAATATTATACTCGTAGGAATGGTCGCTGTACTATGCTGTAACTATATGTGACTCAATTTGTTAAAATTTTCTTAATCGAACAACGTTGTAGTAGCTTGATAAAATATAAGAATTGCTGTGACTGATTGAATGCAAAGCATGCCGGCCTTTTGCGCACTGTACACACATTTTTGTCAAGTTACCCTTTGAGAATTTTACTGGTGGGAAATCTGTTTTCAATTTCTCGGCGGAATTGCCTTTAGTCAGGTTGAGATACGGTCTTGCAGGTTAAGATGGGATTGGTGAGGAAAACTTGCCCAGTTTATCAAGCACATTTCACATTTCACTGTTGGGAAATGCTGAAGTCTCTTTAAATTTCTCTCATTCTTGCTGCTATTAGGCCATTGTGTTCGCAAAAGAGAAAGACGACGAAGAACTGTGGGAAGACCTTATCACATACTCGTTAGATAAACCAGGTATGTATTGAAAATGCTACATTAACAACCGAAGCCGATCTATAAATTGAAAATTTATCTTTTCTTTTAGCGTTTATCACTGGACTGTTGCACAATATTGGGACACATGTTGACCCCATAAAGCTTATCAAGGTCAGTCTTATTACGTACGATTAATGGTTTTCTATAATTATATATATCCAATTAATTATATGTCTCTTATAGTTCGATATGTTAATTTATATTTGTATTTTTTGAATAATGGGTCATAGTTATTCTCTTACTCGTAGTAAATATTTTAAAAACATTTTAGAGGATACCTTCTGCTATGGAAATTCCCGGACTTCGTGATTCATTGGTAAAAATTTTACAAGACTATAACTTGCAGGTGATATTGCAAATTGACTTTTCTTTTTTACTCACAGTGTGTACCTGAATTAAAGCATTACTTTATATTAACGAAAAGTATTTATACTGTAGCTACTATCCTCCAAATTTGATGAGAAGGAGATTTTTCTGATTTTTCTTAGATTTCATTACGGGAAGGATGCAAAAAGATACTGGTTAAAGATAGGTAGGTATAATATCCAAAACTGTGATAAAGTATCTGAACTATTGGAATGAAATAGGATAGTTTGACAGTTTGTACTTTTTCGCTTCTAGGCAATCACTGTGTTGTTTAATTAATTTTGCGCGAAAATTACCCCTAGTATATAATATAGAGATAAAGTGAACAACTGTAACTATTAGACATGATCACGTATTGTAAAGGCAAATTTTGACGGAATGCATATAATTATGGTGACTAATATATTATAGGCCTCTAGCGTTAGTGCATGTCAATAACAGTAAAGCTACCATTTATTATCACTGAGGATTATTTATTATGATAAAATATTTATTTCAGTGTGTCGTTAATGCAGAGAGCTACAAGAACGAGACAGAAAGGTGTTTCCGTTACTGGTATGATATATTTCGTATAGGTCAATAGAACAGGTTATTCTAATAGTTAAAGACCAATTTTGTAAGAATTGAAACTTATTGGGATGCATGTTAATACAAAGGTATACATGTGTTCTGCATGGTACCTCTACCTCCTCACTTAAGGGTTTGATACAAAGGTATACATGTGTTGTGCATGGTACCTCTACCTCATCACTTATGGGTTTGATACAAAGGTATGCATGTGTTCTGCATGGTACCTCTACCTCCTCACTTATGGGTTTGATACAAAGGTATACATGTGTTGTGCATGGTACCTCTACTTCATCACTTATGGGTTTGATAAGTCGTTTTGAAGCTTTATACACCATGTAATATCGTAATGCCAGCCAATGGCCTTCACACCTGAAATCAAACTATCCATGGTCAAATTATCCAATGCATATGTACAGTACAGTGTAATACTAACCTATATTTTTACTTTTTGTTTTTGCTATAGAGTTGTCAACATGTTCTAGTTGTCAAGGAAGCATATTGGTATTAGGTATGGGTACCTGTTTTGTTTATAACTTGTACGATAATTGGTTATAAAACACTTCAAAATTTGAAACTAACTTGTGTATTACATTTTTGTAGATACACGTCAAGCAAGTCAGATTGTCACATTTTTCTGCAAACATGTTTTCCATATGGATTGCTTGGCAGATAAAGATCAGGTAAACACTGATTAATCATCTTTGACAATATCCTGCCATGTTTTGGTCAGGGTAAGACATCACTACACTGTCAATCTGGAGGTGTTACCACATATTACCGGTTAGATATTTTTATCGATAATTGTGCAATATTGCCATGATAATGGATTTCCGATATCGGCAGAGGTGGATTTAATGGGGGAGATCCGGGGAGATGCACATCCCCCCCCTAGCCTTGGCCAAGGAGGTGCGAGCCGGGTGCCAATTTTCTTATCGAATCCATTCTGCATGCATTTATGCTTCTCGAAGAATTTCTGACAAGCTTAGAATCTGAGGTCTTTCCACCCTTACCACCAGCTAGGCCCCTGCATGGACCCTGTCATCCGTACATCCCTCAGTGATTATGCATCATTGCCATTGACAAATATTGTGTAGAAATGTGTTTTTACCGTTACCCAATGATTATCTACAAATCTAAATTTGATTGCAACCAAAATTTAAAGAATTAGAATAATATACCATGTGAAAACTTCGTCTACAAGTTGTATATCGTTGCGAGGTATCGTTGCGTAAGTTGTATCGTGCATTTTCCCTCCCCCCGTATATATCTTGAAACCGACTATTACCTTATACCAAAAATTTGTTTTGCCTTAGGAATTATATTGCCAGATATGCACAGCTCGGGGTCAAACAAAGAAAATATCAGCACGAAACCAAGCCAGATTCATGTAAACAGTTTGACTACGCTCTACAGTAATAGTCATGTCAAGAGTCCGGTGTTTCAGTCAGGTAGTTGATTATCAATTTATCATGCAGTGGTAATTCCATATTTCAATCGGTTAAATGGATAGGGTCTACCTATATTCAGTAGTGCATATAGCATTGATTTTGTAAGACAAACCAATGAAAATCAAGCAGCTTTTTTATATTTTTCTATTTGCTTAACGAAACGCCCTCGGACGCTTATTATAGTACGGAAATTGCCAATTTCAAACCATGCTATGTTACATATTATCAGTCTTTGTCTTTATGCATTTTACATTTGAATATGGATGAAAACAGAAAGTGATAAGTGATGTGAACATTATCTGAATGGGCATGCAGTGTGCATACGAGGGTGTGATCAACTACCCGACAGGTTTGTCCAGTTTTCCTCCCTCACCTGATTTATCTCCAATAGATATGATTATCGGATAGTATCTTGTACATGTATATATGTTGTACGCGCTTGGTATTTTTAGGATTTTTTAGGATTCACAGTATGATCGATGATCACATCCTTTTAGGAGATAGCTAAAATTGAATTGAGAACAATGTCGATAAATTATTTAGTATTATATATATAGTATTATGAATTAAGTGAATAAAATTTGTTACAAATTTGTAATTTTTGCACGGCATAATGTTCAGCATACCACATTCAGGCATAATGTACAATAGTGTTTGAAGAGACTCTAAAATATACTGGTAATTGAGTTAAGGATTATTTGGAACTTCATCTGTATGCCTATGAACTTTTATATTGCTAAATTTTATAATATATAGACATACATACCTGTCAGATATCCGGCTTTTATAGATTTCTTTAAGTTTATTGTGTTTACCACTCTGAGGTGGACGGAAAGCGTTAACAGGTTTGACCACCCTATTGACAAAGGTTCCGAGGTTAGTCACGTGGAAAACCGGAGTACCCGGAGAAAACCTCTCGAAGCACAGGACCCAACCTAAGTAAATCCATGCCCTCGACCTGCAATATTGCAGGCTTAACTCCGAAGTAAGAGGCAGAGCGCTAACCGCATCTGCCACCCGTGTTTCTCTGGGAATAAAATACCTATTATAAAATAAAACAAATTGAGGGTTGCTTCGCGTGTGCCTAAGAGATATAAACAAAATCTCGACGTTTCGAGCTAAAGCCCTTCGTCAGGAGAAATTAGTAGACAGATAGCTGTCACGTGAACAAAATATTAACCAATGAAAATAAAGTAGTCATAACAATCATAACAAAATAGAATTAATATGTAAAGATATAGCCTGCGTGCAGGCTTCGGCCCGATTATAGGGTCGAAGGCCTGCGCACAGGCGTTACACTACCAAAAGCGCTATAAATGTCGTACAAGGGAAGGGAAGAGGGGATATAGAGGAAAGTATATAAGAAGTATTTAAGAGAAAAGAATGAGCTAGATGAAGGAGAGGCGCTCGTTGATACCATCAGGCTGAATGGTGCCAAGTTTAAAAATGAGACGCTTTTCTTGCTTCCGACGGGTATCATTGCCACCAATAATGGGATGAATGGCGCATATTTTCATATCAGAAAAGGGGTGGTTGGTACTGTTGAAGTGCCTAGCAACCGGTTTGTTGTGCATATTGTTCTTAACATCACACAAGTGCTCAGCAAACCTATCGCCTAAACGTCTTCCAGT
Organism: Trachythela sp. YZ-2020; assembly: GCA_016169945.1. Lineage (NCBI taxonomy): Eukaryota > Metazoa > Cnidaria > Anthozoa > Malacalcyonacea > Clavulariidae > Trachythela > Trachythela sp. YZ-2020. The sequence continues at coordinate 2,135,725 of JADLSH010000085.1, forward strand.
CTCTCCGATGTAGAGCAAGCCACATTTGCTGCAAGAGATGCAGTAAACGAGGTTGGAGGAGATGCACGTGAAACTGTGCTTGATGACAAACTGAGATTTTGGAGGTGGGAAGGTGGGAAGGATAACCTAGATTCACAAAAAAACTTCTCATTTCTGAACATTTGGCATCGAAGTCGTCGTCTTCACTGCAGAGGCGACGAAGACGTAAGAATTGAGAGTAAGGGATAGCAGTTTTAGTGTGCTTAGGATGACAGGATGAGAAGAGAAGATAGCTGTGGGAGTCAGTAGGCTTGTAAAAGACAGATGTGCTCAGCCTATTACCATTGATAGAAATGAGAATGTCTAGGAATGATACACTGGTCTCACTGATCTCCCATGTGAACTGAAGTGCTGGATGGAAATCATTAACAAAGTTAATGAAACAATTCAGATCAGCATGCGAGCATGATGCAGTGCCTAAGCAATCATCAATGAACCGGCGATAGAAGTCAGGTGAGGGACCAGTGTATTGTTCGAAGATTTGTTTTTCCACATAACCAACAAACAAATTGGCATAGTTGGGTCCCATTTTGGTACCCATGGCCACACCACTTATTTGTTGGTAATGCTCACCATCAAACGAGAAATTGTTCAAGGTGAGCACTAACTCTGCCAAGCGTACCAAGGTGGTGGTAGATGGATCCTGAATTACCCTCTAAAAAGTGTTTTAGTGCTTGAAGGCCGTCTTGATGCGGGATGACAGTGTAAAGTGATTTGACATCCATGGTGAAAATGAATTTGTGTGGACCCTGAAAATTGATATTGTCAAGAATTTTCAGGGCATGTTTGGTGTCCTTGATATAAGAAGGCAAGTTCTTAACCAAGGGCGCCATGATGTGATCGAGGTAGCTAGAGAGGAGTTCAGTGGGGCAACCACAAGCTGACACGATTGGTCTGCCCGGGTTGTCGGGTTTATGAATTTTGGGTAGGAAATACATGACTGGTGTGCGTGGAGTGGTGACTAGGAGATTGCCTGCCGTTGCAGGTAATTCCCCAGTCGTGATGAGATGGTTGATGGTGGAACGGATTATGGTGTTGTGTTTGGATGTCAAATCAGTATCAACCCTGCTATAAAACGAGGTGTCACCCAGTTGTCTGTGAGCCTCTTGACGGTACAAGTCGGCCCTCCAGACGACTAGGGCACCCCCCTTGTCAGCAGGCTTGATCACAATGTCATGCTGGGTACGCAAAGACCTTAGAGCACCAAATTCGGCTAAACTAAGATTAGGGGGCCTTTTAGGCCTGAAACGGGGGAGCTGATCTATGTCATGTCGACATTGTCGAATGAATAGATCAAGGGACCCAAATTGGCCTTCCGGAGGAGACCAGGTGGATTTTTTGGGGGTGATGACCTCAAAAACATCCTTAGACTGGATGGAGGTGTTGTTATGAAAGTTTTAAACGTCTATAAAAAGACTCAGTGTCCTCTTTCACTTAGAAAGAGTCTATGGGCCCAGGGTTGGGTACACATTTGAGACCTTTCGCAAGGACAGATCTGTCAGAGTCAGATAAAGGCAAATCAGGAGGTATCGTAACCACCAAATTGATATCACTGGCAGAGGAAGTGTGATGGGTAGTCGAAAAAGTACGGGGACCTACGAGGTCTTCAAACTTCGAAGCTTTACTCGTTTGAAGAAACGTGTAAAGCTTAGAATTTAAAGAGCGAATGTGTTTTGTTATGCCAGATAACAAAACAGGAGGACAAACATGGGAAAGAGTGGACTTGACGTTCATAATATTGGAATCTGTATCTTGAACGTACTGGGACATGGCCTGAATGGTAATACGCATTGATTGGTCAATACCCGTGCAGGATGAGACAATCATGCACGGAAAATTTATTTGATAAAGTTTTACCGTTGTTTCTTTGTCGTTATTTTATAAAATAATTACCAAATGGTTTTCCGTGCAGGATTGTGTCATCCTAACACTTGGGATGTTGCTCGACTTTCTGAAAGCTAAAAAATACTCGCCTACCGGCTCGTATTTTTTTACGCTTTCAGAAAGTTTCGCAACATCCTGCGTGTTAGGATCACGCAATCCTGCACGGAAAACCATTCGGTAACCTTTATTATGTAGATGATAACAGCATTAGACGTGTTCCAAGATAGCTTCACAATCTCGTCTTTCGCGCGGTTTTGGTAAGTACATTTTCCGAAATCGTTTCAATATGGCCGACATTTTAGCTTTTAACGTACTTTACTCGAAAAAACGCCTGGTTACCCCCATTTTTTACTTCATAAAACATTTTCGTCTAGTACAATAGATTATCTGAATAGAAGTCTAGAACAATAGAAATTCTGTAGAGCCAAATTTTAAAAAATTAATAAACATGATTTTTCATTATAAATATTTTTAGCTCTACAGAATTTTTTAAACTCGTTCAGATAATCTATTTTTCTACAGGAAAACTTTTCATGAAATAAAAAATGGGGGTAACCAGGCATTTTTTAGAGTAAAGTGCGTTAGAAGCCAAAATACTGGCCATATTGAAACGTCATTGTTACCATAGCAACGGAAATGACGTTATTTTTGTGAACAATTTTCAGCTCTTGGAATGTTGCTCAATATAAGTCACACAATTTTTGTTTTGTAGCAAGTAAGAATTATTCAAAAAGTTTAATCTAAACCGTAATCAAAAAATTTTAGCCACCTTAAAATGCAACAGATCAAGTTAAATCAACAGATCGCTTTCATAAGGCACGGTTAATAGAACTGATTAAGGCAATGGCCAATGTCTTAAATTGAAACTGGTTGCAATGCTTCCATCAATCTTATATAGGCCTAGCATGGGGTTTTCACTTGTTTCCATCTACCAAACTGACGTTACGCAATTTTCCCGATTTTCATATTCGTTTTTCCTCATCAATTTGGTTAGGGTTAGGTTTTGGGTTAGGGTAAATGACGTAACGTCAGTTTGGTAGATCAAAACAAGTGGCGACCCTATGCCTAGCTTTGCTAGAGTGGCGCTTATTCGAGGGCGGCGCTCTTTAAAAATTATTTTATTATTTATTATTATTATTTAAAAATATTTAAAAACGGTAGTCCTTCAGGGCACATAGGCACCTGCTTTTCAAGGAGCCGTTTGCAAACTACTAAAATTAACAATACAAATATAAATTAATTTACAACTATTACAATACCTATATTACTAATTGTATAGATTACTAATTACAAGATGTCAAGAATACATCAGCTGCGGTCAAGAATAGATTTAAATTCACTAAGGCTGTTTTGTTCCTTAGCTAAACTTGGTAAGCTGTTCCATAAGGACGCAGCCGAGTAACTAATACTCTTTCATAAAATTTGTTACTGGCTTTCCAAGGGAGAAGTTTATATTGTTACTACGCAATTGATACACTTGGTTCTCTTTGATTTTAAACATTTCTATTACTGATTGTGGCATGACGTTATTTTTTCTTTTGTGCATAAAAATACATTTGTTTCTCTTTAGTCGTTCACTTAAGGGCTGCCAATTCAGCTCTTTTAAAACATTCTTTAGATCTGGTTTCATATGTTCTGCCCGTAATCACTCTCGCAGCCCTATTTTGTAATTTTTGCAGTTTGTTTAGCAGATAATCAGAACAATTATCCCAAACAAGACTGCAATAATCAAAATGTGACAGCACAATAGCATTGTATATTTTTAACAAAGTCGATTGGGGAACAAATTTCTTTATTCTCCGAATCATTCCTATACCTTTTGAAGATTTTGAAACAATACTTTGTATTTGGTCGTTCCACGAGAGGTGCTCATCAACAATGACCCCCAAAGTTTTAGATTTATTGACTCGCTTTATTGTTGAGTCACCAAGTTTGACTATAGGATCTGTTAAAATGTTTGAAATGCGTTGTCGTGAGCCAACAATCATGTATTCAGTTTTCTTTTTATTAAGAGTGAGCTTATTCGAAGTTAGCCATTGGTGCACATTTTCTAAGTCGGTATTTAAGCGTTCTTGTATTTCAGTGTCAGTTTTACCTTGAGTAGAAATATTTGTGTCATCAGCAAACATACTTGCCGAGGATAATGATAGACAGTTCGGAAGGTCGTTTATATATAGAAGAAACAGCAAGGGGCCTAAGTTAGAACCTTGTGGTATGCCACATTTAACCGTTCTTTCATTAGATGTAATTTGATCCACTATCATAATTTGATCCACTATATTTGTATCCGATTAGAAAGATAGGACTCAAACCAAGCTAGATCACGACCTCTTATTCCATAATAATCCATTTTTGTTGTAAGTATATTATGATCTACACAGTCAAACGCCTTTTTAAGGTCAAGGAAAATAACTCCATTCAAACACCCCCTATCCATATTTAGCAGCCATTGATTTGTTGAACGAAGGAGAGATGTTTGAGTGGAGTGTTTCCTCCGAAAACCTGCTTGTTGTTCTATGAGTAAACCGTTAGACTCTAAATACGTATTAAGCTGCTCTGAAATTAATTTCTCACTGAATATTTTTGCAACACATGATAAAACTGAAATTGGTCTATAATTATCACAGATTAATTTGCTGTCAGATTTTTGAATTGGCGAGATTATAGCAATCTTAAAGTCGTCAGGAAAAATGCCCAAGTTTATTGAAGCATTAAATATCGCTGCTAATGAGGGAGCTATTTCTTCAGCCGCATCTTTGAGAAGTTTTGGCGGAATTCTATCGTGTCCTGCTGATTTTGATGTTTTCATTATGGAAAGTAATTTGTAAACTTCTATTTGAGAAACATTTTGTATTGAGAATTCTGTGCTTGTATAGGTTATAGGATTCCGGCGTCCTACCACTGTTCGGTATTTCATTAGCTAGTTTTGGCCCGACTTCACTAAAATATGTGTTTAAAGCATTTGCAATTTCAGACTTATCAGTTATAACTTGATTACCTTGATGGATTTCAGAGATTACGGTAGTTTTTGAGCTTTTGTTAGTAAGTTTATTAACCGCTTTCCACATTTCTTTCGGATTATTCTCGCATTCGTTCAAGGTATTCATAAAATATTCAGCTTTTGTGTTCTTAATTAACCTATTTAAATCGTTTCGAGTTCTCCTATACGCATCATGAAATTGTTTCGATCCTGTTTGGCGCATGACTTGTCTAATGTTGTTTGTTATCCACGGAGCATATTGGCTTCTTACTCTTTTAGTAATCGGAGGAGCATGAAAATCAGCGACAGTTAAAAATTTTGTTTTCCATTTTTCCCACATTACGTTTGGATCAAGCGTATTGTTCAAACATATTTCATCGTTTAAATATGTAAAAATATCTGCCTTAAAATTATTGGCATTATATTGCTTAAATTGCCTAGTTTTGACAATATTAATAATAAGGACTGATAGTTATTCATGCCTTGGCGTGAATATAGACGAAAGACTCTCCTGGGAAAAGCATGCATGTTGATGCTATATGCTCTAAAGTTGGTGCTGGCATTGGGGCAATGCGGCGCCTAAAGTCTTTTATACTAGTCTTTTATTTTCGCAGGTCGCGGGTATTTTCCGGGATCTAATTTCTTGTCATCGTTGTTTCCCGGGGGGGGGGTGTATTTTTGTATAAAATTGCAAATTAAATACCAATATCGGCTGTTTTCTCCAACATAATTGTATGTAAACACGGAATCTCATCATTAATACATATGTAAACGCTTGTTAGATATACAGCAGCTTTCCTGAGACAAATTCTATAAACTTGAAAATCACATACTGTAGTCAAAACAGTACAACAAACTGTTGCTTAATTAACGCTTCTATATGAAGTTCTATAATTATATATTATACACGTTTGTGGTGTTATTCTTAGACAATATTGTTTGCATGTTTTGAACTTGTATTCAACAAGTCATAGTTAAAGTTTTTTGAACCGTTACGTTGGAAAAATATTTGTAATTATGGACCAGTTGCTAATTACGTTACAGTATGTAAAAGTCTAAAAAGTGTATATGCATTAAGCAGTGTCAAAGCAATATCATGACAAAGTGACATCATGGCAGCGATGACTTTAGATTGCCTATGCAGATATATTTGAAATAATGCTATAAAACATTCAAAATTTAAATAAAACTATTACCACCTTGTTGAAAATGACATTTTGTCACATTTAGATTATTTGGCTATTGTCAGTGACGTACATTGTTCATCGCAAGCAACAAGAATTGTGTTATTGTCAAGTAATCAGACATACTGTATGTCTTCGGTGGCGCAGTGGTAATTAAGTGCTCTTACCACTGTGTCACCAAAGTCTAATTTAAATTTTGCATTTTAGTGCATTAGGTCAAATAAACCAACATAGCTGGCTGAAGTCGACATTATAGAACTCTGCATAGCACACTTCTGTGATAGAACTTTGATCATCATGCAAGACATGCGTGCACCATTTAAAAATGTACATTTGATTTCTGCACAGGCTGTAGGATCGACGCTAACCCTTATCTTCGCACTTGTCTTCGCACTTGTCGACGCTAACCCTTATCTTCGCATTTGTCAACCCTTATCTTCGCAGTAACCCTTTACTTGCGTAGCTCCATCAACTACAAAATTAGAAATGATCTAATCCCCTCTGAATTGGAGGCTGTTTGTGTAGAAATTATAAAACCACATAGTCGACCATTTTTGGTTACAACTATTTATCGACCACCAAATTTGGCAAACAATCTCTTTGAAAAGTTTGAAAAATTAATCAAAGCAATTGATGATGAAAATAAAGAAACATATATTCTTGGTGATTTAAATTGTGACATGCTCAAAACAGAAGCTGATACCCCAACCAGAAAAATTAAATCACTGTATGAATTGTATCAATTGTCACAATTAATTAAGGAAGCTACTCGGGTAACCATGACAACCTCCAGCCTCATTGATCATATAGTTACTAACACACCAGAGAAAATCTAAGATTCTGGTGTCATACATACAAGAATCAGTGATCATAGTTTGGTATATGCTATCAGAAAAATACATATTTCTAAGAAACAAGATAAAAACAGTGGAAATTAGAAATATGAAAAACTTTGATGGGCAAAAATTTGTTGAGGATTTGCTTAGTCAGCATTGGGAATATGTGTACTTTTTCGCAGATAATCAAAATTCTATGTGGGAGATTTGGACGAAATTGTTTACGGAAGTACTAAATAAACATGCACCTATTCAACACAAAAGGATCAGATCAAAAAAAGTCCCATGGATTACTAATGAGATAAGAAAACTTATACATAAGAGAGATAGATTTAAGAAAAAATCCATAGTGAAAAACTTTGAAACAGATTGGGAAGTGTATAAACAAACCAGAAATGAAGTAAATATACAAATAAGAAAGGCCAAAAAGGATTATTAGCTACTCCAAGAAAATTGCTCGTCAAAAACAAAATCCAAAAGAGGCTTGGAAAACAATAAACAATTTACTAGGCAAACAAAACAAACCAACAAAAGTGAATGAGTTGAATATAAATGAAAATATTAATTTAACAAATTCTAAAGACATTGCAGAGGGCTTCAATGAATTCTTTTCAAATATTGGTTCTGACTTAGCTAGCAAACTTGATACGTCAATACGTCATATGATTATTTGACAAAATTTAAACTACTTAGTGATTGTTAATTTGGCTTTCGTAAATCTCACTCAACTGCTACAGCATTATTAGACTGTACTAATAGTTGGTATATGAATATTGACAAAAAAACTATTCAACTTAGTTGTACTGATTGACTTAAAAAAAGCATTTGATACTGTCGATCACCAGATTTTACTAAAAAAACTCGAACTTTATGGCGTAAAAGGAGATGCTTTATTTTAGGGCCTTTACTCTTTTTGTTATATATTAATGACCTGCCTCATTGTTTAAATAAAACAAAACCTCGATTGTTTGCTGATGATACAAACCTAACAGCTGCTGGTCAATCTATAAATGATGTTGAAGCTGCAATGAATTCTGATTTAGAAAAACTTAGGAAATGGTTAATTGCCAATAAACTAAGTTTAAATGTAGCTAAAACTGAATTTATGTTAATTAGATCTAAACCAATGATAAAAAGTGTTTCAAAAACTCATTAATAATTCATAAGGAAATGAACCAATCACATCGAGAAAATAGGTCACAAGCATACATCTTTAAAACTGGCACAGCAAACTCATCAACCATCAGTATATTAAAATATAAAAATCATTTTATATTTATTATTTTTATATAAAATAAACTAATATTTTTATGCATTTTTATATATGACGCTAAAATGACGCTTAAAGAAAACAGTAGTCTAATTTGAAAAAAATATTTTATTACAAAATTGAATAACACAATCTTTTACTGAACTCAACTTACTAAACTTGCTAATAGTAATAATAGCATACATTGTTGAACACACGATTCCATTTGGATCTGCTGACCGTATTACTATCATTTTCTACCCATTGGGCGGAGATGGAATGTTCTCTGAATGTTACACAGTATAAGTCAAAAAATATCAAAGTCAAAATCACATCCAAAAGAAAAAATCTGATTCCTTTCTGGCATCTCACTTTGCATTTCTCATTTGGCAATCCTCATAATTCGCTTGTCTCATTTCAGCATCCACAGATCAAGGCCCTTCTAAATATTAGCAAAATGTATGTATATATATTGTGTGAAATGTTAGCAATTTTTTGTATTGAACGCAATCAATTACATTAATCACTTTAAGATCTCTTTGTCTTTTCTGTTCAAGTCGCAACCTCCGCACTAACTCCATTGCAGTCGCATAATGAATAGCGCTGAATCACAACAGGAGGGATAGAGCGTTCTTACACAGTAAACACTCTGTCCTCTCTTTACACACCTCCACAACAAACTCGTTAATAAGAAATTGATGTTACTGCTGACATGCTAAATTGGACAGATCCAAGTCTTGAATTACTGAAGTATCCATGCAGCTTATTGCTGCTTTGTTCGTTGCTTCGCTTCTTATTTTAACCTTGTTGCCTGCATGCTGAGAAGATCTTCATAGACCATTTATTTCAGCTACGCGGGTCGACGGTAGGCTAGCATTTTTCGCTTTTTTGCTTCTCGCGTTTCGCCACTTTTTAGGCTTCCTAAACGGGAAACGCGTCGACGCACCTGCATAGGCTAAAACGCCTGAAAAACATATTCACTCTACTTCCTTGAATAAACATTTAACATATGCCCCAAATAGTTCTGCTCTGATCGCTCGTGAAACAAACAAATGCAACATACAGATTATACCCAAACATAGAAGCAAATTCTCCTACATAACACAAGTTTACCATGATTGGACATCAAATATTTACTTCATGATTGCTCCTACATGTGGACAATCGTTTTTTGAAGTTGTTGTATCAACCAGGAGATTTATCAGGCCCAAAACTAAAACACTAACGCGCTCGTGGTTTTAAACTTCAAATATACAGCCAAACATCACCATGAAAACAAACCAATTAGACAAGTTTACGATTGCAAAACTCTTGGAGTGACTGTCGACCAGCATTTGTCTTGGAAGAATAATACTGAAAAGGTTTGCAAGAAAATAGCATCGGGAATATCAGCTATTCGTCGAGTAAAAGAATTTGTTGAGAAAGATACGCTTGTTTCTATATATTATAATTCTATTGTTCGCCCACACTTTACTTATTGCTGTGAAGTACTGTACGCCTCCAAAAGCTCCAAAACAGAGCTGCTCGAATCATAACGAATATGAACAATGATGTAGATCATCAGGTTGCTTTAGATGCTTTAGCGGGCTGGAAGTCACTTAAAACGGAAAGAATGAAGGCTAAGTCAAAACTTATGTACTCTTTCTGGTCGGTCGCATTTTAATTATGTTGTCGCAAGAGCACTTTGAGTACGATTTCCTTTGCAAAATATTTACCCCCTGGCAATGAAATTAACACCATTGGAATCCTTACAAAATAAGCTTTTTAACAGTGGGCTATTTTGCCGACTAAACATTACAGAATCAAAAATACTAAAAGTTTAATCCCAAACATACCTCCAGTCATACTCAGTTCAACTCAAACAATCTTTAATATCTTCTTTATAAGACCATTTTACGACAGACTTCTAATGGTCGAAATTTAGCTTTTTATCTGTTCCATTTATATTTAATATGTAAAACTTTGCTTCGATACAGCGAGTAGAATTATTTATTTTGAATTTTTTTTTATTTATCGGCTATTTTCCAGCATGCACGCGCTTGCCGTAGTTTGACTATATATGGTTTGCCCACGCGCTTCAGTCCCGACAAAAAGATCTTATATAGGGTATTGTACCCTGGGGAATTCATTCCGGCCACTTAAAAACCATAGCAACAGTCTTTGTTTGTCTTTGGGCCTTTTCCGGTTGTTTTTGTCTGAAATTCCGGTTTAACTGAGGGGTCCGTCACGGCCGAAATCTCGTACACTCGACTCAGAAATCAGGTTCAGAAATCACGAAATCACAGAAATCAACAAGAAATAAGATGATTTCGAAGATTACAAAGGTGTTAAAACTCACAGAGATCTGTAAAACAATGTGTTTAGCGATTTGTTTGGCATTAGCCAAGAACAGGTGTGTTTTCTGAATCGATTGGTGGTATTTTCGTCCGTTTTGGGTGAGGGGCGCCAAAGATACAAGCTCTCAAAATCATCAACCTTTGGCGGTTGATATTCGACGCTGCCGTTCAGAAAGAGTTAAATTGTTGAATAAAGTGGGTCCTAAATAACTTACTGATTTATTTACTTTCAAAAATGAAATGACAAATTATGAACTTCGAGATATTGAAAGTACTCTTTGCTTACCACAGCCACGTACTAATAGCATGAAAAAAAGTTCATGTTTGACGGGGCACACATTTGGAACTCTTTACCAAATGAAATTAGGGAGAGCAACTCCCTCATGTCTTTTGAAACTAAAATCACTACTCACATTTGTGAATGATATAGAGATTTGTAAATAGATATGTTTCACTATACGTTTTTCTATACCTTATAACTTTCTTGTACCTATATAACTTTCTTACGATATATATACTGTATTATAATAATAATAATAATTTATTATTTATATTGCGCAAATTTCATTTGTATATGATCAAATGCGCATTGAAACCTAGATAAATTAAATTACAATAGTAAAATATATAGTTAAAATGCCATCTATACTATATTTTGGTAATCTTATTATCGTACACGCCCCTTGTGGAAATCAGCCTATAGGTTGACAATGGTTAGCGTGTTTAAATAAAGTTTTTCTATCTTCTATCTATCTTCTATTAAAATTTAAAATCTTAATACCCTGTTCTTTATTTTTTATAGTCACAATAACATTGCTGTTCTAAAAAATAAACAATGATTAGACTTACAGAAAATCAGTGAGAAACTCGACTCGAAGTTATACTCGAAGTTATACTCTAGACCACTGCAGGAACCACTGCCATTGATACTAGCGATTATAAATGCCAAAACAACTTTGATAGAAGCGTTAATTAAGCAACAGTTTTGTTGTACTGTTTTGACTACAGTATATATGTGATTTTCAAGTTTATAGAATTGGTCTCAGGAAAGCTGCTGTATATCTAACAAGCGTTTACAAAATACATTCCGTATTTTGTAAAGCATTTTGTATTAATGATGAGATTCCGTGTTTACATACAATTATGTTGGAGAAAACAGCCCATATTGGTATTTAATTTGCACTTTTATACAAAATTACACCCCCCGGGAAAGAACGAAATTTGATCCCGGAAATTAGACCCTCTTGACCCGCGAAAAATACCCGCGACCTGCGAAAATACCCGCGACCCGCGAAAATACCCGCGAAAAATACCCGCGACCCGCGGAAATACCCGCGACCCGCGAAAATACCCGCGACAATTAGATTATCTCCACCGCACCCAATCTAAGTGAATGTTTCCGATTACATAATGAATATGATATAATGTCTACAATCTTAGAAATAGAGAAACCGATTTAGCACTTCCCAAGTCGAAGAAAGAATTCGGCAAAAGATGCTATCTACCTTATGACGCAAAAATTGCTCCATCTTTATATTCTTTTAAAACGATTATAAACCAAGAATGACTTGAAACTGGCTCATCCTATTTCATTTTCTCGATCGTCTCAATGCATGATATATCTCTATAATAATGTTTTCTTGTTTGTATTTGGTATATCCTGAAATAATATATTTATCTCTGAAGATATATTAATAAAGTCTTACAATATAAACTGTAGAGTTAGCTAGGATTAAAAACTATCGTTCAACTCCACGTCAACACTGTACACGCAAGCTTATTCGCTCACGTGAGTCTCTCAGATATAACGTTTCTAAATTCTTTACAATCCTATTGTAATAATTTTTCTAATGTTTATACCGCATGTATTATAACCTATTTTAATCACGCCCCTCTTGGAAATCAGTTCCAGCGGCGCTTATTCGAGGGCGGCGCTACGATAATATGCAATAACACGTTTTGCATTGTCATTGTCGTTGTGGCTACGGCCTATAACGTGCACACGGGACCGCATGAATTTGAAATCGTGCTCAAATTTGCACGACTTCTCATGTCGAGTAACCGTATCGCGTACGAATTCCTTTATATGAACGAATGGCACTGTTCTCCCACACAAAGAGAGATTATTGTGGATATTTTAATAATAGCGGGATGTTTGATGGCAATAAAGATGTTGATACGAAATGTAGTCTACTAACCAGTTGTAAGGTGAAATCTATTTGTGGTGGAAACAGATCCTGTGAATTGACGATTGACAATAATTTACTACTATTAAACCACTTACTACCAACAAATTATGCCAGGGAATCTCTCAGATTGGGAATCTTCCCAAAATACCCAATAACGAGCGGTATCACGTAACGGACAGTCATCAAAAGCGAATCAACTCCTGGGTTACATCAGAAGATCCACCATGTATATCCACAACCAGGAAGTCAGACGCATACTGTACCTTGCGCTAGTTCGACCACACCTCGGATATGCTACACAAATATGGGCACCTCAATCCATCGAACTAATACGACACCTTGAACGGACACAGAGAAGAGCTACAAAATATATCCTCGAACTTCCATTCTCTTGCTCCGTTGACTATACTACCAGACTTCAAACCTTGCGTCTCTTACCAATCTGCTATTGGCATGAATATCTAGACATGGTGCTCTTTTTTAAAATAACTCACGAACTAGTTAACATTGATCCTCCCTACGTCCAACTATCCGCACTTCAAGACAAACTAGATCCTCCACCAATAACAATCCAAACTGTAACATTTCAAAGATCCTACATGATTAGAGCAACTCGAATCTGGAACCATCTTGTTGATGAACTCCAGTTACAAACGGATAGTCTTCCTTCGTTTATAATTAGGTCGATAATGTTCAAGTATTATGTTTTGTCTTTGAACTGATGTTATAACGTTGATGATCTTCGTAGTTATAAAACTATTTGTCCTAAGTGTAACTCTGTCCGTAGTCTCACAACGTCATTATTGTGCTGTATGTAGAAACTGTACTTAGCTGTGTATGTGTTTATCGTGGTAATTGCTGTTGTAACTTAATGTTTTATATTAATTGGGCCCGCAGTAATTGGCTTACGCTGTTGCGGTTTCCCTGCCATTAATTATGTACAGTTATGCGTGAAAATTAGTGTGTATAAGGCGAATTTGATAAATAAATAAATAAAAAAGTTTTCTTTTTAGGGTCTCATGTTAGATTATCAGAGTCACCAATCAAAGGTTTCATTGAAATAAAGGATGGCGCAACGTGGAGAAAAGTTGTTGAAGAAAATTGGGATAAAAACCGTGAAGAAATGCTGTGTCAGCACATGAAATTTAATTGAACAGATGGGAATAATATTAGTACCAAGGAGTTTGGGAAATATCAGAATATTGCAACGGATGACTTGATATGTTATAACACGCAGTCAAACGGAACACCCTGTTGTATCCATCTTCAACCTTCTACAACCACTTCGAGCGTCAATGCGCCATATGTAAGATGTGAGTACGTTTTGCGAACCCACTTACGTCAGTTGCAACTGAGGACGGACAGTCACAGATAAAAAATATTGTCAATTCTCATGTGAAACTTTCGATTTTTAGTGTAACGAGCATTTGACAGGTTTTAATCTGATCAACAAATTGCGCTTCTCTAACCTCACATTTATTGGATGAGCTAATTGATACCTTCTAACGCTATAGTAATCATGGACAATGCTTTTATGAACGACTGTTCATCGCTTGATAGAAATGACCAGTGTTTGAATCCTACCAGCAGTCCATGTACACATCGTGAATCAGTGGATGCAAGAACCTTTAAAATACTGTAGCTGGCTTCTTCTCAGCTTGTTTCTTCTCAGCTAAGTAGAATTCAGCGTGTCCACCCCTATTTGTCGTCAAACTCTAATCTTTTAATACTGTTTCTACTAGGTATGCGAAAAAGCATTACTAGGTATGCGAAAAAGCATACAAGGTATGCGAAAAAGGATTATTACAGGACAAAAACATGTTTCCGGACACAATTTTTTCTGGAAGCGGTTCTACTAACAGTAACTTGTACAAAAAAGCGAGGTTTTCTAGTGATGGTTGGTGCCTTACAAAGTCTGGAGACAAATATCTTTCGCTCAACCTTCGAAACGAATATCACATAACACGGGTTATGGTAATTAGTTGTGGCTGATATTACTCATAGCTCAAAGGACATATCCCACCTTCCTGCAGTTCAATGGGGCAATGAAAATGAAAACAATGCAGTGAAGTCATTTTTGGTATTAATTGGCTCTTAGCATAATGGTGGACTGGAAGGATTTGAAAAATGTGGCTTATTTGTTAAGCCAGATCTCCCTTTCCTTACAGCATCCCCCTGATGGCTTGTTTAAATGCAAGTGTTGTCCGTCCAATGGCTATCATTGAAATCAAGTGCCCATAATCAACAAGATATCAAGATGTCAACTTGAAGGAAGTGTTTAGAAAGCTTGACTTTCTTGAAGATGATGGTGATAAATCAAAACTGAAAAGAAGCCACAAGAACAACACCCAACTTCAAACAAAAATGTGGCTTTCAAATGCCACACATGGATACTTTGTTGTTTGGACAAACGATCACAAGCCGTTCATTGAGATCACCACCATCTTCTTCAAAACTTATGTTTTGCTCTGTATGCTTGGATATCGGGTGACATCATGCTGTGGAGACAGTGAAGTTGATATAAGTACCATATAAGACAGCAGCTGGTTATGCGGCTACTGCCTGTCCAGTATGGCAGCTCCTCAGCTGCCATACACGACAGGCAGTAGCCTATATCTGCATGGGGTGTAACAATGCAGTTCATGCATGGTGTAGCAATCATGAGTTCATTACGGATTCATCAAAATTATTGTGTACAAGGGCGTCAATCCTGGCGAGGGATGGGGGGACGATCCTTCCCCCCCCACGTTTTGGGCAGAGGGGGATCAATATGTAATTATTTCCCAGTTTTTTCCACTTTGGCTTATACGACATGTTCTGATCATCAAAATTCTGTAAAGTCTTCCCCCAAAGTGCATGAAATGGCGTTTCAGAGACTCTAGATTTCAAAATTTCGTGCTTTCGGCACTCGATACCTGCGTATTCCCGCTAGCGGCATGGGACCTCAATAGACAATTTTGGTTTTGGCCGGTTGCTTTACCACGCCCTTTCGTCGGGCAAAATGTACCAACACCCCTAACGCTTAGACCGAAGTTGCGCTTCCTTTGGCAGGTGTCTATAAATGATGGAGAAATGCACTGAAAACGTTAAACGTGTTACATGTTTCCATAACTATTAGCAGGCTCCACCCCCCCCCCCCCAGTTTTTGAGATGGATTTTCGCCCTTGATTGTGTAATTATTGCTTGTAAAGAAAGAATCGTAAACAATATTGATTATACAATATCAAACTTTAAGATGTTCAATTCCACAAAGCAGCAGCAACATATAAAGCACTTGGTGTTTCTGTAAACACCTCGAAGCAGTCTATTATGCATCTGACTTTGGGATAAAGTTTTGAAAGCATTTGGGAAGGGTCTTCCTCACCTGTGCACGACTTGGCCAGATAATCAAAACTGACAACTCTCTGGCCTTAGAAATGATCCATGTAGTAAATGTGCTTGATACTGTGCAGCAGTGACTTTGAAGCAAAATGCAAGGTCCAATACAAGCAAACCTAGCCTTAAACGCACTAAAATAAGCAGCAGTTCTTATTCCAGAGACTCTTAAAGGACCCCGTTTGTTTGGTAAAGGAGCAGTGTTGCTTGTTGCCTGTGTTGACCTTGCCTTTCGAACAGTCTGTTTTTCTCCACACCAGTATTGCATGTGTCTTCCCTTAACTGCCAGCCAATCGAATAAATATGAAAAAACAATAGTACCGGGCAAACCAGTAAAAAATCGCACATCAGACGCTAAGACTCGCTTGTTAATTGTTCGAACTTTAATCCAGGATACCATGATTGGCATTTACATGATGCAGACACCTTTGCTCACAGTAAAATATTGTCGCTCTAACTTTCTCCGCTTCTTCGGAGACGGAGTTTTTATCTCGGATCCGTTCATGAAAAGCGTTGGTACAGGATTCGCTGACGATCGTTTTCCATCAATAAAGTGGTTGGAGCAAACTGTCGTACTTGGCCCTAGTTGTAAATCCTTCCAACGCTCTTCCTCTACGCTCTTCCTCCGTTGGGTTGCCAGAGTTTCAACTTTAGGCCGTCGACGCCAAATCATTTCGACTACATGCGACCATTTAACAACCTTTAGCGGATACCTTTTATCGCTGTCACAGCCTCCAATACAAAAACGATTATTCTTCCCCATATTGTCAACCAAAACAGTGATTAAAACAAAAAAATTCGACCAGACGTTTGCTAAACGCAAAACATTTTAATTTCTTGCCCCACTTGCCCGCGCATGTCCCAGGCTTTTTCATTTCAATATGGCGTCAATAACCTTGAAATGGTGTATTCAAATTGACTTCGTACTCAGAATGATATTACATGTAAATATTCCGTTAGTTTCTATTCACACTATATATGTTATTGACCGAGCGTTTTTTTTGCTTCTGTACGGACCGAACAAGCTCGGTCAATAAGCTATTTATTATAATGGCTATGTAAGACAAACAGAATAACTTCAAAAAATATTATATTTTTAATTTAAGAATTATTGATAAATTGTTTACAACTTACATTTCTCCAAATGAAAGCAGTTAGAAATTTTGGATTTCTAGGGCTTTGAAACGCCATTTCCCGCATTCTGATACGAGTTTTTAAAAGTAATTGGAAGGTCATAAATCACAAAATTCTGTTATTATTACATTAGAACAAGGCACAATACACGTGAAAATATCTTTATGATATTTTATGTCTATCTACCGTCTATGGTTTCGGAGTTTTCAATTGGATTTGACTTGTTGCAGATATTTTATGATGCTTTCGCGCGAGGCGTCCATTATTTTTCAACAACATTTATTTATGCCATTAGGTATTATGGTAACAGCCCGACAAACTTCTGTAAAAAAGCCGCGTCCGAGTGAAGAGAAGTCTGCAGCAAATACGTTACTTTCGCTTTCGCATTCAACGAATGTTGGCAAGACTGACGATGAAATAATCGTTGTAGAAACGTTGTTGTCCTTTGGTGTTCATAATATAAATGATGCGTCTCCGAAGAATGAACTTTATAGTTCTACTGGCACTGAATCTGGCACTGCAGACATATGTGACCAAATAGAAATTTTAACTGACATTGACAAGACATATATAAACTTAGAACAAGAAACCCCTGTATATGACAAGGAAGAACATTCAACAACAATACACAGCACACAGATAATCAAATGCAAATTTTATTCAACTTGCAATTTGCATATCCGCATGCAATGTGCAAATGTGATAATTATTTTAGTTACACTAGTATGCCTTTTTTTTTATAGACTAACGTTGAGCTTGGCCATATAAATCCATATCAAGACAAATTATTGACGAATAGTGCAAAGCTTCACAACATTTATTCTTAACTAAACTGGAGGATCCAAAGAAGATCACGCATTATACAGGTGAATATAGCAAAATTAAGTGAATATTATTGGAGAGATTTTATATGTAGACAAATTACCTGCCAGTGAAAAACAAGTGAGTGGTGTTTATCCCACCTAGCTGATATCCCGGAACTATGTGCCTATCTCAGAAAGGCGAGTTACCCGGATTATTCAATTTGTATATATTGGCCGGGATATCAAGGTTGATGAGTCACCCCTGGTTATTTCAGGTTCTCAGCACTTTGGTCCTTGTCTACACTACCCAGGACGCCTGGAACGCTGGGTATGAATATGCTTAACAATAAATGTGGAGCACTGTAAAATTGTGGAACAAAATGATGATGTTGTTGTTGTTGTTCACAGGTATGAACAAAGAATGCCTTGATATGCTTTTCAACGAAATTAAAGCAAAAGCTGTAAGAATTCATTTTTGGAAGGTACAAAAAAGTCAAAGATACCAAGGACACACAGCAAGTACATCAAGGTAAAACTTTACTCTTAAGTTATTTAATACAAGGTTTAATGAACAGTTTATATTACACTATATGACATTAGCTATGGCAGGTTAATACCTGGATTTGTTTCTTATAATATGTATGAATTATGCAAACTCTCTATTACAGAACAGTTTTTGTTTACCTTAATTCGACTAAGGAGAAATGCAAGTATACAAATGTTATCTGTTATTTTTGGTATCTCTTCTGGAACTAGAAGCAAAATCTTTATCACATGGATCCTATTCTTGAGTCATGAACTGAAATATCTGTTGCCATTCTCGAGTCTTAAAGATGTACAAGGAATTAAATTACTTAAATCGCTTCGGGCTATTAAAAACCTCAGAGCCATCATTGACTGTACCGAATTTTTCATTCAGACACCATCACGAGCGTTTAGTCAAAGATCAACATACAGCCAATACAAGACATACAACACTTTCAAATTACTCGTTTCTATGTCTCCTGTCCCCCATTTTAACTTCATTTCCAAGTTATTTACTGGTAGCATTAGTGACAAGGAAATTGTCAAGGAAAGTGGTTTTTGGAGGAACTACAACCAGGTGATGTAGTAATGGCTGACAAGGGCTTTAATATTCAAGATCTTCTTGCCCATCATGAGACTAGACTGATTGCATCAACCATTATGAGAAAAGGTACTGTGTCAGCCGATACATCAACTCTAACCAGACGAATAGCCAAGATAAGAGTACATATCGAACGAATGATTAGAAAATTGAAATGTTTCAACATTCTTAAAGGTTCTATGCCTCTAACGATGAAGTTAATGCAGTTGTTACTGTTTGTGCAGCTCTTGTAAATTTGCAGCCTAGTTGTATTGCACTTGATGACGATTGAGGGACTTCTAAAATCTAATTATTCAGCAAGCACCTATGCCTACTGCTTTGCAATAATTTAAGATTTCTTAAATAGTTTCCGATTCTGGTTCTGTTTTCCTCTGCGTCATCACGAGTGAACCAATGATGAATAGATTTTTTGTAATCAGCTGGGTTTTCTTCATACTTGGGGATATCCTTAAATATTAAACATGATTAGCACTGCAGGTAATTAGAACAATTTGGTAAACTGTAATTTGATTGATTTTATGAACATTGCTACAGTGAAAGTACCTGCAAGAAATGCTTCAGAAACATTGTTATAAAGATCCCACAGTTGTTGCTGTAATATATCTGTCTTGGTACCTAAATTATAAACAATTGTACCTTAATTAATTAATCCATTCCCATATGAAAAAATCCAATTGGAATTTGGGCCAATTTCCAATAGGAAGGAATTTTCTGTCCGAAGTTCAATGGATTCCAATAGGAAAATTTAAATTCCTATTGGGATTCCAATTGGTTCCAACTGGAATTTGGGCCAAATTTTACATTTCGCATTACAACGCTAAACAATTTTACATGTCAAGGGAGGAGCCTTGCAAACTACCTTTAAAATTTACCTTCCAATTTACCTTTAAAACTTCATGTCGCAAACCATTGTATTTCTTAGGGAGTCCATACACGGTACACAGATGATCCAAATAACTGACAATTAAATATTATATATTTTAGATTGATTCAATCTCAAGTGCTAATATTTCCAACTAACCTGCATAAACGTGTAATTTCAGTTCTTCTGGTAGATATATCCCAGGTCAATTAATCCATTATAACAATATGTGGCTTCATAAGACAAGAGAATTTTTTAATGTATTTATAAACACTGGCAAGCACTTGATTATTAATTGTATTCTGTTTTCTACATACCGTGGAGTTATGACAGCTAATAACCAGTGTAAGCTGCAAGTCAAACATAATAAAATGAACATTAATTAAATGTATATACACATGATTGTACAACATAATTTATACTCTACCTTCTGTTAATTGGAATGACTATATAGTCTTTATTCAAGCAGTCTACTTTACAGAACTGATGGGCTGCTTGAATTCTCTCCAATCTAAAATCAATGTCCAATAATTATGGATATGAATTACTGTACAACAAGATGTGATAAACACCATGGAAAATATAGTCACAAGATTACATTACTTGGACAATTTCTTTCTAACATCTTGTTCTCCACAAAGAACGGCGTAGAAGAATGAGCTAATGATTGGGAAGGGACAGACAAGCTCCCTATAAAAGTAATAAGAATAATTCATCTGGCTATTCTAATCTGGAATCAAACAACAATTAGTTCTATTCATTTTAATATGCCAGCTACAGTATCACATACATTAACCACTGAGTTATATATGGATAAATGGTCAAGGTACATATTTAAATTAAGTGATAGATAGACTAATGTGCTTACTCAAATAAAATATTCACAATTGTGTCATTGACCATTGATCTAGGCAAAAGTGTTGCAATATCATTCTCGTAAACATCAATGCCATAAACTTTCAAGCTTGATGAAGTTTTAGAAGGTATGGTACATTCAGTTTCCTGTCGTTGAACATTTGGAGAAGCTTTCACAGTTGAAGGCACATCATTCTCTACAGAACATAATAACAGAAATGTTTTAATCACATTATATAATCAAACACATGATCAAATTCTAACTTGTCCATACCATACCATACAAGATCAACCCCCGGTATACTTAACCGAGTGTTCAACATCCTTTGTTTTATGGAATGCATTTGCCTTTGGTTTCTTTATTACTATACAGATTAAAATAGAAAAACAGAATATTATACATATATACACTACATCAATCCTCTAATCTATAGTGCCTATATTGTAACAGTCTGGTGTTACTGTAGCCAGAACAAAATAACTTAATATATACTTGCCTGGGTGTTCAACATCCTTTGCTCCATGGCGTGCATTTGCCTTTACTTTCTTTATTACTATACAGAAATAGTAATACATATTATATTTACTAATGCTCTTGATTAATTGCTCTTTAATTCTTTAGTAATTGCTCTTAACTAATTAACCCATTAAGGCACAAGATTCTCCCCTTCGCTAGTAAAATCCTCTGCCATTAGTCAGAGTAAAAGCATAAAGTGGGGTTTATTGGGTTGCATATACTGTGAAAATATAGAAGTTGACATACCGGTACCATGCAAAATTTTTCTACACTTGTAGGTACTTCATTCATCAAGCACGGTAGAATGTGGGCCACCCAAAACAACTCCAACTTGGTACAGACATTCTCCATAAATTTGGCATCATAACTAACTTGCAAACTAAAAATTCCTTCATTTATCCACACAACAAAATGACAAAGAGAGAGTTCTGCCACAAACATTTGAGTTTGGATTTGATAGTAGTACGGGCTGCTGGATGTCAAATACAATGTGCTGTTTCTTTCTGCACCACCAATCTCTTGGGTCAAAAAAGGTTGTTTTGGATGCAACTCTCTATGCTTCCAAGGGCACTTGTACTCTACAACCACATTAGGGCAACCATTAGAGCACTGGCATGTTCGGATGTTGTCAAGACTAGCACCGAGGAATTTTTTCTTATTTGAAATTAAAATCCCTTTTTGCAACAGACTCAAATTGTGATGGTTATGCCTTTCAACTTGTCGGTATGCATCTCTCGCACTTGCTTCATGGACCAACCCCCATGTCAATGGGTGCTGTGGTTCTCGATGTGTTTGGCCAATTGTCAGTGGTAATTTGGGTTCAGTAATTAGCTTAACCAGTCTACTAACATCTGTGTTGTTTGGCTTATTCTTTTCGATGGTTGCCTGTCGGGTGAAAACTTGTTTGCATTTTGATGCAGTGATAAAACCAGCTTTTTCATAATACCATTCTTTACACTGGCATTGTTTTAGAGTGGTTTGGTTGACTTCGTCGATTTCTTTTTCAATGAATGCTAAGGCTTGATACACTGATTCTGGGGTAATTTCCATATTACTCTCCATGCAACTTCGCACTTTTCTTTTCATGATCCCAAGAACTTCATCTTTACTTGTACTCGCTTCTTTTGATGTAACCGAGGTTGACTTGGCCGGATACAATTTCTCAAATAATGGTAGAATGGCAGGCTTATTTTCCATATTTCTCATCCTTTGTGTTAGCTTTCGTAACCTTTTTTTGCTTATGAGCTTTCGGTCTTCAACTTCTCGGACGTCTACATCAATGTTCTGGCAATATACATGGTTCCTCGTCTTTTTCTTGGAGGAAGGAAGCTTGCATTTCTCAATGACCAGATCTGACACCTCGCATGCTTTTGTATTTGCGGTTGGCTTTTTAACCCATACACAGGAACCACTTGTTACACTGTCTTTTCCACGAGTATGCAAAAGTTCTTCAAGTGAGTACATGGCTGCTCCTATGTGTTTACAACCCCCATCACGACCTCCCTTACAGAGACACTTTGCTTTCAATACGCTACCTCGGTTTGCTCCTTTTCTTTCGAGAATAAAATAAAGATCATAAAATGGCTTACCGTCATCTGTCTTGACTTTCATGGCTGGTCGCACCTTTCCAACATAAACAGAAAGGCATTCGTTGGTCAAGGTTTTCGTAAGCAATGACTCCACGTATCCATCTTCAAATAGGCTGTAATCTTCAAACGACTTGTAGGCAGCAAGTCCTTGCTTATCGTATGCAGTTGAAGAGTAAATTAGGTAATTGAAGATGTCATACAAACCAAACGGTGGCGAGTCGATAAAGTTATTTACCACATCCATTTTGAACGGATTTCCAATCTCCATCTCATGAATTATTACTCGCTCATCATTTTCAATCCAACATGCACTGCCAGTCAAGCTTGGTACGCGAGGAATATCCATTCTTTCAACCGCAGAAGCGATTTTAATCAGGGATAATTTATTGTAGCCATTTACACTGACTCCTCGTTCAAGCAAGAAATTCTTTATTTCAATAACATTCATTTTGCAAAAAGTTTCAGATTCGTACTTATTTATATTATCCATCGTTATCTACTTCATATAATCGGTAAGGAAACTAGTTTACAACTATACGCCGCAATACGCCGCCATATTTGAACATTGCAAGCTTGTACGAACTTTCGCGCTTTGTTGACATTAAAAGTCACGTGATACTACACGTGCTTTTTATCGCCCAAAAGGCCTATTTGTAAAGGATTAAGCCCCGTATACAGATTAGCAAGGCCCAGTAATTTGGCGGAAGTTACTACCTCAACATTTTTACCATTAATAACTATGGGCTTAAACTCTTTGTTAGACGTAGAGAAGCATACGCGGACCTCTTTACATTTCGGATCTTTTAATTGAAGGCCATCTGTTGTTGACTTTCTGGAAAATTCGTCAACATAATTTTGAAGTAAACTTGCTCATTTCTATCAACTGACTCAGACATAGATGAGTCGTCGACGTACTCCCAGAGATCGTCAAAACCTGATACGTTAAGATCGTTAATCATTATAACGAAAAGCCAGGGGCTTAACTTCGTGCCTTGTGGCCGACGCTTGCTGTTACTCTACTCCACTCGGAGAATCAGTCGTTACTTAATTTTACCCTTTATTCACGGTTCGTCAGGAAATCTATTATCCAGTGCATGATGGTTTTATGGATGTTATATGTTGCCAGCTTTTCCACTAAGATATTATGATCTATTAAGTCAAAGGCTTTACGAAAGTCAAACAGAATAACTTTAGTGGTAGAGCCGTTACCGTCTGTATTTCTTGTCCAGGTGTGCAACATACTAATAAGTGCATGTGTCGTGCAAGATCCTGGTCTAAATTGTCTCGTATCAATCTTTTCCTTTACCGCTGGCTTCAGGTAACGGCCAACTACGAAATCTTCCGCTAGTTTTGATAATATAGGAGTGAGTGAGATAGGGCGCAAATGGTTCTTAATATCTTGAATAGGTTTTTCTTTTGGAATTGTGATTTCATCCGCTTTTTTCCATGACTGGGGAAGGTTGCTTTCACTATAGACAAAAATTCAGAATATCGGTTACTGGGTCCTCAAATAAGTCTGCTTTTTCCTTTAATAACCATGACGGTACACCATCAGGGCCGTCCGGCCGTGGCCTTTTTTGGGATTAACTTTTAAAAGCTTTTCAAAAACGACTTCAGGTATCACAGTAAGTACAATATCAGATTGGGTAATCTGGGTGAAGCAACGATGAAAATCCGAGGAAAGGGGTACAAAACAGGACATAGGAGATAGAAAAGCACTGTTAATCTCGTTGGCCAAATCTTTCTTAACTGCGCAAGAAGAACTATCATCAGGTATTAAAGCTTTCACAATTACATCCGAATTTTCGCTAACGACTTTCATACCATTGAGCTTTTTTAACTCGTTCCACCATGCGGAACGCTTGCATTGTTGCAAGTGACGGACACTAGTTTCGTAATACTTAGCTTGGCAAACTTTCCTTTGGAGATTATGACTTTTCTGACTATGCTGTAATGACTGACAACTGCTTTGACGATAAAGCGCAGTTTCGTTTTCTTGATACATAACTATCACGAAATATCGTGACGGGAGGAACGTTTGTGTCTGCTCCAAGTCGTAGATTCAAGAATCGTTTGGCCGTGTATAAAGCAACCTCATCAGCTGCAACAAGATTTAAAAAGTATACCGATCGCCGCCACAGCTACTGCCAATTCCGGATCTTTCGATATTTGTACCCAGTTAACGAATGCTGAAAACGGCGAAAAGTTCGTGGTAAACTATTCGTTATTCTCTGCCATTTAGTACTGTGAAAGGATTATTGAAGAGCTGTTAGAATGACTCAATAATTAGGCTAACCAGTAAATGGTAGCGGAATTGATATATACATTGGATTTATTGGCCATATACTAATTGTTTCCCTGTAAGGTTGAATCGTTCAATTGTATAACCATATATAGCTTCTAATTATTACGGTAAAATCCCGCATTTTCCCACGTTAGCTTTGAAAGGTGTCTATATACTGCCTCCTCCGCAGGCTCTTCTACATATGGTAATATAGTATATAATTATATAGATCAGTAATATATAGATCAGTGGTTCGGAGTGCGCGGGCACTGCAAGCCCGATAAAGACGCACACCCGCAACTAAGGACGAGCGCGCAAAGTGAAATGGGAAGGCGAGAATTAATTATTCTAATTATTCGTTTTTTTCGTTTTCCTCGTTAATTATTCGTTTTTTCCTCATTAATTATTTGTTAGCAAGGGACTGGGGACGAGGCAGGTCTATATATAAGTCGTCTTATATACAGTAGGCTATTTTAATGCTGGGCTTATTGGTCGGAGCCGCATGCAGGACTGCGCCGGTATCGAAAGGCCGCAGGTTCGATTCCTGCCGGAGGGCCTATATATAGTTGCGTTTTTCGCAACAACTTCTAGAGTTTGGGCTAAAAATGTATCTAGCGTTTCCATCTACAATTACACTTTACAAAAACCTCTATAAAAACAATATATAAATGGACTCCTTGTAGGTATGGTGCGTATATATATAAATAAATGTTTTCCATATGCAAATCAAATGGCTGAAACTAATTCAAGAAAGGTTTTTACAAATTATATATTCTTGACTTGCAACCAATCCCTTGAGAATTAAAATACAATCAAGTGGCGGCCATGTTGGTGCCAAATTCAATGAAAGATAATGAGATTCTTTTGTTGAAATACCACCAACATGGCCGACGTTCAAGTAGTTGCAAGTCAAGAATAGTTAATGCATGCAGACTATTGTATAGGCCGGCCTCCACTTGCACGTACGTACGCACAATTGCACGCACGTATGTGTTTATACTTTCGTGAAATTTGATTGGTTAAAAACTTGACGGCCGCACAGAAAGTAGAATACAGTTCTACTGTCATACGTATAAAAGGTTAGCCGCGACGGTCAAGATTAGCGATCATTTTCGAGTCACAGAGCACTTGCAAGTACGGCCAGCGCGGCCGATTTTGCGCATGCTCTGTGACTCGAAAATGATCGCTAATCTTGACTGTCGCGGCTAACTGTTTGTACGTATGACAGTAGAACTGTATTCTACTTTCTGTGCGGCCGTCAAGTTTTGAACCAATCAAATTTCACTTAAGTATAAACACGTACGTGCGTGCAATTGTGCGTACGTACGTGCAAGTGGAGCCCGCCCTTATGTAAAATCGAGCGTACGGTACGCTCTTTGGAAATTTAGCTCCTTTACGTACAATTATACAAGTTGTGCGTAAAAGGAATCCAAATGGAAAAGATTATCCAAACCTGTTCTTATTACCTTCAGTTGGTTCTTTTACGTTTGTTTTAATCGTATTTGTGCTATTCAGTATTTGTATTTGGTCACGGTGCTTGAGCAGATCACGAGTCTCGAACAAAGGTCGGATACCAGTTGTCTGTACATAATCACAGAATAGGAAATGACCAGAAGGGCCACTCAGCAGTGCAACGTGACCCCCTATTTTTATGCAGTTTTCTGGCCAGAATAATGTCGGAATAGTTCAGCGTGTTTATTGGCCAGAAAATGCAATTGACTGGCTAGAATAATGAAATGAAACTTTATTCTTATATACCAAAAAAAAGAAAAGAAAAAACACACATAGGAATATATTATGAGCAATTTGATTCGCTAATTCGCGTGCTTTATGACGCAATAAAGCACGGCCACCGTTTTGATTTTTTCTCCCTTTGTCCCCGCTTGTTAAATTTTCCTCGGAATTGTCAATACAATATGAACAAAATTATAATAGTTTTAAATCCAAAGTCTGTCAGAAAGCAAGAAAAAGTAGACCTAAATGAGATGGAAAAAGCCAGCCAACAAATAACAACGGGATCCATAAACGGCGAATAAAGATTCGTAGCTGTTTCTGAGTTTGAAATATACTTTTTTGCTTGAAAGTTCGCATTCTACGGCGACAAGAAACGCGAAAATCTGTGCTATTTTGACATTTATAGGTACAAAAACTGTATTTAAACACAAACCAAACCAAATTTATCCACAGTTCTAGGTGCAAAAAATTAAAATTAACCATTTTGGCATTGATTTAGATAACACTATGTGTACTGTTTTTAAGCTGTCAAGATGCAACGACAAAAACCTACACAAATACGACATGTTTATGCATTTCTTGACAGTTTGTCTGAGAAAATTTTTAACCACCAACCACTGAATTAGCAAAAAACACAAAAAATATTCAAGCAGTACCTTCAAACAAAAACTGCCCGATATATTTGGTTCAAGATGAAAAATGAACTTGACAGCCAATGTCGTCAAAGCAGTTTGACAAAAACACTTCGCTTTTATACCGAATCCAGGACAAAAGTGACGCAGAACAATGAAAACCAATCTGTCTATCATTGTGCACCATATTTGAAAAATTTTCAACAGTTTTTGTGCCTTTTTAATCCCTAATTTTTGTTGAGTTGCAAGTTTTTCGCTCCTTCGCCGGCCAGAATTCAAGCGTAGTTGTTGCCAAGCAATGAAAACATTGAAAAGCATGCGAGTGACGTCAGTGATTACATGTTAGGAGAATATGAATATTGATCTTAGAACAAAATTGTTTACTGTGCTTATCTACCACTTATAATATAAAAGAATTAAAAAAACTCGTCTTGTGCCGTTATGGTGTAATAATGCACGAGGGGGGAATGTTGGGAGAATACTCGAGAAGCGTGTAAAACACTCGGCTACGCCTCGTGTTTTACAAGCTTCTCTCGTATTCTCCCAACATTCCCCCCTCGTGCATTATTACACCATAACGGCACGCGACTCGTTTTTTAATTCTTAAATATTAATGTTTTGTATTAATAATACATCACAAAATAAATAATTTAAGGTATACATGGTAGATTGGTTAAGAAACTCCAATCTTATGGTAATGAACTCCAATCAATGGTAATGAACTCCAATCAATGGTAATGAACTCCAATCAATGGTAATGAACATGCGTAATGCGACATGCGCAGCGTCAAAAACGTCAAAGGTTCCGCCTCAAGTGGCCCTTCTAGTCATTTCCTATTCTATGACATAATAATGAGCCAATATAAGCATAATTGCTTGCCTTGCTTCATTTTGGGATGTACCCAGTGGCGTTGAACTAACTGGTTTGATGCCCTTGCTGTGGCTTTATTTACACATCAGCTTTGGTATTTTGTATATACCGAACAATGAAATCCTATTTGTTAATCCTGTTGCTGGTAGCTCCTGGATTTGTTAAAGGTTTGTAGTTGGCAATAATTGGGTAATGCTCACACATGTTAATATTTAAACTAGACTGAGCATGCATGCTAACCAACGCTAATCTGGCCTTTCTTCTGTAAATATGTTCGCATAGCAATGCAATGAAGCGATAATCCTTTTGCAGTGCGGAAGAAGTCTCTGATGCATGTTATTTTAATAGAACTCCTGAAACATTACCGTTGGTAAACATTGATCTATACGGACTATACTCTGGGCTTCTAGGATGATTTTTTTATACCAAACATACGAATCGGCGATGTTTTAATAATATTTATTACATGGGTCGTATATTCTTACTGAAATCGGCACAGCTATAACAATGATAACTTTAACTTTAACTGATCCTTGGATTCTACCGTAGCCGTAGGGATATAAAATCATCTAAAATAATTAGTTACAGTCAAATACTAAAGTCCTTATTAAAATTTTACCATCTAATGGCAATGCTTGCGATCGGGAACAGTTTAAGTGTTTGGTGGGAGACATTTTTCTGTTATGCACTGACATTATCCCACTCGTAGTAGACCTAATAGCAGTACGCTATACAGTGTCTATATGTAGGGGTATTCTTTACTGTTTACTTATTCGAATCTAAATTTTAAAGTCTCGAAACTTATTTTCATTCATTTGAAAGTCGTTAACAATTCTGTCTTGTGTCAACTTCAGTTTCTGTTTCATCAGTTTCTGATTGAATTTGTGCTTGGTTTGACATGTATATATTGATTATTGATATTGATTATTGTTTAAGTATTCAACTATTCAAGTATAGTCAGTACTCGTGACTTCCGAATCTGTTTCTCGGACGGACTTCGTCGTTACGTTACGATTTGGTGGCCGTTTTGAAAGAAATAGCCACCTGCAAATGGTCATGCCGATGCTATTTAGTCACATGGTGTATAAATGTTCCGCTTTTAACAATTAATTGTTAAACGATTTCCAAAAAAGATCATTGATAATTATATAAAAGCTTGTGCAGCTACTTCTCCATTCTGTTGGGACAATGCCAGAAAATTTGATGCTAGACTTTTACTGTTTTAGTTGTTTACGGGTTGAAAACCACAAAAACAGTTGCGATTTTATACCAAATGCTGGATATATATACACATATCATATAATTATTCATTATTGACATGAAATACTTAATGATCATATATCACGAAATTCGCAAAATCAAAATTTTACAGTCCAATGGCAATTTAAGTGTTTGGCAGGAGACATGAAGTATTCTGTTATATGTACTGACATTTTCGTATTAGACCTAGATCTGGAGTATGCATGGGGTGCATATTCTACACTGTTTATACTTTTTCGAATCTAAATTTCAGAACTCGAAACTTGTTTTCATTCATATCAAAGTCGTTACAATTCTATCTTTTGTCGACTACAGCATTTACAGTTTCGAATTGAATTTTTGAATGGTTGACAAGTATATTGATATTGACGGTTTGTTCAAGTATTTAAATATTCGCTGTTCCAGTCTTCGAGATATGTTTCTTTTTATATTTTTGAAGTTCCGGATGGCTTTCGTTTCTATTGCGAAGCAGTTTAGACAGCAATGGCCAGTCGCCTGTAAACTCTTTGGCATTGGTCATGCCGTTTAATTATAGTCACATAATATAGCTATAGTTTATAGTGTGTAATTGTATATCCGCTTTATCAAAAAATTGTCAAACGATCGACTTCCAAAAAACCATTGGTATATAATCATATAAGCTTGACCTGTAATTACTTCCCCATTTTGTTGCCTGTTGGGACAATGCAGGTCTATATATAAGTCGTCTTATATACAGTAGGCTATTTTAATGCTGGGCTTATTGGTCGGAGCCGCATGCAGGACTGCGCCGGTATCGAAAGGCCGCAGGTTCGAATCCTGCCGAAGGGCCTATATATAGTTGCGTTTTTCCAACAACTTCTAGAGTTTGGGCTAAAAATGTATCTAGCGTTTCCATCTACAATTACACTTTACAAAAACCTCTATAAAAACAATATATAAATGGACTCCTTGTAGGTATGGTGCGTATATATATAAATAAATGTTTTCCATATGCAAATCAAATGGCTGAAACTAATTCAAGAAAGGTTTTTACAAATTATATATTCTTGACTTGCAACCAATCCCTTGAGAATTAAAATACAATCAAGTGGCGGCCATGTTGGTGCCAAATTCAATGAAAGATAATGAGATTCTTTTGTTGAAATACCACCAACATGGCCGACGTGCAAGTAGTTGCAAGTCAAGAATAGTTAATGCATGCAGACTATTGTATAGGCCGGCCTCCACTTGCACGTACGTACGCACAATTGCACGCACGTATGTGTTTATACTTTCGTGAAATTTGATTGGTTAAAAACTTGACGGCCGCACAGAAAGTAGAATACAGTTCTACTGTCATACGTACAAAAAGTTAGCCGCGACGGTCAAGATTAGCGATCATTTTCGAGTCACAGAGCACTTGCACGTACGGCCAGCGCGGCCGATTTTGCGCATGCTCTGTGACTCGAAAATGATCGCTAATCTTGACCGTCGCGGCTAACTTTTTGTACGTATGACAGTAGAACTGTATTCTACTTTCTGTGCGGCCGTCAAGTTTTTAACCAATCAAATTTCACGAAAGTATAAACACGTACGTGCGTGCAATTGTGCGTACGTACGTGCAAGTGGAGCCCGGCCTTATGTAAAATCGAGCGTACGGTACGCTCTTTGGAAATTTAGCTCCTTTACGTACAATTATACAAGCTGTGCGTAAAAGGAATCCAAATGGAAAAGATTATCCAAACCTGTTCTTATTACCTTCAGTTGGTTCTTTTACGTTTGTTTTAATCGTATTTGTGCTATTCAGTATTTGTATTTGGTCACGGTGCTTGAGCAGATCACGAGTCTCGAACAAAGGTCGGATGCCAGTTGTCTGTACATAATCACAGAATAGGAAATGACCAGAAGGGCCACTCAGCAGTGCAACGTGACCCCCTGGCCAGAATAATGTCGGAATAGTTCAGCGTGTTTATTGGCCAGAAAATGCAATTGACTGGCTAGAATAATGAAATGAAACTTTATTCTTATATACCAAAAAAAAGAAAAGAAAAAACACACATAGGAATATTTTATGTTACAAGTTACGTATAATCATAATGTATAATGTAATATTAATGTTTTGTATTAATAATACATCACAAAATAAATAATTTATGGTATACATGGTAGATTGGTTAAGAAACTCCAATCTTATGGTAATGAACTCCAATCAATGGTAATGAACTCCAATCAATGGTAATGAACTCCAATCAATGGTAATGAACTCCAATCAATGGTAATGAACATGCGTAATGCGACATGCGCAGCGTCAAAAACTTCAAAGGTTCTGCCTCAAGTGGCCCTTCTAGTCATTTCCTATTCTATGACATAATAATGAGCCAATATAAGCATAATTGCTTGCCTTGCTTCATTTTGGGATGTACACAGTAGCGTTGAACTAACTGGTTTGATGCCCTTGCTGTGGCTTTATTTACACATCAGCTTTGGTATTTTGTATATACCGAACAATGAAATCATATTTGTTAATCCTGTTGCTGGTAGCTCCTGGATTTGTTAAAGGTTTGTAGGCAATAATTGGGTAATGCTCACACATGTTAATATTTAAACTAGACTGAGCATGCATGCCAACGCTAATCTGGCCTTTTTTCTGTAAATATGTTCGTATAGCAATGCAATGAAGCGATAATCCTTTTGCAGTGCGGAAGAAGTCTCTGATGCATGTTATTTTAATAGAACTCCTGAAACATTACCGTTGGTAAACATTGATCTGTACGGACTATACTCTGGGCTTCTAGGATGATTTTTTATACCAAACATACGAATCGGCGATGTTTTAATAATATTTATTACATGGGTCGTATAGTCTTACTGAAATCGGCTCAGCATGCCGTATGATGTGGAGCTAACAATGATAACTTTAACTTTAACTGATCCTTGGATTCTACCGTAGCCGTAGGGATATAAAATCATCTAAAATAATTAGTTACAGTCAAATATTAAAGTCCTTATTAAAATTTTACCATCTAATGGCAATGCTTGCGATCGGGAACAGTTTAAGTGTTTGGTGGGAGACAGTTTTCTGTTATGCACTGACATTATCCCACTCGTAGTAGACCTAATAGCAGTACGCTATACAGTGTCTATATGTAGGGGTATTCTTTACTGTTTACTTATTCGAATCTAAATTTTAAAGTCTCGAAACTTATTTTCATTCATTTGAAAGTCGTTAACAATTCTGTCTTGTGTCAACTTCAGTTTCTGTTTCATCAGTTTCTGATTGAATTTGTGCATGGTTTGACATGTATATTGATTATTGATATTGATTATTGTTTAAGTATTCAACTATTCAAGTATAGTCAGTACTCTTGACTTCCGAATCTGTTTCTCGGACGGACTTCGTCGTTACGTTACGATTTGGTGGCCGTTTTGGAAGAAATAGCCACCTGCAAATGGTCATGCCGATGCTATTTAGTCACATGGTGTATAAATGTTCCGCTTTTAACAATTAATTGTTAAACGATTTCCAAAAAAGATCATTGATATATAAAAGCTTGAGCAGCTACTTCCCCATTCTGTTGGGAGAATGCCAGAAAATTTGGTTCTAGACTTTTACTGTTTTAGTTGTTTACGGGTTGAAAACCACAAAAACAGTTGTGATTTTATACCAAATGCTGGATATATATACACATATCATATAATTATTCATTATTGACATGAAATACTTAAATCACGAAATTCGAAAACTCAAAATTTTACAGCCCAATGGCAATTTAAGTGTTTGGCAGGGGACATGAAGTATTCTGTTATATGTACTGACATTTTCGTATTAGACCTAGATCTGGAGTATGCATGGGGTGCATATTCTACACTGTTTATACTTTTTCGAATCTAAATTTCAGAACTCGAAACTTGTTTTCATTCATATCAAAGTCGTTACAATTCTATCTTTTGTCGACTACAGCATTTAAAGTTTCGAATTGAATTTTTGAATGGTTGACAAGTATATTGACTATTGACGGTTTGTTCAAGTGTTTAAATAATCGCTGTTCCAATCTTCGAGATATGTTTCTTTTTATATTTTTGAAGTTCCGGATGGCTTTCGTTTCTATTGCGAAGCAGTTTAGACAGCAATGGCCAGTCGCCTGTAAACTCTTTGGCATTGGTCATGCCGTTTAATTATAGTCACATAATATATAGTTTATAGTGTGTAATTGTATATCCGCTTTATCAAAAAATTGTCAAACGATCGACTTCCAAAAAACCATTGGTATATAATCATATAAGTTTGACCTGTAATTACTTCCCCATTTTGTTGCCTATTGGGACAATGCCAGTAAATTGAATTCCACAGATTTTTACTTGTTTACGAGTTGAAAACCGCCAAAAACAGTTGTACGTAATTTTATAATACATATAACATATTTGCATTAGTGACATATACTTGATCATATCAGATGATGAAATCCCCGACGCAATATACTGAACTCTGAAGTCTTATTAAAATTTTACAGTTTACTGGCAATGCTTGCAATCGAGAAAGAGTTTAAGAATATGGCGAGAGACCATGAGGCTGGCGAGAGACAGTGTTCTGTTATATACTGACGTTGCCGTAGTACTAGTAGACCTGGCTGTAAGACGTCTATGCATGCATGGCTATTCTAAATTTCAAAATCTCGAAACTTGATTGTTTTCATTCATTTCAAAGTCGTTGCTAATTTTTATCTTATGTCGACTTTAGAATTTACAGTTTCGATTTGAATTTTTGAATGGTTGACAAGTATATTGTTCAAGTATTTAAATAATCTGTGTTCTTCGAGATATATATGTTATTTCTTTCTGTATTTTTGAAGTTGCCAAATGGCTTTCGTTTCTATTGAGAAGCAGTTTACAGTCGTGCCAATTAATTGAATTAAAGCGTTCCGAAAAATGTTGATCAGTTCATAACGACATAAGCTAACTTCGAGCAGTTCCTCAACCTCGTTCCCAGGCTTTTTCCTCTTACTCTTAGGGAGAAAAATTTGATTCTAGACTTTTACTGTTTTAGTTGTTTACGGGTGGAAAACTACAAAAACAGTTGTGATTTTATATCAAAGCTGGATATATAAACACATATCATATGTTCATTATTGACATGATACTTAATGATCATATATCACGAAATTCGCATTTCGCGATTCCTCATCAAAATTTTACAGTCCAATGGCAATTTACTAAGCGTTTGGCAGTAGACATGCAGTATTCTGTTATATATGTACTGACATTTTCGTATTAGACCTAGATCTATATAGCCTATGGAGTATGGGGTGCATATTCTACACTGTTTTATATACTTTTTCGAATCTAAATTTCAGAATCTCGAAACTTGTTTTCATTCACATCAAAGTCGTTACAATTCTATCCTTTATCGACTACAGCATTTACAGTTTCGAATTGAATTTTTGAATGGTTGACAAGTAT
This sequence comes from Trachythela sp. YZ-2020, assembly GCA_016169945.1. Classification (NCBI taxonomy): domain Eukaryota; kingdom Metazoa; phylum Cnidaria; class Anthozoa; order Malacalcyonacea; family Clavulariidae; genus Trachythela; species Trachythela sp. YZ-2020. Next base: position 2,170,882 of record JADLSH010000085.1, read on the forward strand.
ATTGACTATTGACAATTTGTTCAAGTATTTAAATAATCGCTGTTCTTCCAGATATGTTTCTTTTCATATTTTTGAAGTTCCGGATGGCTTTCGTTTCTATTGCGAAGCAGTTTACAGTCGTGCCAATAAAAGCGTTCCGAAAAATGTTGATCAGTTCATTTCCTAACTTCGAGCAGTTCCTTTGATCAGTTCCTCAAGAATTTGAGGAAGTTCCTTAGAATGTTCCTAACTTCCTGTGTTCGAATTGACCAATCATATGTTATTTAATATGTTAAACTGACCAATGGGAGGTAAATGACATACGGCTCCGCCTACAAACCTGAATGTTTTCATAGTGTCCGGTTTTGTCTATTGTTTTGCCGGTTCGTATTTTTACATTTTTTTGATAATTTGTAAATTGCACTGGAATTTCAGAAAAATAACGTTTGTTTCCAACATAGAGTCGAAAATACAAGTTTAAGTATGAATAATCAAGCGGTAGAATGACAAATTTTACGTTTTTAAAGAACAAATAGACAATATTCTCCGGATTAAGAGTGCGAATAAATATAGCCGTGATATATATGACATTGCGGTGTTAATGCATCAGTCAATTCCAACTGCGACCACCCCCCCCCCCCCCGCCGGGACAGTGCGGGGCATTTGCAAGCTAACTTGTCCCCAGGCCCGTATCGTTGTTCTGTTAAATTATTTCATTAAAGATCTTTAACAACTCAAATGTTGTTGCCTTGTGTATTTTCATATATATTTTCAACCACACTCTATATCAATCAAGCCCAATGCTGAGGATCTCAATCCTTGAGGTGTATTTATGTGTTAGTGTTACATGAATGTTTCACCACATGTCAACTCAATCCCTGGGGCTGGGTGCTATGACCTATATCTGCTTATATTTTCCCACCAGAAGATTAACAAAATGACCTGATTTCAGGTCAAACTTTCACCAGAAAGGTTTCAGGTCAGACTCCAGATTTCAAAATTTCCCCTAGAATATATCTAGCCCCTCCCCTAGAATTTGGCTAGCCTTCCCAATCAAACCCATCTTCTGCCACTACTGGATCAGAGTGTTGTGCATTTGACTGTTCAAAATGAACAAAATTGGGAGATAAAACTGAAAGGAATAATCAATAAACCAACATTTTCAAGAACATATCATTAGCAAGTAGTTTTAATATCCAAAAATATAAGCATCAATTGTAGCAATTAAGTCTTGCATCTTTATTTGATCAGTATTAATATTCACAAGACAGTTTATTTCTCAAATTTGAAAGTAACAAATAATAATAATAACAATAATAATGCTTTATTCACAGTATATCTACAAAGTAGTTCTTCATGTGTGAAGGTTACAATAAATATTAGTAATATATATAAATAGAATAGAAATTTTGTAAAAACATTGAACTAGGATAATTATACACATGCGATTAGTTATGATTCTTTTGCTTCATTTAGCAGAAATGTTTTAGGATCTTTACAAACATTAAACTAGAATAATTATATGCCGAATCAACGAAAGTTCGTATCGTCTAAGACGCCTCTGCGAAGGTTAATGAAGATAGTCCATCAATGAATGACTGTTTAGAGATCGGCCCTCCACTTCAACGAAAGTTACTAGATATTCTCTTGCGAAACCGAGTTAAACCTGTGCTATTGGCTGGAGATATCAAGCAAGCGTTTCTTCAGATCGTTATCAGAGGAACCGAGCGTTATGCATTAAGGTTCTTGTAGATAAATAACTCACAGAGTAAAGAAGAGAAGATTTACCGCATGACGAGAGTTATGTTCGGTCTGGGTCCGAGTCCATTCATGCTTGGAGATGACATGGGATGTAGATCCACCTGAAGATCTAAAGCGACGATGGGAGAAATGGTTGAAGAATTTACCTATCCGGTTGACGATGCCAAGAGCATAACCTAGAGAAATTGGAGTGATTGTCGAATTGATTCTTCATGGATTTGCAGATGCGAGTCTTCTCGGTTGTTGTGCTGTGATCTATGCTGTCGTTAAGCAAACTGGAATGATTAGTCAAGGGTTCTTGATTTCGAAAGTAAGACTGGCCAAACGGGACTTAACTATCCCGCGCCTAGAGTTAGTGAGTTGCCATATGCTCAGCAATCTTCTACACAACACACTCGAGGTTCTGAGTCATTTACTCCAGTGGATCCAAGGACAGGGAAGATATAAACAGTTCGTAGCGAATCGGGTGCAAAAGATTAACGAAAAGGAAGAGATCATTTGGAAATACGTCTCTAGCCTACAAAATCCTGCAAACTAACGAGACTTGGATGAGTGGTCCTTCTTGGTTGAATAATCCCGACAACTGGCCAGAACAGATTGTAGCTAAACCTACTGATGCGTCAGAGTCCGAAAGTCGCTCAATCAAGACCGTGATGAAAGCTACCGTTCAGAGAAAATCATATCTCGTAGACGACCTTTTAGCGAAAACAGCCCTATGGAAAACTGTACGGATCTTGGCATGGGTGAAGAGATTTGCTGTTAACTGTCGGAGAAATAAAAGAATCACAGGACCGTTGAGAACTGAGGAGACTGAGGAACAATTGAAATTTCTGATTAGACGAGCACAAGAAGACGGCGAAAATTCGGATCAATTCAAGGAACACTCTCAACGGTTGAATCTCCAGAAGAACGAAGAAGGCATTTACGTATGTAAGGGAAGAATTCAAGGAGTTTACCCGATTTATTTACCACCAACCACCTATTATCTCTGAAGATTGTACAACGAGCACATCTTTGTACTCTTCACGGCGGCGTCGGGTTAACCATGAGTAAAGTAAGCGATGATTATTGGATCCCTACATTGCCATGCGAAGAAAGTCATTGGCAAATGCTATGGATGTAAGAGATTTTACACAACGCCAATGCCCGCTCCACCTCAGGGAAATCTCCCTAAAGAACGAACTGAAGGTGAAATCCTCTTCGAAGTAACTGGTGTTGATTACGCCGGACCGATCTATCACATTGGCAATGGGGGAGCGGATCGCAAGTCGTACATAATCATCTACACCTGCAGTTTAACTCGAGGATTGCACTTAGAGATTTTGCCAGACATGAGTTGTGAAGAGTTCCTGATTAGTCTTAAAAGATTTATCGCGGCGAGAGGCCGTCCGAAGAAAATCATATCCGACAACGGTAAGACTTTCGTAGCCGCTGCTAGATGGATCAAGAAAGTCGAACGGGACGAGAAATTGCAAGGCTATCTGAGTGAACATGGAATAAAATGGCAGTTTAATTTAAGCAAAGCTAGCTGGCGGGGTGGGATGTTCGAACGAATGGTTAGTATAGTGAAACAAGCTCATTACAAAGTCGTGGGATCAGCAAAACTTACCTTTTTAAACTTACCTTAAATAATTGCAAGACGTGATGCTAGATATTCAGCTCGTACTGAACAATCGACCACTATCCTATTGCGAGGACGACATTCAACTTCCCGTGTTGACGCCAAACATGATGATCTTCGGCAAACCTAATTATCTCAAGATGAAATTCCATTGAATCCTACAGCGAAAGAATACAGACCGAAACTTAGAGCGGCTCTTGATGCAAGGAAAAAGATTGAAGTTACTTACGATCACGAAGAGGAAGAACTTTAATGGTTTGACACTGTTAGTGATTGACATAATTTAGTAGGCATGTATATAAGACGGTTAATATTTGAAATCTTACATTGCAAATAGGGGGAGTGTGTCGGGAAATTAGTAGTAATATGGTTGATATTAAATAATAGTAGCTTAGTAGATTAGGAAATCGGACAGGACTGCCATATTTGGCAATGATTGACATACACGCGAGACGAAAGAATGTAGTTTTTAAGCAACCTGTTTCCCAGGGTCTCACCTTCGCACACCCCCCTGCTGCGGAGAGACCCTGGTACTGTCTGGTCACGTGAGTCAAAGTCGTCTGCTATACTCAGTAGGGGTAGGCGATCCAGTCTGTTGACATCGCGTTGATAAGAATTTTTCTCATTGTTCTGAGTTTGTTTAACAATTTATACTAAAATTCAATTTACTGACGATTTTCCTGATAAGTCTGACTTAGATTATTTGTTAACCGAATAAAATTAGAGTTCTAAATATATTTTTGCGCAAAGTCGAATGCTGCTAGCTTTTAATCGAACGGAGATGTCAGGCAGCAGAGCCTAAGATTTCTAAACAAAACAATACAAGTTTCAAATTAAATCCTTCAAATGAGGATATTAATCTCTGCTACAGCATTGACATTGTAAACCAACCACTATCATTTACATGCGTCTAAAGGAGGCTGCATCGAACGACGGTGTTTTAGTCTAATATATAACCATTTATAGTTTTATATCCTTGGAATTATTATTAATACAATAAGCTTTCGTCTACAGACTACACATAAAGATCGAAAATGCGGTCATACGGCACGGAATCGTCTTGCTGTGGCTGTTTACCAACTAATTGTTCGATTCCACTGTAAGGAAAACGCTTAAATTTATATACCACTGATTTATACAGTTTAAATATATTTAATACTTAATACAATACGATCACATTTTTTTAGATCGAACAAACGCTGTTAACTATAAATATTATATGGCTGTAAAAATTTCAGACATAAAGCTTGAATTATTTTACAAACTGAATTTTGCATACCAACTGACGTTGGGTCAATAATAAATGAAAAAGAATCGAAAACAATATGAGTAAAGAAAGGTAAATAGTACAAATTAATTAATATGCACTACTGACTACTCATATAAACTCTGCCCAACGTACCCACCCTAACGACAAATTAATCTACATCCCAAAATCTGGGATGTCACATGACCAGACAGTAACAGGATTTCGGCGGAGCAGCTGTTAGGGGGGCGTGGCGGAGGTGAAACCCTGGGAAACAGGTTGGTTTTTAAGTTGAGTTGGGATTGTGATTGTGAGCTTTGATCGTGAGGGATTTTAGGGAAATAATAAATGCATTTAAAAACAAACGCGTAATTTTCTCTTGTTGTGGAGATCAAACAACAAAATCTACCACACCACCTAAATTTAATAAAATAGCATTATATCTGCTATGTCATCGTGTTTGTATTCTGCAAGAGAGTGCGATATTAGCGGGCGGTCATTTGAAGACCTCCAACTTTGATCACCGATTTTGACGAAATGTCAGAGCTCGGCGACTGACCGTCCGAACACATCACTATACTCTACAGATTACAATGTAATTCAATTATTTTTGTATAATAAAACAATCAGTTACTACTTAGAGTACTGCAGGACTAATTGTTAAACTTTTTGAGCCAGTAGGTAGGTTTAATAAGCTTGCGCGAGGCCGATTTTCAGTTCATACATTACTGACCATTACTGTGATTTGAATTTTAGACATGACATATTTGTTTCTGGCCAAGCCTTTAGTTTGAAAGTATTTCGGTTCTTTGAACCTTTCATGTTCGCTAGCTGAGTCACATTGCTTATGAATAAAACTAAAAGGGAGCCATGTCATTGACATCTGAAATGAAATGCGAGAAGAAATGCATGTACCATATGTTTTGTGGCCAAAGTTGCTTTGAAAATACCTGTACATATTTATAATATTCAAAATAGTTTTTATATGTTGTGTTTCAGGTGTATTTAAGACAATACAAATGTGAAGATTGTGAATGTTTTGAAGCCTCATACATCAATTATCAAGAGTCAATATGCAAGTCTATAAATTGCTGTTGACACTATCGTTGTTCTGTTAAATTATTTCATTAATTAAAGATCTTTAACAACTCAAATGTTGTTGCCTTGTGTATTTTCATTATATATCAAACCATGGTTGATCAAGCACACTCTATATCAATCAAGCCCAATGCTGAGGATCTCAATCCTTGAGGTGTATTTATGTGTTAGTGTTACATGAATGTTTCACCACATGTCAATCCCTGGGGCTGGGTGCTATGACCTATATCTGCTTATATTTCCCACCAGAAGATTAACAAAATGACCTGGTTTCAGGTCAAACTAATTATACACATGCAATTAGTTATGATTCTTTTTTGCTTACTGTAGCAGTAATATTTTAGTATCTTTAGAAAAATGAAAATAATCAGTACAATTCCAAATTAGAAGAGTCCAGAAGAAACTCCCCTGCCATGAGTGCTGCAATGTTCTTGACCCTGATTCTGTCTTCTAATTCCTGCAATAAAAGAAAAGGACAATTTATATAGAGCTTCACAGAGCATCCTTAAGGTTTGTGAAAAAAGTGAAAAATGCTTTCAAAGAATGCTGGCAACAACTGCTGGAAAGCTTCCTCATTGTAAAGACATTGTTGATACAATTGTTACATTTGTTCTGGGTGCTCTTAATGTTTCGTCATTATAATATTCACGGACTGAATGCTCGCATAGCTCGAATCCAAGACTTGCCGCTCATAATTCCTTTTAGCCCTCCGAATACTGAGCTGATCCACGCATCACGTTTCCAATGCAACCACAAGAAGACTGCACGGTATGCATGATACCAGGCCTGAGAATAACGTTTTTGAAGCGATGGAGATCAACAGAGATGTGGACATAAGACATTCCCATATCATTCAACGACTTCCTGAGATACTCCAGCAAAGTCAGCATAGTGTTAGAATGAGAGCTTTAGTTTGATACTTCAAGTATTCTGATCGTAAGAAATCAAGTCTAGGTCTTTAGGGCTAAGAAAAACTAAGGGTCTTATCTTGGCAAATAATATTTTTCCCTTTATATTATAACACAAATATTAGTCGATTATTAAAAATGTTATTTTCAACTCATATATAATTCAGCAAAATTTAAATTGTACAATCAGATGGAGTGTAGGTTATTCATACGTTTCAATTTGGCCAAAATTGACCTTGACCTTTGACCCCAAATGGGACCCCAAATAACAAAAGTAACCACAGAAATCGTAACATAAAATTCTAGATTGATTTTTAAAAAGTAACATTTGACATGCATCCTTTCACGGCCGCATCTTGGTGTTATGCTAATTAGCCATATTGGATTTACGCCAATTAGTGGAGTTCCCCAAAGTTGCCGATCTGGCAACCAGGCTAATTTCTTTCAGTTAACCCATGCATGTGAGTATAAAACCATAAAAAACAATGTACTTCTCATATCAACAAGATTGGATAAGGAAACATATTAGGTGGCAATGAGTTGGGCAGCATAAATTCTCATTTTATGCCTTCCTGTGACTCTCAACACGATTGAAATTTCTGAAACTAGAGAGTATTTGTCAAACGGTGTGGAACGAAGATATTTACATTATTACTACAAAGGCTGCAAAACGCTTGTATCTCTAATTGAGACAACTAAAAAGGCTGGAATCAGTTCTAGAGTAGTAGAGATCTTACCTTATTTTATTGTAGACTATAGTGTAATTAGGTCGGTTGTCGAATACTCTTGCCAGTTGTTTCACAGCAGCCTTCCTAGCTACCTATCTAACGAACTCGAGCGTAATCAGAGGCGAGCCATGATTTGAAGTGTAGTGACGCGATTGAAGAGGCGGGTATTCCCACTCTTTTTGTTAGGAGAGAAACATCAAATGAAAACACTGTAAACAACAAAAACCGGCACAAGCTAGCAGATCTGTTACCATCCAAATTAGTCTGCAACAGACAGTTAAGAAATAGAGGAACCTTCAATGTACAGTTTTGCAAAACAGATCGCTATAAGAACTGTTTATCATTAGCCATAGCATGTAATTGTGCATGTAATTTGATACTAGATTTTAATTTTTGCCATTAGATATTTATCACTTATTTACTGAGACCGAGGGAAACAGCGTTGGCATGCTCCAGAGAAAGTGAAACATCTGCCTACTCGCTTTTCTCTTCCGAAGCGAGATTCTGTGCGGGACATGACCTGCACAGGCAGATACGTACATTAGTCAGCATACGAGTTCTTGTAGTTACACAAATAAACCATCTTGGATCTAGGTAATTCAGGGAACATCTCAGAGTTATGCATTTTGCCTGTTCGAGTCCAGCGATCGAAGTCCGACATTTCTATAGTACAGAAAAAAACTCACAAAAAGGGCTATTCCCCAATTCAATTCTCGAAACGGGTTTAAATCACTGGACATTGGAATATGTAAACAGGTTACGACTCTCTAATGGCATTATTACCCATTACCAAAGGCAGGAGTTAAATTATAATTGGTCCATTTTAATGCATGGAAAAGGAAGCCATTCTTAACCTGTTTTCTAGACGTCATTGACTCGTTATTGGCGGTTTTCATTTCTATTACTATGTTCATTCAACATTGTTGCACAAGGATTCCGCTCTTGTATAGCTAAGCTAGTAAGGCCTATAGCCTCGAGTGGCCGGCCGAAGCAGGGCGTCTATAAGATAGGGCGGCGAAACGGCAAGATAATGTCGTGATCAATGTGTGATGCGCTTTGGGACTGGGGCGACGCGGCCCCTGTGTAATTTTTAGTGATGGGCGATACCACCAGTATCGGATTCGATAAGGTATCGAGGTATCGATTACCCAAACGATTACTTCCTCCAATTTTCAACATAAGAAATGTAAGTCACTTAATTCAGAGCAGACTGTTACAGAAGTAGCTTTCTGCAGTAATAGTAACGATTTATTTCAGAAGTTACATAATTATACAAAACCATGAAAAAACAAAAATTTATTTCCCGCCGTTTTCATAATTTATTCTGTCGGGGAGGTCAGGAATATTAATAAGGGAAGTGGATAGAATGTCAAACAAAGTAAAGGAAGTTTGATTAAATTGATAAATGCAGCAAAATACAAAAAAGTACGTAAATTTTATTGGAAATTCCCATAAAAACTACAGGATTATAATAAATGTCTAATTTTAAAAGTAATCAAAACACTTTTTCGATACCGTGCAGTATCGACTACTTCCGGTTTGGGCCTGGTATCGGGTGGTATCGATACCAAGTAATCGGTAATCGCCCATCACTAGTAATTTTTAAAAAAACAAGGAGTGGAAAAAACTCCAGGTGGATCGAGTAAATGATTAATATTTTAAAAAGTATTCAGTCGATTGTTGTTGTATTATTTCAAGATGTTATTCAAGCCTTTTAGCGTTCATACAACAAGTTTTAAGGCGTTCTGTACTATCTAACATATAAAATTTTGTGTTTTAAATCTCGAAACATTTGTGACTTCCTTGTCCAATTTCGCCCCGCCAGGAAAACAATTTACTAATTTCGTACCTCAGAATCGAGCTAGAACGTAGCTTTTTTTAAGACAACACTGCCACGAATTAAACTTTATTCCTGCCCAATTTTGTCGTGTAATTTTTTGAACTTTTTTTGCAATAGCATGTCAACTGCAGCATAAAAATTGGGTTGTAGTGTAAAAATTTCTCAGGTTCGAATGTTTTGAAAATTCGCTTATTTCAAAGGTAGTCAAACACACTAAGGCTACGTTTACACGGGACCGGACGAATTCGAGACCGTGCTTGAATTCGTCCGGTTTCCTCGTGTAAACACGTAGAATCGGTCAAATTTTCATTCGTTTTCACCGTGTGAACACCTGAACCGGACGAATTTGGGCACGGTCTCGAGTTCGTCTGGTCCCGTGTAAACGTAGCCTAAGACCACATTTGTAATTTCAATCTACACAAGAATATATACGCTTCTTACCATAAGAACATCATTTGCCAAAAACAAACATTTGAAGAGATATTGCAGATTTTGTAAAGACGAAGGGTCATTCCATCCATCACGAGAGCTTCGGCAGTTCCAACCCCGGTTGGTTTTATAAAAAATTCAACCGCTTCTTTTGGCACCAGAAGTTAGTAAATCCCAGGACAGTTAGACCATTAATAGATGTATATTTGGTATAAATATCGTTTCTTACCTGCCATTGAATGCGCACCAACGGGTCATTTAAATGGGGAAAGTATGACAGGCAATTGTTTACAAGTCAGAAGCGGCAAATTGGCGGGAAAATTAAACTGACTACCGGCGTCCGATTGCGTCCGAGTACTAAAGATCACTAAAGCCTGGTTTCCAGTCAGTGGAATTTTGCGCGCGGGACCAGCGGGCGGAATTTTTCAGGCGGATTTTGCTGCGGGCGGAAACAGGTGGGAATTTTGTTTGAGCATGCGTTGGATTTCGCGCGGTTGTTAGAAATTAGACCTGGGGCGAGTAAGCTCGGCTATTGAATTTCCGAGCGATTCTTACAAATTTTGACGTAGTTTTTTCTACCAACCGAAATTATTTAATTGATTGATTGACTGAGAGTGCAAGCAAATGAATAATAACTTTTAAAAATTTAAAAATTGCGTAAAGAAACATATTTATACGTATCGGAAAAGATCGGAGACTCTCGGAATTCGACGGAAAATCCCAGAAAATCACCAAAATTCGTACTAGCGCGAATTTTGATGTAAACAAATTCTTCCCCAATATAATGTATATGCTATTAGGGGTATTGTAAACCGTATTTGGTTTTGAGGCTCTCGACAAAATTTTGAAATATTTGATTTCTTTATCATTTTACTGTGCTGATTTGCACACCTTGAATTACTATTTACTATATCAGAGAAAAAAGGCAAAATATTCATATGATTTCAAAACTGCCCATTTTTCTGGAATCAATGGGCTTTAATCTCTCAACCGAATCGCTTTAACAAGCAAGAATAATATAAACATAGAATTTCTGGCAGCATTTTCAAAGGTACTTACGTAAGAGTGATTTCTAAAGGGGGACCTTTTTGGGACACCCTGTATAATATTCAACCAATATCGCTTTCACAATGCTTATGTGTCTGTGTCCCAAAAAGGTGATTCGGCATGCATATGATAGGAAGTCTGAATATAGAGTTGAAAAACTGTGCCACATTTCAAGAATAATTTAAGCTCGGATATTTATATGCTTCGCTACTCTGGTTTAAGTGAATAAATGCCATCCTACAAATTATGTTCGCTAATCGCAATTCAACGTTCCGACAAGGCAGTGATCGCGTGTATAGTGTCTTCATGTTTATACAGTAAAGCCCCGCATAAAAGAACCAGTGAATGTTGACTTCAGGCTGAAGTGGCCGTTCTTATATAACGGGTACTTAGAAAGAAATCAGGCTGAAGTGGTTCTTAACTGGTTCTTATTTCCAGTAAAAAAACAATTGTTCCTGGTTTAGAGTTTTAAACCTCTTGAGTGAGCAAAGGGCCAATCACGATGTAAGTTTTTTTAATATAGTTATGCAAGTTGAATTATGTTGTGAATTGATTGCTGTTTTGATCAAATGCATGCATGATGTGGTTGAAAGACGTAATTCCTGCTAGCAAGATTACAGTATTTTGTTTTCTTCCTTGTACCTGCTTAATAATTCAGCTAAAAGTTTAATAAGGTTTTTTAAGAACCAGTTTCATTTGTCAGCCTGAAGTGGTTCTTGTATTTTGGATGCTTAATTGCCCAAATTTCAGGCTGGTGGTTCTTAACCCACTCGTTCTTTTATGCGGGGCTTTACTGTATAATGTTTTCAGTCTTCATGAAACTATAGTCGCCACTTTATAGATCGTTTTAATAGATACATGGTTTCACTAAGCACCATCGTGCAGTTAACTGACAGTTATCAGAGTGGGAAAATGATTATTTTCATGATATGTAAAAGTCGTGTTTCGGTAACAAATAATCTCAAGTAATTATACAGTAGTATAATAAATTTAATAATTCTTTAAATTTTGCATGAAGTTGACAACCCTCTACTGCCCTGCGACGCTTACTAAAATCCACCTATTGGCAGAGCGTCAGCCCCGTGAGAAACCTTATGTGAGAAACCAGAAAGTGTAACAAAGACTTGAAAATTTCTTAAGAAAATCCCAGCCACAAGTATATAATTAACAGATTTCGAATTGTAGTTTTATTCTTGCAAAAGTATAAATTACCTTAGTCACCTTACCCTCTCATAAAGCATAGGTTTTTCTAAAATAATTGCTCGACTTTGCCAGTAAACTTTGATGAAACAGCACGGCTACCTCATCACCCCTACCTTTTCTATACATATATAACATATGTTTTATATACTTTAATTCTAGGCCATCAAACTGACCCGACATTGTGTCCTAAAAGCTGGATTCACCTAGTTTCATCATGTTATTACTACGGTACAACAAATACAACCCTAACGATGTCCAGAGCAAGATCTTCATGTCAAAGTCAAGGTGGAGATCTAGTACTTCCAGTCAACAGTGAAGAAGATAAAGCTATCTGGAAAGTTGCCAAAGAAAATAACTTTACTAATCCTTGGATCGGCCTGATAGAACGGCAGAACGATACATTTTATACCCTTGATGGGAAAACACCATCGTACACAAACTGGGGATTCAGGCAACCAAATCCTGGTGGAGATGAAAGATGCGTTGTCTTTAGTTATACGGAAAATGGAAAATGGCATGATTACTCGTGTAATAGACACTTTCATTATATTTGCCAGAAAACATTGCACAGATGTAAGTTCTATAAGTCCTCATAAGATGTTTAAACATCTTAATGCCAATTGCCAGAAAACACTCCATATAAATTATATTTCCTTCGCTCCATATCTTATTTAATTTTATAGGCTTTGTCGCATCTTTAACATTGATACATTACATAACGAATAAGATAGCTCAATATATAAACTTCTCATGTAACTTACAGCTACTACTGTGCTAGTCACGTTAACCAATGGCACTGATACCAACCAAAGATATTCACCAAAATAAGACACCAAAATAAATAGCAGATTATTCATTCACTCAAAGCCAAGTGAATAATAACAACTATATTGACGAGAAAATAAGTCAAAATGTGTTTTAATAAGCGTATTAAATTTAAATCATGGCACACTTATAAAGCTGCAATGGGAAGTTATGAGAACGTGTGCATGGAGATATATTTAGTTTTCCTTCTCACCTTGTTAAGATTGGCGAAATGAGAAGGAGCCTTGCGTCCTGCCTATATCAATAACATACCAATTAAATAAGCCAAACTATATATATATATATAGTGTTGGTGCCTGGCTGAAAACAACGAGCGAAATAGTATCGCTTGCATGAACACAAGTAACAACAGTTCTAATCTGACCATCAGTCCGCCCATTTATTAACATCCGGCTAACTGAACCGAGTTCGACATACCATATATTTTACAGATTTTCGGTTCAGACTTTAACCTTCAGCGCCAACACAGCCAGTGTTAGTGTCACTAAAATTTATAGCCATTTTCAGACAAAATATTACTGATGTCACCAAAGTGTTAAAGCCTCGAAAAGGCCACACGACTACTACGCCCAAAAACATTCGTTGCCCCTCCCACAAACTTGTAGAAATTGTCACACATTTCGTGCAAAAGTTCTATTTAAAAATAAGTGTTCAATCTCTTACTCACGTATGAAAATTTTTGTATATTTTTATGCTCACCAAGAAAAACAGTAGCTTTCTCCGCAGGCATCTCTGGTCAGGGTTCACACATGTTACCCCTGTAGAGATGTCAGCGGAGGAGGCTAGAAAAACAGGAAAGTTTTAAAATAAAAACATGCGTGTTTTTGGGCGGGGTTGTAACGATTTAAGGGCGTGGTGATCGTGTGATTTTCGGAAGCTTGTCAACACTTCGGTGACATTTATGTCAGTAGTATGGAGGAAACAAATTGGAAAAATGCTCGTTCATATTGATTAAGGAAAAGAGCAGATTTAGCCACTCTGACAGCTGAAGAAGAAGTTAACTTTATAATTATTCAGTCGTACAAAGAATTTAGATTACAACCGATTTTGGATTGAATTGGATTGAACACTAAGGACAAAGAAAGGTGCCTAATATTGATAAGTTTCTCATGCCTTGTGCGCGTGCCCGTGCACACCCAGCTGTTTTTCATTTAGTATCATCATAAGAGTTGTGAGGTATTCAAGAAAATTGTGCTATTTTTCAGCCCCCAGGAAGCCAACGTCAACAACGAAGAGCACAAATGTCAAACCTTCAATTATGAGTTCAACAAAAGGTAATGCAAGTGCCATTTTCAAAGTTATGATCTTAGACATAGATTGAAACCCTTGATCCTATCTGCAACTGCAAAATTATAGTATGGGGTCTTCAATATGCAAAAAAACGTGATTTTAAAAGTTGGACAAAATCTCCATTCATGTTTATAGTGTTTTCTTTGGCCACTACCACCAGAAAAAGTACTGAAGAAAACATGAAGGCAACAAAACGTATGAATTACACTCGTCGTACGAACTCGTGAAATTTTGATAGCCCTTAAGGTAGCCCCTACTGCTTTTTGGGAAGTGGAAAATTCAAGATTTAGTTTCAAATTTTTAACAATACCAACTTGTAGAAAAACCAAAAGTATCAGAATCATAGAAAACAATACCTAAATACCTAAATTTTGAGAAACATGACTAACTGCTATTGCTATGGCAACCATGACGTTTTAATATGGTCGATATTTTGGCTTTAAATTAATTTAACTCGAATTGAACAAAGGCCCGTGATCCCCATTTTTAGTGCAAAGTTTCGCTCTATGTTCTTTTTACTACGTTAATACTAGTACAAGTTACTACCGTAAGGGAAGGCTGCCGTTTGCCAGAAAAACCTATACTAAGTGTGGTCGTCCAGTGCATGTAACAAGATAACCATTGATCGTAGACAGTCAAGGCTACCTGAAAAGTACAAAACCTTTGCTCGAAATGCCGACGTTCTTGTTGTATTTTTCAGGTAGTCTTGACTCTCTACGGTCAATTGTCATCATAAAAAATCTATTCTGTAATCACTTATCAGTTATCCCCGAACCGGCGCGAAGCGCCGTGCGAGGGTACTAATTCCGGTCGGATATTGGGTACTAATTCTGGTCGGAAGTCGTCCGCCACTATATCATGGACGTTGGACTTTGGGTGGTTTTCTACGTTATGCACTTGTGCGCATGCGCGAGTTCAGGCCGAGAGAAAACTGGAAAACTCAGAAACTCAACTGTCATTTTGCAAACTTTTTTCAAAAAAGGTTTTGTACTCGGGAGTCGGCGGTACAAAGATACAAACAAAATCTCCAAAACAAGATAAATGAACTTTTTTAGAGGAGGAAAAAAACAGTCAAAAAACCGAAAAAGGACAAGATTTTCGAGTTTTAAAGCGTTTTAAAAGGGCCAGTGTCTATTTTGCATACTTGCATTTGCCGTATTGGCATGCAGTATAGTTAATGAATTTGAAAATAGGTAGGTTATCCTGTGTGGTCAATACAACAACATTGTATTAAGGTGGTCCAATACCAAATTTTGAAAGAAAATCCGATTTTGAAATGATCCATATTATACATCATCAATGATCCCTTTTTCGTTTTCTGGTGTTAATTTTTTTATTTGTTTGGCGTAAAATGGATAAATAGGAGAAAATAACAAGTTCTTTGAAATTTTGTCCCGTAGTAACCACCATAGCAACGAGATGTTATTGGAAAATCGCGAGCATTGTAGCATTTACGAAAAAGTTTTTTTCTCCGAATGAGTACCCACCTACCCCTCCCTAGCTATATAGTGATTTTAAACGATTTTATTTCAAATTACACCAAGTACAAGTCGGTTATATTTTGGCGGGAGAGGCGTTATAATGGCGTGAAAGCAAATTGTTTTCATGCTATATATTTTGTATAATTACGGTTCCACTTCAAGGCTATGACTGATTGAGGACATCATGTAAAGTCCGACGAAAGTCGATCTGCCATAACCTTTCAAAGAACCGAAGGGTTAAACATTGGTGTCTTTTTAAAGACGGCAACGGCGGAGGTCACAGCTGGGAATCAAACTTAGGTGTTGAAATAGTACGTGTTAAAGATTTTTGAAAAAATCTAGCATGGCATTTTCATGATATATATGCCTACCTCTCCCGTTTAGGATGTGTTTGGCTATGTGATTTCGACCCCGAATTAGTCAACGTATATTTTGCTAACAAACGAAAATATAGGGGAGCTCCATGCCCAATTTTTCATTTGTGCCATATGAAAATATAGGGGAGCTCCATGTCGAATTTTTCATTGGTGCGTATAATATAAGTAAATAAAAGGTTTCCCAATATAAGGCGCATACACTTGCAAATATGTTGTCTATTTAAACTGGCATATACAACATTTATACACCGAAACATTTATATACGGCACATTTATATACCGAATATATAAACTATATTCAACTATCTATCACTAAAAATTGTAACACTCATCCACAAATTGTAACAGTGAGTGATTTTGTGTCAGCCACCCATATTATATAATATTAGAGTAAAAATGAGGAAAAAGTATTAAATTAGGAAAAATAGTATTCAATGTATAAGACCACCTTAATGTGACCGTCATGTTGATAAACCGAACATTGAACTTTAAATGCATTTTTCTCGAATAAGCATAAATTAGCGATTTCCATTATTGCGCGCAGGATATCTGAAGAGGTATTGAAGCTATCTTGATGAAATTTTCAGCATAGACTCATCATATCAAGCTCTAGGTGATGAACTAAAATAATTGAGTTATGTAGAATAGTTTTGAAGTTGCGACAGTTTCCATGCGAGACGTCAAATGCCTTTCCAGTTTTTGACCTGTAAAACTGGTGATAATGCTTCAATGTTGATTGTTTTAGTTCAACCCCTAGACAATGTTATTTGTTAGTAAATAAAAGTTATTCTAGAATTTTATCATTACTGCTTATTTAGTTATTGTGTTTATAAAATTGCATGAATTTCACCACAGGTGGTGCTTTATCTCGGTAACCATGGCAACAATGTTTTGCAGCAACATATTTTTTTTGTCAGAGTGTTGAGGCTAACAACATATTAGCAGTAGAGATTCAATAGTAATAAAAGATAGAAAAAAGTTTTTTTTGTATTGGACCACCTTAACATAACTCACCTGTATTTTAAACAATCGTTCGACCACATGTCAACATGTCCACGTGATATACGAAATATAATATTTAGTCGAACGCCCCCCTCAATTTACGTACTTGAAGCTGAGTTATTGCCCCGGAAAAGCGACATCTCGACAAACCGACCGATCGACCGGCGCAAATCGAGATTCTCAGCAATACATAACTCGCGCAAAAGACTGAGTCGAGTGGACTATGAAGAAAGGGCATCACGTCAAGAATAGTGTGTTGCCTCGCTACGCTCGGCAGGAAAAAATGCAAGCGCTTACTATTTTTTTCAAATATTGAAACATTATTTTGATAGCTACAGTTACGCGTTTAATGGGTTTTTTTTCCGCCAGTTTAATGGAAATCGAAACGTTGAAACACCCCCCCCCCCCAATAGTCTAGGACCTGTATATGAGTTTGTATGCATTTCATTTAGGACAGATAATCTCAACTGTTTTAGGGTAAAATGACCATGACGGACAACATGGCATATGTGCCAAAACCCGTATCCGGGACGAAATGCCTGAAAAAGACCACACCCGGAAACGCACTATCGACATAGCTCTATCTCCTGAACCATCAAAGCTACAGACTTTGACTTTCTGAAGTGCCTCGAATTGCCACGTCAACAATGGTGGCTGCAATAAACATCGCTCTCCTGATTTTTAGTGCAAAGTTTTTAACTTTGCAGTATTGTGATGAGGGGCGAAAATTCACACGAGCGATACATACATAGATACATATATACATAGATACATCATAGTGTAAACTTTCCGGGGGGTGTTTGCGAAGATTCTCTATTAATACCGTATCTGTTAAAGTTGTTAAACTTTGGGGTTGAAACTTTTTTAAGCACTTTCAAGTTATCTTATAGCTCAATTCGGTTGTATTCATGCAGTGTTTAATTAGATTTACGAACACTATTTGGGTTGTGGTATTAAACGTCTACATCATAACAATCGTTTTATATATAATATTGGGTGCTAACTTCCCCGGTAGCTATGAACACGTGCGTTCAAATCCACTGATCTAATAATATCACGGAACGAAAATACGAAATTTCGAAATATTCACCGCACAATGGTGGCAGCAGGGAGTGGGAATGTGATGGAAATACGATCAAATTTATAAATAAACGTTTTCATTTTGGCCTTTTGGATTAGTAGTGCGTTTTGTCATTTATATATTCAATAGACAATACTGAATGGGTCGAATATTCATTATTGCAATATTTTTTTCTTGTATTCATTTGCCGATTTGATATAAATATTGACTAATATTGACTATAAGTAACTGCCGTGCGGACTGCCTGCATGTATTCCCTAGAGTACGTAGACGGTAGTAAATATTTATAATGTTAAACAAACAAACATTAAACAGGGCTGAACAAGGAATCTCAAACCAGCTTGAACAACATAATACCAAAATAATACCTCGTATAAGTAGTAATTAGTTGATGCAAAAATATATTCAGTAATTCAATATGAGGCCAGCCAAAATGTTTTGTTCACGCTGTCGCTGAGCCTGATTTTTACTTATACATTCTTATACATACAATAACATTGAAACCCTGAATTAGGCAAATAATTAATAAAATAAGCTTCGACGCTAAAATTCTCACAACTATACATTCTGCACAGATTCCGGTAGTAAGATTCCAGGTTTATGTTAAAGTGTTGCATCAGCCATTGTTTATATTAATGCGCAGCTAAGCAATTCTTGGTTTCACTTTACAAATATTTTATCAAGTGTAATATTTGTGTCTTATATATTCACTTTTTTGTCGAGAAGATGGACATTTTTTCTGTGAGATTGACGACGACAATCCCTTCACTCGTCAGGGAGGTGATGGAGCTATATTTAAAAGCGAAAGACGAGGAGATAACCCACGCGTTATCGACACAGACTTTGATCGCAAGTCTAGCATCAGTTGGGTGCAAAATTGTGATCTCTTGATCGAAGCAATCTAACGAGCAATCTTACGAGCAATCTTACAAGCAAATCAATACTTATCAATGCCAAATCAAAACCTATAATACAAACGAGAATCTAGTATTTCTAAATATTAACAAGGAAGTAAGTCGCGATTTTGAGGTTGACCTTGGGAAATATAAAACAAATGTCGACGAGACTAAAATGTCACAATCTTTACAATACAAAATCAAATGAACTTATATTAAACACAAGAACGCATATGACTCGCCGTTCATGCATGCATTTTATAGGATGGTATAGTCTATAGATGTCAAATACTGATTACAAATATTAAAAGGGGAAATAAAGAATTCAAAAAAATTGTGATGTACGATTGAACAAAATGTATTTGGCTGTCTACAGTGTTGACAACTTGACATACTTCCATTCAACCATGCAGTGTTTGCTGACTTTATATAATAGCTATATAATTTCATTTCAACAGTTTTATGAACCGCCGCGTATGTACATGCACAGCAATTACGCATGTACAGACCACGCTTGTCCTCCAGTTAGTCCCTTTGAAAGTGAAACTTTGCACTATCCTTGGACACTAGTTGTTTTGTCAAATGTTAAGAAGCAATCTTTTGCCACTTCAAATTCAGTTTGTTATTCGTTTGATGGTGGAGAAGTCACGGATGCATTTCACAGAACTAGATGACCACATGTATGACTACACAATAAACAATAACTTGTTTAAAGAAATTGTCAAGTGCTATTGCAATGGCAAGGAAACCACAGCAAATTTATCCCATAAAATCCGAAACAAGTTAAGCAATTTGGTTCTTTTCAACTAGCAATAAATGTTATCTGATTGAGCTCGTGAGACAGTTCCCTAGCTGAGCTTATGAGTTTAGATACAACCACCAAATGCAACAAAAGCATGAAATACAATTCCTGGCATCAATGTATAAACAGGATACAATTCCTGGCATCAATGTATAAACAGCATAGCCACAGATTAATGGATTTGTTATCTGATTCAAATATAAACTCATTCCAACACTTACAGTACTAACAGAATAGTAGAATGATATTTTGACAACCATAACATAAATACTAAAAACTTACCACAGCAACTTGTCGGCATGATCGCCGTTGTAACCATTTAAGTTAGTCAAGTTTGCGAAGTAAATATTCAGATTTGTCACTGGACGTTTGTACTCTGAGTCTGTATTGTTAACTAAATGGTCCAACGTTTAAATATCATATAATCCTTCTCCTGTTGGCCTCCATTGACGAGTCTGTTTCATATCTCCACTCATGGCACTCGTAATTAACACGACGCAAAACATTCGTTTTCTCTGCGATTCAGGGTTAAAAAACTTCAAATTTACTTTTCGAGACATTCTTGGCAGGGTTGGTAGGTCCTGCGCATGCTTTGGAGCCAAATAGCTGTCAAAAAGAGGCCAAAATCTACCAAAAGAGGCCAAACAAAAATATTTCTAAAGAGGCCAAGAAAAAGCTAAAAGAGGCCAAATTAAATTGCAATCTCGTGCCCAGGAATTTTTTTCCCCGATGGAGCTGTTAAGTTGTCAGCAAAAAGAGGTTAACCAAATGATTTCGAATGGTGGCGTAACGCTCATTGGGTAGGTTTAGTTAAAAAACTAAGGGCCCCCGACAGTTAGGGCCCCCCATCAGCCACGGCCTATCGCCCTGAAAGTTAGAAAACGTAAAAAAATGCAGCTTAAGAATCAATGGAAAATGCAAAATTAATAATGCTAAATAATAAAGCCTTCATCGAATTGCTTTATATATAATGAACCTGCCGAGGCGGATGTCTGCGAAAACAGCGCTTATTTAATTGCTATTGGTTAGTTTATCAGCATTACAATTGGGCCAATCGGCACAACTAATTTATTCCATAAATGGATTAAGGGGTTAGCCTTTACTTTTTGGCCATTTTCAGTCACTTATTGGCATTTTGAATATGTGGCCGATAATGGCCGATAATGGCCAAAAAGGAAGGGGTTAGCCTTAACATTATGTCGAAAAAATGTCAAGGGGTTAGCCTTTACTTTTTGGCCATTTTCAGTCACTTACTGACATTTTGAATATGTGGCCGAAAATGGCCAAAAAGTAAAGGGGTTAGCCTTAACATTATGTCGAAAAAATGTTAAATGATCCTCAAAAATGTATAATTTAATATTACAATAATCAGTAAATTACTACGTCATTTACCATTGTTAACTACATTATTATGACAATTAAACATTTAAACTATTAAAGATTGATAAATTTTTTAAAAATTTCTTTGAAATGAAAAGAGGCCAAAAAGTAGCCAAATGGCCAAACAAGAAAAAAAAAGGCCAAAATCGAGTTATTTGGCCTCAAAAAGGCCAATATACCAACCCTGATTCTTGGTGCATATTCTTTTCCTGAGACAAGGTTTGTTAAGGAGGCTCCCTACAGTTTTAATTCTGTTGCACGCAAATGTGCTCTAAGGTCCATTATTTGCTCATTTTGCAAGGTATGGTCACAAGATTTGGCCATCAGATTGCCACAATATTGCGGATTACGAAGAACAAAAAATGTTTCTAAATATTTACGTTGCCATGGTAACAACGCGATTTAGAGATTGTCGTATTTTAATCTTCATTCTTAATTTTTTGGATTTTCCTTCGGTAAAGCTTTTTTATTTTTTGCACACGAGCACCTAAAGTACAAAGTATTGAAATATGCGATTTTGAAAAAATTTCTCGGAGCCGATTTTTTTTAAATCTCAAAAAACGTTTTTTACTAGGCTTGTAATCACCGAGCCTGAGGCGACTAATTGTTAATTAGTACATATCAGTGGATATAGTCGGTACAAGTTTGTTTGTCAGTTGGTTGAAATGGCCTTACACCCCCCTGTAAAAATTCATAAGGCTGCCCTGTATACTTGGCATGCAGTATATAACTCTTGGGGTCTGTTCATATGGGGCGAGCTAGCCTGGGTACCCGAGCTGGCGCGGTTTTGGCGAGTTCTCACGTTTGCTATTATATCCTATTAAATTTCATCTTGCGTTTATGTGGGAACCGAGCTGGCCCGCCTATATAAGCGAGTTCCCGCTCGACTGACCCGAGATCTTGCTTAAGCGGGCTGAAATTTTCCATACTTACAAACGCAATGACCCGAGCTGGCTCGCCTACCCGGGCTGGGAATAAATGCTGTGTTTACGCGAATATATTGTTGTTAAAGACATTTTCTCGACAGACTTTGATCTTAAAGGGCCTCTGTGATCGTTTCTGTGGGGTATAACTGAAAAACTTGTTCGCGAAAGGTTTCGTGATTTCCGGTTCGTGGGAAAATTTGTTTATATTATTTAATTTAGCCCGGGTGCTTTGTTTTGGCGGGCCAGTCTGATCAGTCTCATGTAAACACGGGTGAAATTCGTCCATGTAAGCCCCTTGGAGGCCAAATAACTCGAATTTGGCTTCTTTACTTTTCTTTTGGCTGCGAAAAAAAAGTTTGGCCTTTTGGCTTCTTTTTGGCCTCTTCACAGTTTACAAGAATTTTGTGAAAATTTTATTGATTCTTAATTATGTTTAAAACATTGATTGTATGAAAATCCAGAAAGAACCTGGTTGTAATTCAACTCAATCAGAATTGATGAAATTCAGTCAATTGTAAGGTTGATAAACCATAACTAATCATAATTCAGCATAGCACTGCGTTCGCTGTGTAGCGTGTATATAATTGGCGTGTATGGTACTATGGTTTATACACAAACGGGTCGATTATTAGTTATTATACTGTGCGTCTGAAACGTAAACCGAAGAATAACAGTTCTCGGTCGCTGGCATGTTGTAGTATGTGCATCAGGCTGCCCAAACGAGCAAAGGCAAAGACCATTCAAAAGACTATTCAAATGGATTTCATTTAGTGGACGAATATTAGGAGAGTAAGTTGCGTTATTTAAAAGTTGCACATTGTTTTCGTCGCCGATACAAAATATGTATAGAAAGTTACGAACAATGTGCTGTATACATTTAACACCCGAATATCTAGTTTGGCTAAGGGATTTCTGAATTATATCGGCTCACCAAGCCCGACCAAGCACTTGTATAAAATATTATATTGAATCGAGCGAGCCCTTAAATTTGATTAAGACTACATTTTCAATTCAGTTGAATTCTTAAGTGTTTGGAAATATATAGCGATGGCTGCCGTTGTCTTAGCCTATGTTACTTACGAATGTGAATTGGATTAAATTGAAACTGCTCCAACGATAGTGTATTATAATTATTGATCATGTCAAGAACAAGTTCAAATATTTTTAAGTTTGGTAGAGCGTCAGACCGGTACATAGTAGTTCGTAAGCGTGTCTGAGGTGTCATATCCAGGTCAATGTGGTCGAAATTATTCTGGTTACAAAATCTTAAAATTTGGCGCAAATTATACCTTGATACAAAAGCATTTAAACTGAGCATTGAAATCGATGCGCAACAAGCGATCAACCATAGCTTTATTCGTTGTGATGAATAGATGAATTATCGTTGGAGAAAATTTGGAGTTAGTACACCATCGGTATACAGCCTGTACGTACACAGGCTAAGCCGCCAAGAAGTCAAACAGCTGAGGTACAACCACAGACATCGCTATACTATATATCCAAACAATTTATTATAGACTTGTCACATCAATATAAGTGGTTATAATCGAGATACTTTAAAACAGACCGCGACATTTCGTTGTTTGCTTATGGACAGAGTACCATAATAAACAGAGGCATGCATATTGGTCATAGCTTGCCTGGCAGACAGTGATCATTGCTACTATTGCTGTTCACTATGGTGTCTATCTGAAGACTGATACGGAAGCTTTAAATATATTATTGATTTAGAAACACGTATTGTTGTATAATATTTGAAATAGCCTAACCTTGATCCAAATAGAATGCTTTTTATCCGCATTCAGCATCTTTCTATGACTCTGTCCCCAACCTACAACCCCAGTAAACGCATGTACGCTATAGCGTACCTATTTTTTTCTGAAAGGTGATAAAAATTCAACCACAAAAGTAACTCTTTCGGACTAACTTACGTTTGGAAGAAAAACTTCGTATCATGAAAGAAGACGAAAAACGTTTACTTAATAAAAGATCGGAAATACTTTCAACTTGTAAACACAAGAGCAAATTTCATATAAATAACTTATAGATAATAATTTTCGAACAGAAGATAATATCCATAGGTAAACTTTTAATTATTCTCCAGTGCTCCATCTAATATTTGCCAGTGCTCCATCTCATTTGCTCATTTTACATATCCGCAAATCCATTCATTGTAGCCTGCGCCGAGAAAACGAATACTGTAGCTTATGGAGATGATTAATTATCGATGTCCCAGCATGGACACCGTCATCATTGACAGTGTCGCACTGAGACCGTGCTTTCAGTGATGGAGGTGTTGTTTCGTTCAGGCGTAGGCTTGGGGAGTACCTCTATATTTTTGTTGGTTCACAAATCAAGTTCTTAAAGAGCACTTACTATCTGACTATTTTTTATTCAACTTACCACAAATATACATTATGAACAGAAGTTATGTTTTACCAACTTAGGGGGGGAGTTCACTCCAGCAACGAACACTCCAATAACAACTCCAACAAGCACGTGTGTTTAGCGCGACTTTCAGCAGTTGAATGATATGAACTGAGCTGTCGTTAATATTAAGTAGCTACTTTATATTATTTATTGCTGTGCATTTGTTCATCATCTCCAATAATTGTATATTGTTCTTTTAAATTTTTACAGCTATGCCTATGTCGCTCAGGTTACAAGGGCCATTAAGTGCAAATGGTACTGGTCGAGTTGAAGTATTCTACAATGGAACATGGGGGACAATCTGTGATGATGATTGGGATATAAATGATGCTATTGTCGTATGTCGCCAACTTGGTTATCTAGGTGCTGCTAGAGCTTTTAAAGGGCACCAGGTTCCTTCTGGATCTGGACCTATATGGTTAGATGAAGTCGCTTGTACAGGGAGAGAGCAAACTTTAACCAATTGTTCTCATGACGGATGGGGAAATAACGATTGCAGCCATACCGAAGACGGTGGAGTAGAATGTACCACACCAGGTAAATTTATCGTAGAAATTCATATAATAATGTATACTCATAAAAACAACGTTAATGCCATGTTAATGGCCAGAATGACGTTTTATA
This sequence comes from Trachythela sp. YZ-2020, assembly GCA_016169945.1. NCBI lineage: Eukaryota > Metazoa > Cnidaria > Anthozoa > Malacalcyonacea > Clavulariidae > Trachythela > Trachythela sp. YZ-2020. The sequence continues at coordinate 2,195,856 of JADLSH010000085.1, forward strand.
AGTGGCGAACATTTTGGCTTGAAACTTTTAACTCAACTTCATAAAGTTTCCGTTAAATATATTTTATTATTTGGAAGATAACAATACTTCTCTACTTCTTTTTCAAATTGATGTAAACGAGACTATTAATCAAATGGGTGTCATTGACTTGGCCTGTCATTGACCGTCCTTAGTTTTACAAATTCTACATTTAAAATCTTTTCCGATTTTACAAATTTCAGGCGCTTTTGATGTTATTCATGCACGAGTAGCTCATTTTCATGGCCGGTATTCCGGTAATTAAAGATCTTATGGAGACGAGATGATGTAGGGCAGTGCTTGTCAATCAGTTGCAGGAAATTGCGTGCGACGTTCGTTTTTGTGTTCTTACTGTAGGGAGGATTGAACCATATCACTTTTCTCTGTCGATTTTTCCTGCTTGATGATGGGGTGTGGCAGGTATTGGTGGCTGAGTACTGTAGTTACTGTAATTGACGTTGTAATTGCTGCGGCAATTACTTAACGCGATATGGTCTTTATCCCAATCAAAACTACCAAATAATTTTTTTTAAATTTCACAATTCGCTACATAAACAACGCTCTCTCTACTCGAAAGAACCTAAATAGATGGGGTATCTCATCAAGTCCTGACTGCTCATTCTGTTTACAGCCTGAAACCCTTCTACACGTTGTTGCCGGTTGTCAACATTACTTGGAACGATATACATGGAGACACGATTCAGTACTGAATTTTATTGCAAAAACCTTTCAAACTATAAACGCGTGTAAACTATTTGTTGACCTCCCTGGATTTGACAGCCCCTCGATTATAACAGGAGACGAATGTCGTCCAGATTTACTTCTTTCCACCTCAGAGAAACACCTCTATATTGTTGAACTCACCTTAGGATTTGAATCAAACCTCTCAAACAACATTAAACGCAAGAAAGCAAAATACAAAGACCTGATAAGAGAACAAAATAGAAACTTTTCAACTGTGAAATTTGTAAATCTGTCTATCAGCTCACTCGGTGTGTTTGACAAAGAATGCCATACCTTCATTGGAAATTGAATGATTTAGGACTCGACTAACAACGCCAACAATACTGCATAAGAAGAATGATATCCATAGCCATCCGAACTTCGTATTATATTTTTTGTTGTAGAAATAAAGAATGGACTAATCCTGAACTAATGAATATTTAGATTATCCGCATTTCATTTAAATATTAATAATATATATATATAGCATTATGTGATTTAAGTAGTCAATTGTAAGTTACCTCTAGAAGTGAGATTTAATTATAATTGTATATATCTGAGAAAAAATTATATCAATAAAGTTTTCATTATTATTATTATTATTATTATTATTATTATTATTATCAATCACATTGAATAAAATACAAGTCACAAGATATCACAATTTCATTATAGTATATAGTCTACTACTATCTATTATAGTCTATTACTATCTATTATAGTCTATTACTATCTAAATTAAAAATTCATGTAATAAAATACGTTTATATCCCGATTTAAAATTACCCAGAGTTTCGATATCCTTAATATTTCTTGGAAGCTCGTTCCATACAGGATGTCCCCAAAAAGTCCCCCTATAGAATCACTCTTTTGTTGTTAAACGTGCGTTGTTGTACCTCTGGGAATTTAAAATAGCTTCTAAAACTAACAGCAACACAAAAATGTCAAATTACAAATTCGTCTTACCGTCAGTTCGAGTAAGAATGGTTCAACTGACTACAGAGCAACAAGTATTTGTCGTAACAACTTATACGTCGCGTTAAATTATTTGGACGAAGGGAAGTTGTAAATATATACTTCCACCGTTCATGTACAATTCAATTAAATTCCCAAAGGTATAATAACGCACAAGAATGATTTCTAAAGGGGGACTTTTGGGGGGGACACCCTGCATAGTCGCAATGGGTATGACCGCTGTAAATAGCTTACTATAGCATGCGTGGTTTATTAAACACAAATTACGAACACGGAGATAAATAAACGTCTAAACATGGTAAAGCAGTATATAATGCAAGTATATTGTCTAAAACCAAAACATGCGCCAAATCTCAAACAACATGAGGGAAGGCAAATGCCAAAAAGGAACTGTTCCAGGTTGTTAAAATCCACGTAAAAAGCAAAGGCCTCATTGAGGGTTGTGTCGACTGTCGAAAGCTAAGCAGTTCAGATTGTCCACCTGGACGAACAACTTGAACAAGTTCGATGTAATTAATATGTAGCGGTAGGAGCAGTTCGCCATCTAACATGAGTTATAATGTCCGCGAGTTGACTCCCTGATAGAGCAAGGGTAATCGCTGTGCCAGCTCTAATAGATGCAGGCCCGTAGCTGGGGGGTCGCCAGGGGGGGCAAGGCCCCCCTAGCGGAAAATTGTGCCCCCCCCCTGTGCCCCCCCTAGCACAAATAACAGAAACGTAAATTTTCGTTTGTAAAAGTAAATTTGTTATAGATTTAATTTGAAAAAGTGAATTTGTTATATATATAAATTTTAAAGTATTAAGTAATACATTACAAAGGCAATGGTATGTGATGTCCGGGAAAAAAATATTTTCAAACCCCCCCCCCCCGTCGACAAGAAAAGAAAGAATTTCTGTCGGAAAAGGTAAAATATTTTGACGAACGCAGACAGAAATCGAAACGTGCCCCCCCCCAAAAAAAAGGGGGCCAGCTACGGGCCTGAATAGATGTATAAATGAAAGGGCACAACCAGGGTAGGGCATATATACATACATAGAGAATGTTGTGTGCGTTTGTAAAACTTGATATGGAATCTAGAATATACATGTGGAATATATATACATCTGGACACACACACATATGTACACACGCACCTGATCGAATACAGAAAATATACCTAAAGAGAATTTGTAGTATTCACGGTAACTATTAATGCTGGAGCACGAGGGAGAGAGAAAGCACCCAGGAGAAATCGTGCACAAGCCCCTTAAAGTACTTTGAAGGGGATACGTGAATAAACTGTTGGGATTGGAACAAATTTGAGGGACGTAGTATAGATCGGGTTACCATCCCTTGGGAAGTGTATTGGAGGCAACTGAATTAATGTTGTAAGAAAGCGATAGATTTCCCACCCAAGGGATGGTAACCTGAGCGCTAGTAATACGAATATGGCATTAGACTCCTGTTCAGGTTACCATGGGGAGTGGCAAGTTAAAGAATCCTATAACGAAGGAAAGTGGTTGAAGAATACTGTTAATATCTATCTAAGCCTGCTCAGGCCTCTCATACATCAATGGATGTGCCTACTCAGGCCTGCATACTACACGTCAATTATTTGTGCTTACTCAGGCTCCTATTCAAATATACAACCATAAAATAGCCTTTGAATAAAAACATCAAACGTTCGCCTACAGTGGCCTTTGGACTACCCAATAGCGCGTACCTACTCAGGCCGTAATTCAGTAATATCAGGTCAATCAAGGTTCAATTCCTGCCAGGGACCTATAGTTGCATTTTTCGCAACTGTTCCTGGTTAGGTCTAATAAACGTATAGAATTTACACTCGATAATTTCCATCTACAAAAACCCTTCAACTATTATTCAATCGAGTGAGACGCCAACAAAATTTAATATTTTCTCATACATGAATGTGCTTTCTCAGCCCCCAACTGAATGCATACACTGTTAGAATAACGAGTTCCTCTCAGGCTGAACCTAATGCCGTATATTGTAAGAATAATGAAACTGCTTGCTAACTTAATACCTATATATTGCCAAAATATTCGTTCGAAATGGTGGCCATCGATTACGCATCAGGATGAATAATTCCATTCGATTCAAGACATGAGATGTCCGGACTCTTTTTCCGAGATGTAATTTTGTTGAAATCTTTCCACGAAGCTTCCCCTTTTTGGCTTGAAAATTTTTAGCTCAACTTCTTAAATTTTCCTTTAAATATATTTCATTATTTGGAAGATTATAAAACACTCTCCACTGTTTGTTGCAATTGATGTAAACAAGACTGTACATAATAAGTGTCATGGACTTGGCTTAATAACTATTTAAACATTCCTTAATTTTAGTTTTACAAGTTCTGCATTTCAATATCGTTCCGGGCTTTACAGATTCCAGTGTTTGTTGTCCCGAGTTTTACAGATTCTGTACCCGTTCTTCTGTCTCGTACCCGTTCTTCAGTCTCGCTCAGAATTTTACAGATTCCGGTATTTCTCCTTCCCAATTCCCTCGTCCTCCTTCCATTCCTCGTTCCCACATTCCTTGTTTTCATTTCGCGTAGTTCTAAGGTGGAGTGTTCTCACACTCTCAGATATTCTTATATATTTTTTACAGAAATGTCACTCAGGTTACAAGGGCCATTAAGTGCAAATGGTACTGGTCGTGTTGAAGTATTCTACAATGGACAATGGGGAACAATCTGTGATGATGATTGGGATATAAATGATGCTAGGGTTGTATGTCGTCAACTTGGTTATCCAAATGCTGTTAGTGCTCTTCAGGGAGACGCGGTTCCTTCTGGTTCTGGACCTATTTGGTTAGATCAAGTCGCTTGTACAGGGAAAGAGCAAAGTTTGACCAATTGCTCTCATGTCGGATGGGGAAATAACGATTGCGGGCATAACGAGGACGCTGGAGTAGAATGTACTAAAACAGGTAAAGCAATCATTTTGATGGTCACAATTACGTCTTTTTATTACTAAAGTAATATTGAAAGAGGAGGTTCCCATCACATATATGGTTTTCAGGTAGGTCTTGTGAAATAGATTACAATAATACAGTACATTAATCTACTATTAAAATTTAGAATATACAATAAGTTGCTAATGTAGTTTCAAGTCCAATCCAAAACCTGTCAACTAAAAATTGTTCTTAAGATGCTATGATATATTGAAAGGTCATTTTTAGTGCAAAGTTTTCAAACTTTGCAATTTTTGTGATGACGGGAAACTAAATTCAAACGAGCGAATCATAAATAGATGTATAAATGGATGGTGTTAACTGTCCGGGGAGGTGCTTGCAAGGGAGCTGCAATTGATATGCTATATTTTTACGATGTTCATCCAATCCAATCGGCAACATATGCTTTGTATATTATGTATAATGTTCTTTTAGTGATAATGAAACATTTTATTACTTATAAACGCTATGATAAATCGAAATTTATATGTATGTTCAAGCAGTTGTTATTGCATTTACTCACTATGCATGTGCTCCGCCCGGAATATGTATTTTGGGTTGAAGGGCCATATACGGTAAGCCTATATATGGCTGTGGCGATCAAATGATTGAAATGAGACATTTGCAAATGGCGGCCAGTTGGAAGAGTATGACTGATTTATAAATTAAACGATCAAAGTCAAGGACGCATTGGATGGTCAGACATTTGAACGTTGCTCTTGTGTCCGTGTTCATTATTTTCTATTAAAAAAACAGAGTGAGACATGGAGGAACCTCCTCTGGGAAATTTTGAGATCTAGGGCCTCGTAGACACGATTTCCTACGTTCTGAACAAATATTTTATTAGCCTGAAACCGACGACATCCAAAACAACGTTTGACAACCTTTCGAGTTAGTTGCCGCAGCCGCGCCTAGGGATCCAGTAGTATTCTCTCACACGAGCCATCGTACTACCAATTTCCCCATGGAGTGTTCTCAGGTGGGCATCTTCGACCGTTCTCTTTGTAACTGGATGAGTGTCTGGTAGATAAACCGAATATTGTCCCTGGATACGTCCTCGACACTCTAATATGCCTTGCGCAACCGATCTTAGGCGCAACCGATCTTCTTCAATGTCACAATTGGCTTGTGCTCGTTTTATCCAGAAAGCACGTTGCCCGTCAAGTTCAGCAGTGGTCAAAGGCCCTTTCACTCGTTGGTCTGGATTTCGAACATTGAATAGGAACCTTGATACCCACGCAAACACTCTTAAGATCTTGCTCATGCTCGACTTCGATAAAAGGTCGTCGAAACTGTCCTCAGCAACTTCAACGATCGGGGCAAAGACATCCCGAACAACCTTTGCTTCTGCATCACTTTCTTTTGTGGCTCTAGTCGTAATGTCTGGAGGCCATTGCTCCTTGACAGATAACCATTCCGGCCCATCCCACCAACGCTTGTTGTCTTTCACCTCACCACCTCTGCTCCCGAGGTCAGCTGGATTCTCCTGAGTAGGTACTTGGCTCCACTAGATCTGCGTTTAAACATTCATTCAGACTAGGAGCATCTGGGTGCGCACGAGCCGATGCGTCGTACACGATTCGTACTTTAGTTGACTCCGCTGTTTCTTTAACAACGGCTTTGTCCGGTATGTAGAATTCAACACCATCTGGGTGAGAATTGGCTGTTTCCACGATCAGGGGCGTAACCTGGGTCTAAACATTGGGGGGCGTGTGGATCATTTTGCCCGACGAAAGGGCGTGATCAAGACATAATGTAAAGGGGCCGGCAAAAGCCAAAAAGGTTTATGGGGGCGCTCATGCCGCTAGAAGGAATGCACAGGTATCGAGTGCTGACGGCACGACGCCACTATGGGGATATGGCGGCATGCTCCCCCAGATAATTTTGAAATGTATTGTCTCTGAAACGTCATTTTATGCACTTTGGGGGAAGATTTTATAGAATTATGATGGTTAGAAAATCAGTGTATATTAGATTAGCAAATTTTTCAAATTGCCCAAACTGGTCTTCAAGGCTTTCTGTTCTTACTCAACATGCCTTGAATGTAGTTTTGCCCGATCAACATGGCAAAATTTTCCCTACAAAGTTACAATCATTAAACATTGAGTGGATGACTCACCCCCCAACCCCAAACGCCCACCCCCCCAACTAGTTACGACCCTGTCCACGATGCCATCTGTCTTTTGTTTCTCTATAATCTCTGTATAGCTCTTGGTCATTTCAGTTTGTCGCAGTTTACGCTGTAAGTTTGCGAGTCGTCGCAAACTCCCATTTCGATTGTTTGGAAGAGGTGGGTTGGTCCCCTTCCAGAGAAGGCCAGTCTCGTACCAACCCTCTTCACTCCTCACCAGTTGCTCGCGAAACTCAGCATATACCTCTCGTTGGTCGTATTCAGGTCTATCTTCTAGGCCGAGCACATCTAATCGACACAAATCCTCGTAATCAGTATGACTTGTTTGGGTTAACAACATTTTCGAATGATCCAATTCCTTCCCTGGAGACATTATGGGTTTAGGATCATTATCCACCATGGCGACTCCTTCTAGATGCTTAAACGACTGCATTAACTCCGAATAATGTGGATTGTCAATCGTAAAGAGTTTTCCCCGTTCTACTCTGGTGACCTCCACTTGCATTTCTCTTTGCCATCGGTAGATGCAACACCTATTGTGGACAAACTAGCTTACTTCACGTGTTGAGGAGCCAAGCATCATCTCAATTTTTCGCACTTCCTTTGATTGCGATCTTCTTGGCAGTCTGTCTAGCAGGGCTGCCGAAGCATAAGAACTCCCAGCTCCCGTATCCAGTTGGGCACGGCACTCAACTCCCTCAACATTCACGTTTACTATTGGATATACCACTTGTTTGTTACCTTGTTCAGTAGCTAATAGCTTCTCTTTCGTCATGGAAATCGATGTATGGTGTTTTTTATTGCATCGTTAACACCCAGAAGTGCTTTTACATTTAGAAGCCCGATGTCTCGCTCCCGTACAATTAAAACATAACCGTTTTGTTGCTAGAATTGTCTTTCTTTCGTTCACATCTACCACACGTGTACACTCACGAGATTTGTGATTAACGTCATCACAATAAACGCACCCATGTTTCTTTGCGCCAGTGTTAAAGATTTTCTCCGATCTGTCCCTTCGCTTCCCTTTCTCTTTACCACTCTCCTCGGTGCACGGATTAATGTCTCTCCATACTCTTAGTGCCTTAACTGTGTCACCAACAGTGTTAACCACTGTGTTACATATCTTACTGTAAAATAACAACTTACAATGGCTTCTATCTGTGATAACCTACGCATTGCTTGGGTAGGGAATTATGATTCCTTAAATACATTTATCAGCGAAGATCTGAAATTAAACGGAATCTGGGAGCAACCTGGTGGGGACAAGAAAACCTTTAAGACTGACAGTATTTCGATTTTGTGGCCGCGAAAGACCAAAAGCTTAGTGCATCTGGAAGGTACTGAGGCAAGTACAATTACTCAACAGCTTTTTGCTAAGATTTACAATAATACTGTCACTACAAGCGCTAGCGAAGATATAAATACTGGCAACTCGAACAGTTCATGCGAAACTATTTCGCAATCGTCTTCGTGCAAATGTGTGAACGTTTATACCGACATCAATAACGAAGCTATTTTAACACTATCAAATTCTGTTACTCTCATCACGGAAACCATAAAACAATTTCGAGAGGATTGTGATAAAAGTCGAGAAAGCAATCGCGCCACCGATATGATGAATACATCAAATCTAATGCATAACTTAACTCATGAACAAACAATTGAAGTTAATGAAGCGAAAGATTCCAACGCCCCCGACATCAGCTTAACTGAGATTTCCCGTCAAAACAACGCTAGTCTCATAACAATGTTACATAATGCTGTAACTAGCAACGCTTCAGCCTCGGAAGTTTGCACGAGCGAAATGCCCGTTCGAAACAACGCTAGTCATGCACTAAACTTAGAAAATATATTATCTCGACGCACAACTACCCCCAAATGCCTGGTTCCATGTCCATTTTTACACTGAAAAGGTTACGGTTTGAAAGGTTCGAAATGTGACTTCTCCCATGTTAACCCACTGCAACCTTCCCAATTTTACCAACAGCAATACTATCCATCCCCTTTTCACAGTCAAATTCCATACCATCAACAAAGTGTTCCACCCGTTATGAGATATCCACATCCTTATCCCTACATGAACGACCCTTATATACTTCCCCGAATGGATACCCCAACAAGATCGTTAAAGAAAGGCGTCGTTAAAGAAGCCGTTAGACACAAATCGTGAAATATGTTTTAAACTGATTTCTTTGAACGCCCGCTCCCTTAAAAGTAAATCATCTGTTTTTATTACTATGTTTATGATATCAAACCTGAGCTTGTCGCTGTAACTGAAACCTGGTTTAACGACAAAGATACTGTACCCCTCCAACTTACTGTTTATCAGATTGTAACCGTACTGACTCGAGGGGTGGTGGAACAGCTCTGCTCTACAGAGAAACCTTGCCGGTTGAGAAAATGTCTTCCGCAATTTTGAATTCCTTCGAATTTTCGGAATGCACTATCCGTCCTCATGGATCGTTGCCTCTCAAAACTGATTATTATCTACAGACCTCCCTACTCCAGTGCTCATCCTGTCTCAATTGGAATATTCTTTGACGAACTTACTGACTATTTAGAATCGGTTATTCTTTGCCAACATTCTATTCTAATCACTGGCGATTTTAACATACATGTCGACGACCCCTCGAACGTTGATGCTCTAAGATTTCATGATATACTTGAGTCGTTTGGCCTTGAACAACACGTCCATGGTCTAACGCACAGGCATGACCATACATTGGATCTTATAATCACCAGAACTGGCGATCATATTCTCAAAGAGTCTCCTAAAGCTGATTTCTGAATTTCTGATCATATCTCTATCATATGCTGTCTATCATTGCTAAAACCGTCTTTCATTAAGAAGTCAGTACAATACAGAAAACTTAATAACGTGAATATATCCGCGTTGAAGGACGATTTACGTTCATCCAACCTATTTTCTCAAACACATTCCAATGTCAATCAACTCGCGGAAAATTTAACACAACTTTGTCAAGATTGCTAGAGGTCCATGATCCACTTCTAAAGAAGAATATTACAACAAGGCCACGTGTTCCATGGTACTCAGATGAAATCAAAGCAATAAAAAGGCGTAGAAGGAAATTAAAGCTGAAAAATTGTAGAGAAGAACGAAAAAAGAATCTAACTTAATGCAATTTAAATCCATTAAGAATGAAGCAAATCATTTGATGCATCAAGCAAAGTGTGATTTCTACACAAAGATTGTTAATGAAAATTCCCACAACCAAAGTAAATTATTTTCAGTTGCCAAGAATTTATTAGTTCCCAGAGGCAAAGTTTTCCAGACCATCAAGATAAAAATTATCTTGCTAATGAACTTGGTCAATACTTTGCCTCAAAGATTGAAACAATTCGTTCTCAACTTAATCCAAATAATTCCCACACACCAACAAGTGCATCAAATCTATGTTGACTACTGAATTTTGATCCCCTCAGTGAAGATGATGTACAAAAATTGATCTTGAACACCGGTAAGAAATATTGAAATAATCCTTGCTGTGCCGTCTCACAAGTCATTTAAATTCAATCGGAGACAGAGCGTTTAAATTTGCTGCACTGAAACTGTGGAATCGCCTTCCCAAAGAATTAAGGCTTTTAAACTCACTTTTAAGTAATGGAAGGAACGGTCGGTAAAAACAGTGAAATCTCTTCTTAAGAAATCTAAAGACCCTTATATTGCGTTAATGGCTTATCGAGCTACTCCACTCGAGAATGGTTATAGTCCAGCTGAACTTTTGTTTGGAAGAAAGATTCAAACCACACTTCCACTTGTCGCAGACAACCTAGTCCCGACATGGCCATATATCGTGACGGTCAAAGAAAGAGAAGAGAGCATAAAGAAACGACAGAAGAAGAACCATGATTCTCGTCATGGAGTGAAAACATTACCACAGCTTGCACCTGATTGTAAAGTATGGATTCCAGATCGCAAAGAGTCGGGTACGATTGTGAAAAAGTTAAATGTACCGCGCTCATATGTGGTTGAAACTCCTACCACTACTGTACGAAGGAATCGACGACATATGATCGAAGAACCTTTAAAAAGTAACAATCATAGTCAGCAAGAAAACACCAGTGAACTTACTGTAGAAACTGATAGGTCAGAAAACATTTCTGGTTATTTCACAAGATCAGGAAGACTATCTGTACCACCGAAAAGACTTGAAATTAAACATTAGACAAGATACATATATTTAAACATTATAATAAGTGTGTTTTACACATTTTAAAGTGAACAAAAAAAAAAAAAAAAAAATATATATAAGTAAATAATATGGTGGAACTGACTTTTAAAGTATCATTATATAGTATAGTAGTATATAGATCAATGACATTTAGTTCAGTCTGTGACTTGTTGAACTTAAAAGGGGAGATGTAGTATTAGTTAATATTATAATTTATGTAATTTTGTATACATACGGGTATTACTAATGTGATCCCAACTTATTGTATAAATAGAACACTTTGTAAATACAAAAGGACATGTCTTAAATACAAGACAAAAACACTACACTTAGTACATTTAAGAAACATTTAAAAACTTATTTATTTCGTATTGCCTATGATATTGCTTTTTAATGTTTACGGATAATTTTTTAGCTTGTAAATACGTACTAAATTATACTCATTTTTAACTTATAAATGCATGCAGTAGTTTCATAATAGTATGTATAATTTATTTCACAGCGCATCTGAACTTAACATTTTTATGATAATTTGCTCTCAACAAATGTGTTTTAATAAAATAAAATAAAACAATTAACTAGCTGTGCCAATCCCCAATCCTGGCAGCCTTCCTGTCCCCTCACAATATCGCTTTTTATCCCCAGTAGTTTATCAAGTACACTTCTCAAACTCATTAATAATTCATGAGCAAAACACAAAGGAAATCACCACCGTATCGTTGTCTTGATACCACGGTAATAAACACCCATAAATTAACTCAACTTTCGCGTTGAATTTCTCTTTAAATACTGGTTTGTTTGAGAAGCTATATCATACACTCGAAGTCGTTTATTATAGTGATTTAAAAACACCTCAAAGTATGTTAAAAAACTCGGCTAGCGCCTTGTTTTTCAACACACTTTTCGGTGTTTGAAATCACTATAATAAACTCCTTCTCGTGTATGATATATTACTTCTTGCCATTCCATTAACACGCTCTAATTTGCCTAGAGTCTCTAGTGACTGTACGTTATAAATTATAATAGAGTTTTGTAAAATTTATCTACCTCATTTGGTTTGGCATCCTTGACGACAGGTAATTCCAAGATATTCTGCACGTATATGCGTTCACATTTTCACTTGTTTTGCCATATTCACCTTCTACACGCGTAAAAACGCACAAATTGTAACAAGTCTGCAAACAAGTTGTTACAAATCTGTTCACAAGCTGTCAACAAGTTGTCTTCGCACTGCTTGTTCCCACTTGTTGTAACAAGTTTGGAACAAGCTGTTAACAACTTGTGACAAGCTTGATGGCATTATCAGACTTGTTATAAGGTTGTTCTAACAGGTCTGTCACAGCCATGATACGACAAGAAGGTTACAAGGTTGACAACTTAAGGTTGTAACAATATTGTTATATCAAGCATGTAACGGACTTGTTGGAACAACCTTGCAACAAGTCTGATAATGCCATCAAGCTTGTTACAAGTTGTTCCATATTTGTTGACAACTTGGGACAAGCAGTGCGGTAACAACTTGTTGACGGCTTGTTGGCAGACTTGTTACAAGACGTGAGATATTCACCTTCTAGTATTACTTTCGCTCGGCTATAATCTTCTGTCGTTAGGGGTAGCCCATCAATGTCCGCTCTTATTTTTGGCTCTACGAGTTCTTTTAAATATGCGAACTTAGTCACCGGACTGAGAAATAACAGTGCTGTCAGTTTCCGCCTTGAATTTGTTCCAAAATGGCAGCCAATTTTCGTATTTCCCATCGAATTTTGTTATAGCTAGTTTAGGTAGCTTCGTCGAAACATCTTTTTCTGGACTCTGTCTGGTTGTTTCCAATGTCTTTTGAAACTTTAATTGTTGCTCAAATAACTCGTGCTCTTGGCGCAATTTCAGTTCCTGCTTTTCTTGCTGAAACAGGAGTTCTTTTTTGTCGGCTTCGACTTTCTCAATCGCCCGCGATTTTTTCACAATCTCGTCTTTAATTCGTCTTAATTCTTGGACCATTTCGTCGGTAGCCTTCACTTTTCTCTCAATACTACTTACCCACTCGGTAATTTCTTCCTCAGATTCCTCTTTCACGATCTTTTCTTCCTCGATACTGTCTTTTAAGGTGTGACAAATATTCACTTTTGCAATTATCGAACTTTCGTGCCGCGATATCGCGTCGCTGCTGTTCCTTTCGATTACTTCTTGGTGGCAAATTCTAGAGTACGTAACTTTCCTTTATATTAAGTTCCTTCACTTTAGCTTCCATAGTCTCAATAGCTCACAAGTTTTATTGCCAAATAATCACCAGTTTTAGAGGGGTTTCGTTTACCGCCTCGTTCGTAGCGTCGCTAGGTTCTTGCTCCTGTACGAGCGAAAAATCACATAAATCCCGTTCACAGAGGTGCCACTATGTCGCGAATTATCCCCCCGAATAATGCCCGACACAACCGTTTTTATTTATATGTATTTAGACCAAGAAAATAACCCTAATTTATCACAAAATCACAAAAACTTCTCACTCTCAGACTGTTTTTTACCCCGCCGTTTTCTCGAACAATAACATTTACCGGTATAATCCGGAACTTTCCAATCCACGATAGTTCGGACTCGCGCGTCCCACGCGTGAACGAAACAAGTTAAATTATGCAAATATAAATGTAAATAATTTGTCTATATTATTGTCAAATTTCCCACATTTGAAGTATTTACTTGTTTTATCTTTTTTACTTTACCTCCTATATTAATATTCAAATTACAACAATCACCCAATTTAGCGATATTTTCTCGAGACCTATTTGTCAGGGAAAACTTGGTCGTCTGTACGAGGCTTAAGGGTTGATATATTTAGCAGAAGCCATCCGTGTACATTTTCTAGTGCTTTATTCAAATCATTTTTCACTTCTATAGCAGTTTTATCACAAACAATAATGATTGTGTCATCAGCATACAGAGCAGGCATTGAATTTGAAAGCTTTAGACCGTTTGGCAAGTCATTAATATAAAGCAAAAAGAGTAGTGGACCCAGGTTGGACACGCGTTATATTTGCCTCGTGAAAATCATTGGATATGTCGAAACAGCTCTTCTTCTTAGATAATCGAGATAATTAATTGCCTTTTTGACCTATTTGGTCAACCATGGGACATAGCTACTCCTGACTCGCCTAGTCCTCATACAGGCGTGAATATCAGTAACGTAATTGGACACACTAAATTGATTCCAAAATACATTTGGCTCATCAGATAGCCATTCGGGCATTGTCAAATATTCCATCAAGACTTAGCCAGACTGATATTAAAATCAAGAATGTAGAGAAAATGCTTCATGATAAAGTGAACGATATTATGACCGAGCTTAGCGAATTAAAAAGTCAATTTGCTGGACCTGCAAGGGTTTATGAATACGAACAACACATAACGAATCTTAAACTAGAGTTTGAAAATAAGACTTTATCAGACAAATTTATTGCTGCCTCGTGTGTAGCGTCGGATTTAAACGTCAAAGTAAAAGATCTAGAAAATGAAAAATTAAGCTTAGTAACGGCAATCAAGGTAATTCAAACGCAAGACAAATGCCATGACAATGGAAATCTAAGCAATAAGCAGGAGATCAACGGTGTATCTCGACGACGACAATGGTCAAATAAGCGAAGAATTGACAGAAGATTGCATATTAGTAGAAGATAAGTGGGATGCGACGCTCCACCTGCAATGCAACGCAAATACAAATAAAAAATGAAGCGAAAAAAACGAGGCGTCAACAAGCCAAATTTAACCGACCAGAATCAAAGCACCGAATCAAACAAGCAACATAATGAGACATGCTCACAATCAAACTCCCAAGGGTGTAATAAACCTCTTAGAAGTCCGAGTAAACAAATTACAGTAATCGCTGGAGACTCAATCTTGAAGAATGTGCATGGCTGGCGGCTATCTGATGCAAACAATCATGTGGTGCCGTGGTGGTCAAAAGATTTTCTGGAGCAACGACAACGGACATGGAGGATTACTTAAAACCGGTACTGCGAAAATAACCGAACAGATTAATCCTACATGTCGGCACAAATGACATTAATCATACACCTGCAAATCAATCAAGACTCGCCAAGAACTAATATAGTGATCTCAAGTATTCTCCCTGAATGAAGTCAACAAAACTATGAAATCCTTTTGTCTTGAGAAAGGATGGGAATTCATCGATCACAAATCAATCAATCAAACCTGTCTCAACTCACGGGGTTTGCACCTTAACCGTAAAGGAACAATTTATTCAACTATATCAGCCAAAACTAGGAAATTGTCGTAGAGGAGTCTGTTGCAACTGCACTTATAAATTTATCTTCTTGCAATAATACGTCTCACTCTAATATTTTTAAGCGTGGATTTGTTATAGCGTCATTAAATATAAATAGTCTACTTGCTCATATTGATGAACTGAGAGTTCTTATTCGCGACACAAGGATTGACATTTGAGCCATTAATGAAACTAAATTAGATTCCACTATTCATAGTAACGAAGTCTACCTACCAGGATATGAAATTGTACGGAAAGACCGCTGCCTTAATGGTAGAAATGGTGGTGGGGTTTGTTTGTATGTTCGTAGTAATCTTAGCTTTTGTGTTCGCGAACACCTCACCAGTGATAAGCTCGAATTTTAGTTATTGAAATCTCTAAGCCTCGCTCTAGGCCGTTTTTGGTAAGCACTTGGTATAGACCTCCAACTCTGCCCCCGAATTGCTAAACATTTTTGAAGATCTGACTGATAGAATGGATGCGGAAAACTCTGAGTTATATTCATTGGCCGATTTAAATTGCAATCTAATTTCGACGAGTCCTGACTCGAATACTTCCAAGTTAACAAATATTTTAGACATTTATGGGTTGACACAACTGATCACAGAACCAACTAGAACAACGCTATTCTCACAAACATTAATTGATCTATGTATCACTAACATTCCTGGAAAAGTAGTATCTTCCGGCGTTCTTCCAGTTGGTATAAGTGATCATTTGCTTGTCTATGTAGTACGTAAATCAGCATACCCAAAGGCTGCGGAGAGGATTATTGAGAGAAGAGAATTTAATGATCCTCAATTATCTTTCGCAGTTAAATTGGGATGCAGTTTGTAACGATGATAACCCAAATGAGATGTAGAGGACCTGGTCTAATTTGTTTTTGGATACAATTGACAAGCATGCCCCTTTGATGAAAAAAAGAATAGGTAAAAAAAAGGTCCCCTTGGATCACTCTAATTTATTGCATAAAATTCACCATCGAGATTACTTTATAAAGAAGTTTGAAACTACAACGGAAAAATCTATTTGGAAACTCTATAAAAAAGCGCGAAATGATGTAAATAACAGCCTTAAGGACGCAAAAAGTTATTATTTCAAAACAAACCTTGAGTTGGCTAAAAATGATCCTAAACAAACGAATTAAGTTCTCGCAATGCACTCAGATCTTCCGATGTGAACAAAGGTTCATTAAATGGTACAGAAATAACCGATGCGCGGGAGGTCTCAGAAGCCTTTAATGCTCACTTCACTGAGATAGGTCAAAGCCTTGCTAACATTATACCTACAACTAATGTTGACCCTATATCTTACATCAATCCAGTAAACAGTGTCTCTACCTTTAATACTATAGACACATAACTTGCTGGCGATCAATTAAGAAAGCTAAACACAAAAAAAGCTGCTGGACTTGACAATATTCCGTGTAAGTTATTAAAATTAGCTGCACTGACATTGTCGCTCTCTTTCTCATATTTTTAACAAATCTCTTTATACTGGTATTTACCCAACCGATTGGAAAACGGCCAGAGTTATTCCTGTTTTCATAAGTGGTGTTAAAAGCGACCCAAATAATTACCGACCAATTTCTATTATTTCAGCTGTTGCTAAAGTCTTTGGCAAAATAGTCCACGATCAATTCTCTAACTATTTAAAAAGCAATGGCTTATTAACAAAATATCAATCTGGTTTTCGAGCGATGCATAGTACTGTTACAGCGTTACTTGAGTCAACAAACAAGTGGTCGATAAATATCGACAATGGGCTTCTTAACGGTGTAATCTTTATTGATTTAAAAATGGCTTTTGATACAATTGATCATGCAATTGTTCTTGAAAAACTTGCTCAACATGGAGCTGATCATATCAAACTACATTATCTTGGTTCCAATCTTATCTATCTAATCGGACTCAGAAATGTTTCGTAAACGGTTATATGTTTCTACCAGTCTAGCAATTAATTGTGGGGTCCCTCAGGCGTCAATTATTGGACCGCTTTTCTTTCTGGTCTATATCAATGACTTACCAAACTATTTGAACAACGGCTTAGCGAGTATGTATGCTGATTACACAAACATCAGCCTACAAAGCTCCAATCTTATTGATCTTGAAGAAAGTATGAACGCTCAGCTAACCAATTTAAATACTTGGCTCAAAGCAAATAGATTAAGCTTCAATATAGCCAAGACTGAATTTATGCTCGTTGGCTTTCGTCAGAGGCCAGTGAACTTAATATACATGTAGAGAATACTCAAATCGAAAGAGTCAACCATACGAAATCTTTAGGATTAACAATTGATGAAAACTTAAACTGGAAAGATCATATTAATGAAATCGCTAAGAAAGTATGCTCAGGAATAGGTGCTCTTAAACGAGTGAGGCGTTTTATTGACAGGAATACTGCGGTGAAAGCCTATAGGGGCTTAATCGAGCCCTACTTTAATTATTGCTCGCCGGTATGGGATGGCATTGGTGGTCAGTTGAGCAGCAAACTACAAAAGTTACAAAATCGGGCTGCTCGTGTGATTACCAGGCTCTCTGGTAGAAGACCGCAAATTCGTGTATATATGATGGGAGTGGCGCCAGTTTAAAGTATAGGCAAATATCAAGACTTTTTCGCGGCATCTATAGTTCGATTGGACTAATCAAGGTGTTTGTAAATGGAATATAGGAACAAAATTTATTATTTATATACATTTTTATAGTACTACAACAAGTAAAGTTATCGCATAAATTAATATAGTATGGTAATATATGATACTCATAAAAATACTGTTAATATCATTTCAATGGCCACAATGACGTTTCATGTGGCGCACATTTTAGCTTGAAACATTTTAACTCGACATCATAAGTTTTCCCCTCAATATAATTTATCATTTGCAAGATTGTACAAAATTCTCCACTTACTTTTTCAATTGATGTAAACGAGGCTATTCATAATACAGTAAACCCCGTTATATCGAACTTTCTTATCTCGAACTCCGCGCCATCTCGGCGAACTTAACCTCATCAGTTTTCCGTGGATTTACCAATACTATTTCAATCATTTCTACTCGGTTATCTCGAACTTGGTTATCTTGAACTCCGCGCTATCTCGAACTTAACCTCATTTCCCGTGGATTTACCCATACTATTTCAATCATTTCTACTCGGTTATCTCGAACTTGGTTATCTCGAACTCCCAGCTATCTCGAACAAATTTTGCTTCCCTAAACCGAATTTGCCCGGTTATCTGCAACTTTAATGACACCAGTTCGCTGTATTTATTAGGTAATACATGCAAGCATTTGATTTTACAACGTAAGCATGCATATACGTAAAATGGACTATAAAAGTGCATTCTCTTTACAGCAAAATTATTTAATAGACTGTATTGACAGTGTTTGTTGTATATTTCGCAAATAACAGTGGTATCAATGTGTCATTCGAGCAGCCACGTTAATTTAATTTCATCTAATAGTTATTTTAACTTATATCTTTTTGTAATTTGATATTGATTCGGATATGTCGAACCCCCGCTATCTCGAACATTTTGTTGTTTCCCATGGCTGTTCCAGATAGCGGGGTTCTACTGTAGGGTCGTTGACTTGGCTTGATAACTTTTTAAACCGTCCTTAGTTTTACAAATTCTGCCTTTAAAATCTTTTCGGGTTTTACAGATTCCTGCTATTTTCGTTCCGGGTTTAACACATTCCGTCTTTCAGTCTCATACCCATTTTTAGCCTCGTTCAGGATTTTAAAGATTCAGGCTTTTCTCTTTCCCAGTTCTCTCGTTTCCCCCATTCGGCATTCCTTTTTTTTTCATTTAGCGTAGTTATAAGGTGGAGTGGAATAAGATGTAGCATTTCTTTATTATAGACTCTCTAATTTTACCGATTGCAATTAGAAATCGGTCATTTATAGCTACTATCATTGACCTCATACACTCAGATATTCTTTTGTATTTTACAGCTACGCCTGTGTCACTTAGGTTACAAGGGCCATTAAGTGCAAATGGTACTGGTCGTGTTGAAGTATTCTACAATGGGCAATGGGGAACAATCTGTGATGATGATTGGGATATAAATGATGCTAGGGTTGTATGTCGTCAACTTGGTTATCCAAATGCTGTTAGTGCTCTTCAGGGAAACTCGGTTCCTTCTGGATCTGGACGTATATGGTTAGATCAAGTCGTTTGTACTGGGAGAGAGCAAAGTTTGGGGAATTGTTCTCATGACGGTTGGGGAAATAATGATTGCGGGCATCACGAAGACGCTGGAGTAGAATGTACTAAAACAGGTAAAGTTATTATAGAATTGTTATATATTTTTCTATTATTTTTAACAAATGATGGAAATATAGCGTATGTCCGCCACGGATCGGTAATTTAACGGCGTACGCACGTTGTTTTGGCATTCCTGATAGAACATGGATCGATTTCTTAACGTCGCAGTCAGTATATATAACAGCCAAGAGTATATCTGGATGATCTGTACGTCGTTCACAATTTTTACTGAAACGGGCTATGACTATAGAACAAGAAATAGCTTCATAAACATGCTTTGGTACCTAGAAAAACAGGGAAAACCTGCCTCTGGAAAGTTTTGCGTGTGTTATTCAAATTTTACAAAAAGTAGAAAACACTGAAAAACTTGTATCTTTATAAATTTATCTTGTCTTGTACGAAAATATTACATACCTAACTTGTTCATATACTTTTATGTCACAAGTTTTTATACACTCAATTGCTAACAGATTAGACACCTAATTAAATAATGTAAAAGACCGACGTATTTGAGTTTAAAGTTAAAATAACTGTTTTAAAATGCGGTTGTTGCGCCCCGATGCAGATATAAACAAAATGGGAATCTATGATTTCCCTAACTTTGGCAGGATGTAAATTACTTAATTTGTGGTATATACTTAAAGAAAATTGTAAAAGATTCATCTTTTCCTACATGTTCAGTTTCAGAATACAGTGTCAATAATCAATAAACAAGCTTGATCAAAAGAAAGCATCAAAAACGACGTGTAGTATTATTTGCATGATTGTTTCACATTGTCAACCTTTTAAAACAAACAAAATGATCACTTACTGCTATTTGCGAAAATTTTAAGCTCAAAATGACGATCTGTAGTCCCATTTCGTAAAAATAAGCATTTTTCCACTTTCGAAGAGTGTTTCACCTATACTTTTAGCCTGCGAACAGGCCCTCGTTGCTAAAAGAAGGGCCAGCACGGAACCATGTGTTTTCTTCGTAGTGGCGTTCGTACCTCGCACGTTCGCTCAGCCACTGATCTCAATAAATAAGCTGAGTGCGACTTTTTTTCTTTTCCTTAAAAGCGCCTGGGTACGAGGCTAGCGTTCGTATAGAAACGCAGTCTGCTGATTAGCTTAAGCACATGAGGCCCAGGCTCTATTTGCCCGCGCCCGCCTGTGACTTCCTTATAACGAGGGAAGGAGGGAAACATTGAGCCCAAAATAGCCCAGACTTAGCATATGTTACACGAAACTATCCTCGATTTTTCGCCTTTAAATGCATTTCTTTCGAGATTAATCGATATCCCCTGCAAGAATGATACCGTACAACTCTCAAAACAACAATGCTTTAATCAAAGAGCTTAAATTCGCTCTAAAATCCGTGAGGGAATGACAAAATTTGGCAAAAATGTATCCGCGTGCCTGGTTTGCTGTTAAAGAACCGGAAGTCGTTGAACAACTCAAAATACACTCAAACCTGATTGGACAACTTTGAAATTTGAAATTTTTGTTGATATTCGTTGTCCAATCAAATTCTCAAAGATAATTTGAGAAAGAACACCAAATATTTAACCATTAGACAACGAGGCCGAGTTGGCTATTTAACAATTAGCCTGACCATATTAGTCTAGGACCTGTATATGAGTTTGTATGCATTTCATTTAGGACAGATAATCTCAACTGTTTTAGGGCAAGTTGACCATGACGGTCAACATGGTAACGCTGCCCGAACCCCAATCCGGGGCGAAACGTCCGAAACGGACCACACCCAAAAACGACGCTTTCGCCATGGTGCTATCTACCAAACCATAAAAGCTTTGGCTATTCTGAGGTGCTTATATGGTTCAGAGATAGTGCTTTTAGGGGGGGTCATTGGTAAGTGTGAAATGCCTAGCACTGATATTTCACAAGAAAATGACCATACAATACTCATGGTCAAACGTCAATTTGTGGCTTACAACTTCAGATAAACAGCAGTGGACCTACATTACCTTTTTTCCTAAATCTTTTTGATAGAAACATAATTGGTACTTATTTAAGTATATTACCACTGTTTTGGTGTAAAATAGTAAATATTTTGTGACCGAAATAATAATTTGAAATGTACCTACCTCCTGCAAATGGACGTATTTGGCCAAATTCGCCACTTTACTCCGCTGTTTATCACCGATACTCGTTGAAATCCTTCCAAATATGTAAGTCAGTTCAGACATAATGGTATCAAGCACATTTTAAACAAGTTTTAACTAGGTTTCAAGTAGATCCTAGCTGTTTAACCATTGACAAGGTAAAACCTCAACTTTGTCCAAATTCGGCGCCATTGTGTCATCCCGTGTCGGTTGTCAACAATTCGGCCTCGTTATTCTTCGATCCAAGCCATTTCGATTACACTAGTAACAAATTTAACCCTTTATTATGGGTATGAAGATAAAAATATGAATAAAAGATACGAAATGCAGCATTTTACCTCCCTGTAAAATGTTGCTTACGAGTCTTTCAAAACATTCCGTACAAATCTCACGTGAGCAAAGTGACAGGCCGTGACAGGGGGGTGAATGTTTTTCACGAAGATAGAAGAAGGCTGCGTGTGACAACAGGACCCAAGCTGACTTAATTAACTTTAGTTGAATATAGACTAAAAACTGAACTATTAGTGAAAGATAACTCTAAAATACATCCTAAACTATACTGTTATTTACTGAATACTACTTTTTTAAACTAATAACATATTTTTTTCTACATTTCTGTCCTCAGTTTTGTAAAAGTATAAACAGAAAAAAGTTCAACACTACTAACCAATAATATAAATGCTTGATAATATATACCTGTAGTTATTTTCATTAATATAATATTAGTAACATTCTAAAAATAACAAGTCAGAGTTGCAGTTTATACTTGACGTTAAAATATGAACTTTATATAATATATTTGGACAAAAAATGTAGAAAAAAATATGTCATTAGTTTAAAAAAGTAGTATTCCGTAAATAACAGTATAGTTTAGGATGTATTTTAGAGTTAGCTTTCACTAATAGTTCATTTTAGTCTATATTCAACTAAAGTTAATTAAGTCAGCTTGGGTTCCGTGTTGTCACACGCAGCCTTCTTCTATCTTCGTGAAAAACATTCACCTCCCCTGTCACGGCCCTGTCACTTTGACCATAGACAATCCAGAAGACACTCTTCTGGATTGTCTATGCTTTGACCACGCGAGATTTGTACGGAATGTTTTGAAAGACTCATAAGCAACATTTTACAGGGAGGTAAAATGCTGCATTTCGTATCTTTTATTCATATTTTTATCTTCATACCCATAATAAAGGGTTAAATTTGTTACTAGTGTAATCGAAATGGCTTGGATGGAAGAATAACGAGGCCGAATTGTTGACAACCGACACGGGATGACACAATGGCGCCGAATTTGGACAAAGTTGAGGTTTTACCTTGTCGATGGTTAAACAGCTAGGATCTACTTGAAACCTAGTTAAAACTTGTTTAAAATGTGCTTGATACCATTATGTCTGAACTGACTTACATATTTGGAAGGATTTCAACGAGTATCGGTGATAAACAGCGGAGTAAAGTGGCGAATTTGGCCAAATACGTCCATTTGCAGGAGGTAGGTACATTTCAAATTATTATTTCGGTCACAAAATATTTACTATTTTACACCAAAACAGTGGTAATATACTTAAATAAGTACCAATTATGTTTCTATAAAAAAGATTTAGGAAAAAAGGTAATGTAGGTCCACTGCTGTTTATCTGAAGTTGTAAGCCACAAATTGACGTTTGACCATGAGTATTGTATGGTCATTTTCTTGTGAAATATCAGTGCTAGGTATTTCACACTTACCAATGACCCCCCCTAAAAGCACTATCTCTGAACCATATAAGCACCTCAGAATAGCCAAAGCTTTTATGGTTTGGTAGATAGCACCATGGCGAAAGCGTCGTTTTTGGGTGTGGTCCGTTTCGGACGTTTCGCCCCGGATTGGTGTTCGGGCAGCGTTACCATGTTGACCGTCATGGTCAACTTGCCCTTAAACAGTTGAGATTATCTGTCCTAAATGAAATGCATACAAACTCATATACAGGTCCTGGACTATATAGGCTTGTATAATCACCGAACCTGAGGCGACTAATTGTATTAATAGAAATTTCAAAGAGAAAAGCAAACACAGAAAGTTATGAGGTGAGTTGAAAAGGCTATAGTACAAAATTCAGCGCTTTTCTCAGCGGCCGGTTTACTGCATGCCAGCAATGCTCGCACGAGTGTGAAAAACATATCGAAGCAAAACAAAAACAAACAATTTGTTGAGAAAAATTCTTTGAAAGGGCTCAAATACAAAATAGAATGGTCTTAAAAATCTATCACGGCTAGATTTTTGCTCAACATAACAGTATAAATGACGAATATTTAAAACTTTGATTCAGGGCTCAAAAAAAGATTTTTGTTTTAAATTCAGCAGCTCGCGAAGAAGCCATTTTGAAAAAATCACTTTTTGGACGCTCAATTTCGATCAATCAGAATGCGGGAAAAGCAATAGCCAACCTCACAATTTCTAATTGTATTAGACAGTATAAATCTACTAGTATATTTGAAGCTGTAGCCTAGTGTAGGAATAAAATAAGAAATTGTTTAGGGAAATTTAAGAGCATTCACGAGCATTATAGATGGCTTCCTTCGTCTTTCGCGCTGGGGGCTTGTTTATTGAAAAAGGCGAACGCCCGAGTAAAAATTCACTAAAAATTTACGACTTGTGAGTTAAAATTTTCCAAAAAACACACCGTCTAACAACCATTATATCGAAGGAAAGTTTCAAGTCATATCTGGCTAATAGAAATAAATAAAAAAGGCTTAAAAAGGCCAAATCGTTAGATATTTTAAAACTGTAAACAATATGTTTTATGGCGGGAAATCTCGAAACACATAAAATTATATCATTGAAACGGACAAAATTTATAGCTAAATGGATGAAAACATTCTTAAATCAAAACTGTTTTCTCTCGCTCTTCGCTACTAGTAGTTATTGCCTGGTGGCCCTCTAGTAGGGAACCAATCAGAACGCAGGATTTGTAATAGTCTACTAGTAGGTTTATCAATACTAATTAGTACAAATATATAGAGTTGATGATTGCGGGCGTAAATATGTTCTTGGCCCGTTTTAGACTTATTTAACCCGAGTGGCCGAGGCGACGGTTAAAATGTGCCAAAACATCGCCATCCTGCTAGTGTTTCTTGACATTGTATTTATAAACTGTTTTGAGAACTATTTCTACAATTTGGTTTCGTTTGATAAAAACAAACTTGTATTTATTTCATTGCTTCTATAGTTATGCAATAGTACGCCAGACATGCTTTCCCGTGATTTCGAGTATAGTTTCGTGCACGTGGTCATTTTGCTAGACGTGCTGTGCTCCAAGTCCCTATTTAAGCAAATTTATAGACAATATAAATTTAAGTTAATGAGACAACGCGTTGAAGCTAGTATGTTAAGCAAGATAACAGATAAGTTTCTGTTTCAAAAGCGGTGATCCCTTCCGCCCAGGCCTCAAGGAACGCATTGTTTAGTTTTACTTATTGACAGATAGTTCAAAGATCATTTTCATCATTGGGCATGCTCTCAAGTGGACAGCCCTTGATATTTCATGGTAACGCTTCCTACTAACAAATTGACCAATCATAACGCGCAATATAATACAAGTTAATTAACGCATAACTTGCAGGATGCTAACAAGATCATATCATTTATACTGAGCGCTTCGCTTACTCAAGTTATTGAAAGAATTTTCAAGATGAAGGTTTACCGTTTATGCACGCGAACTGCTTTGGACGGCGATTTCAGATGGTATGATGCCGCGGTGCGCGATCTAACGATGGACATATTATCGTGTAAATACAACAACAAGCAGTGTGGACAGCGACGACGCAGTTTGTCCAACAGAACTCAACGGCAACGCGAAGCAAGTACCGGCATCTATTCCTCTCATGGTCAAAGAAATATATCAGTTTAAATACGTATAAAGTTGGCCCTACACAACGGAGTGGCTGCGGGGCATTATAACAGAAAGAAACGCTACGACCAGCTGTGGATATCATATAACACTGGGATTAACAGAGAATCGCATGCTGGATTATACCACTAATTGATACAAAATGTTTAGTTAAGAGGGGCCGGATTTGCCATCGCTTAGCTTGGGTATTGTAAGTATACAGGCGAATTCAATTGATTGCGTTATATTTCGTTTTAAACCAACATAAAAATTCATGTCCCATTGTCCGCTATAACGAGAGTTGACTGTTTATGTCTGATATATTAAGGGCCTGTTTATAATAATAATCTTTATTCATCAAATACCAATACAGGCACATATGAAATTACATGAAAAAGATACAAAACGTATCGTTATAATAACTATAAAATATTGTAAGATTATAAAATATCACACTCTTTATATTATACATATAATAATATGCACGTTTACGCAATGTACTGTTTATCATATAATAGGAGAATATCATGGAAATATTTTGCTATTATTTTCATAATGGACTTATCGTGAATATTTAAAATATATAAGAACAAATTATTTGTATCAAATAAGCGGAAAGAGCTATTGATACTATATAAATTATTTAAAAAAGTGTTTCGAGTTTCTGCAATTTTTTTATTGGAGCATGACATTAAATAGTGGAATTCATCTCCAATTTCATTCGATTGACATACAGTACAAATCCTTTCATCGTATGGCGTTTTATTATATCGGCCATATTCAACCGGTAGTTTGTGTGCGGATATTCTCATTTTTGTTATTGCTTGACGATGTTTAACATTACATACTTCATGGAGATATTTTTCAAATACAAATTTATTCTTAACTTGTGCGAGGGTTCTTAATTTACCACTGTAACGACTTTGTTCAATCTGATCTTTCCAGAAATCAGTGAAGTAGGCAAATAACCTATTTTTTAAATATTTACCTAGATTATGTAAACTTTCAAGTGGGAGAGAAATACCGTTTAGTGATTCCAAATCAATGTACACATTTAATAGCCTGAGTATTTGATCGGATATTAAAACTCGCTGTCTCTCCTACAAGAGTATTCATATAATCCGGAGTTTCAATTCGTATCCAATACTTTGTCACTAAAGTAGAGACCTGTACTATTAGAGGAACTTTACCCAGTTCACCATATACTGCTAGGTTTGTACTCTTAGAGTGGACTCCGAGTATACGTTTAAAAAATTTCAACTGTAATGATTCCAGTTTATTTACCATATTGAGAAATCTCTTTTGGAAGAGTTCAAACGAAGAGATTTTACCTAATAAACCTACACCCCAGATTTCACAACCATATAATAAAACTGGAACCACCATTGAAGAAAATAGTTTTAGTAAAGTTTTAATCGGTATATTCTCTGCATTTGAAAGTTTGTGCATTAGGCAATTGTAAACACGTAATGCCTTGCTGTATAACATTGTTATCGCTATCTTAAAATTACCAATATAATGAAAAGTTAATCCTAGATACGTATATTCGTTTACACAAGTACCACTTGAACGAGATAAATTGTCGTCTTTGGGACTGTGTCCCGAATATCAGAATTTTCGGTTTTTTTAGGTTAATTTGTAATTTCCATTTCTTAGTATATAATTCAAGTTTTTGAAGGCATTGTTGTAGCCCAGATTCTTATTCTGACATTATGACCAAATCGTCGGCATATAATAAACAACTCAACTCAGTGTTTCCAAACTTCAAAGGTTCACAGGTAGTATTAAACAACTTAGGTATATCATTGATGAAGAGGTTAAACAGAGTTGGACTTAGATTACATCCTTGTTTCACACCAATATGGGATTGAAAGAATGGGGTGACACCTTGTTCGAGCTTAACCGCTGATTTAACAGAGGAGTACATGTTTAGTAAAATTGTGATAAATTTTCTGCTACATCCGTAGTTTATCAGTTTAAAAAATAAACCTTCTCGCCAGACACTATCGTATGCTTTCCTGAAGTCTACAAAACATGTAAACATTGGTTTTCGTCTTAATTTATAACTGTCTATCAATGTTTTAAGAACGAGCAGATGATCAGACGTTCGAAATCCATGTCTAAAACCTATTTGGTACTTATTCAAAATTATACTGTTTTCTTCCAGAAAAAGATTCAAACGTGCGTTAAGAATTGAAGTGAAAAATTTCCCTAAACAGCTAGAAATGCAAATGCCTCTGTAATTTCCAGGATCACTTTTGTTTCCCGATTTGTGTATAGGAGTAATAAGGCCTTCCGACCATATTTTTGGAAAAACTCCACTAGATAAAATCTTATTAAATAATTTCACATAGTGAGGAGCTAAACTAATAGATGATGTTTTAATAATTTCATTATTAAGTGTATCGTTTGCGCTTGCCTTATTAAGTTTGAGTTTTCTAGAAATGTCGCCAATTTCTTTTAAAGAAATAGGTTTGTCAAGAATCTCAACACTACAGGTCGCCCAAAGGTTAACATCTCTAACTATTTGAGATTCAGCACTATTGCTCTCAGCGGAAAAATTAATCTTATTTTGGTCATGGAAATAATTAAACCACTCAACGGACGATATTTCATTGGAACCACTAGTGCGATTTGATTTAATGGAGTTAACAAGGTTCCAAAACTCTTTCGGATTGCTATCTGCCAAGATTTTAATTTTATCCAATATGTTACTATGAAAGTTCCTCCTAAGTTTTCTAGTTAATTTTTTGTATTCTTTTTTCTTAGTAAAAAACAGGTGTCTTATAAAAGGGTTATTTGGTTGACTTGATAATAGTTTCCCTAAGTTTCGTAGTTCTTTTTTAAGACGGTAGCAGTTATTATCAAACCATTTCTGCTTTGGTATTGAGTTCGTTTCTGCTTTATTAGATTTCTTCTTCAGTTTTTTAAAAGGTATTATTTTTCTAGCTGCTTTGCTAATAGTTTCTGTAAAATCATTAGCTAGACAGTTGATGTCTATCTCATTATCGTTCGAGGGAGCGAAAATTTTATCCAAATGATCATTCATTTCTTCAGTATTAAAGATATTGTGCAATTCTTCCCTAAAACTGTCATTCCATTGGAAGGCTAAAGGGTGTGGTGTTAATTCTATATTAGAACCACAAGTCACTAAATCTGAAATAGTAGCCTTTATAGCGAAAGACAGAAAACAGTGATGTGAAAACTCTGTGAAGGATGAAACAGAAAAATGACTTAAAGAAGAAAAAAGACTCTGAGCAACAATAGTATAATCTACAACACTCGATCCATTGTAAGTGTGACATGTGAATTGTCCAACAAAATCACCCTTAGACCTCCCATTTAGGGTGATCAGGGAATTTTCACAACATAATTCAACTAGAGATCTCCCATATACATTTGTGCCACAGTCTTGAGAATTGATCCCGGCTTGGCGAGATGGGACAGTTGCCAAGATCCCGCTTGTAATATAAACTCTATTGAATGTTTATATGATCCCGCTTCTATCCCGCCTAGACAGGATCCCGGCGTCTGTTGCCAGGATCGCGCCTAGCCGGGACGACAAATTCCCATATAAACAGTCTATCCCGGCCAGGCGGGATGAACTTTTCTTCTGAGCATGCGTAAATCCCTTTTCTGCAAGAAAATATGACGTCAAGCACTTAACTGGCTTCATCCCGGCAATGTATTTTGTCCATATAAACACGCCATCCCGCACAGGCGAGTTTCCCGGCTAGACGGGATGAAAACGTCCCGTGCCGCCTAGACGGGATCATCTAAACAGTATGTCTCGTTCTCTCGTTTTGTTAATGCGCATGCAGCTGGTAATATATTTGATTGACGTATTTGAGTCCAAAGTTCGATCATTGTTTTGAGGCCGGAAAAGCTCGGCAGCTTGATCACACACTATATACACCCTATAATCTTATGATTATAGAAAAGAATATCATCCGTCGCTAAATTGGCTGCACCTATCTTGTTGCATGAATTATAATGATGATAAAGTTAGTTACTTAGTTCATAACAATAGTTCATCCTTTGAAAGCATGCCAATACAAATAAGCTGTTTGTGCTTATAACATAAGATTGAATCACATTCTCTATGATCTGATGTTGCTTGAATCACATTCTTTATGATCTGATGTTGCTTGAATCACATTCTCTATGATCTGATGTTGCTTGTTGACATTTCGATAATATATTGTTTCAGATGTAGATAGAGACCTAGTTTTAATACACATATGGTCTATATGCCTACAAAATTTGTTTGGCACATTTTATGCATGATCCGCATTATATTTGCTTGGTTTGCATGAAACCAAATATCTAAAGCCGAGGCTCAAGCTATTTTCCAATGTCAAAGCCTGCATGCATACAACATCATACTATATTTTTGGTTTTTATCGAGTGAACAATCAAAACAAAACGATTTATAGAATACTCAAATAAACAAATATATAAAAAGACGTATGCCTTTATAGTCAGCTCTGTTTGTCGTGTTATCAACACTCCAATCGAGAACTTGTAAGATAGAAGCTTCGTGGGGAAGCTGCTGGTTAATTGTCTTGGCCCCATCCAGGTTTCCTGTATCGTAGGTTTTTCCTGGCCTCCCTGACATTCCAGCTGTAATATGAGTGATGGTAATGCTCAAATCAGCCACTGTGACAATAAGGCTAAATACAGAACAATTCTTAATTTTAAAAAATGGGGAGAGGGTCTCTTCGTCTATGAGGAATACACATTCTGTGTATTTCTGGGGTTGAAGTCTCCAAAATGTCAACTTCCAATTCAGGTCCATAGACTCAATATACGTCACACATATACCATATAATTAAGGACTGCCCATATAGGGGTTTATTCATTATAGCCCCTTGGTCAGGTTAAGGACTGCCCATATATGGGTCTAGCGCCCTGGGTCAGGTTATTAATGACTGTCCATAGGAGTTTCATTCCCCTTGGTCAGGTTAAGGACTGTCCAAGTGTTTCTTGGTTCAGGGTCGTCAGGGAATAGCTACCGCTGGCAAGGCTCTGCGTTATGGTCAGAGCATTCAGTTCAGTCATCAGTTCAGCTTAAGGTGTGCGTGAGTAGGGATGATGTTTGTCGTAATATGAGTCTTCACACCCCAGAACCCCTTCTCCCACAAAATATGTTTTGTTTGAATTGTGTTTTGATAAATATGTTTTATATCAACAGCTTTGGTCATTAACTGTATCTGATTCACATTTATAGCTCGAAGGTTGAGAATTTTGTTTAGTTTTCCAGCATGGCTTTAAGCCATTCCGTCTCGTCGCGTTAAAATTCAGCGGGTTCAGATGCATTTTGGCAAGTGATATATAAAATTCATTATAGCCCTCAAAATACGCCATAAGCAAACGTCCGCTATTCGATAAATGTATTATTATAGTTGTTGCAATTATATTTTAATTTATTTGTATATGTTGATATATATTTTGATATTTTTTTCTGGAGTATTTAAATACATATTATATGTGTACGGCTGGCTGCTTATCTAGTACCAACGTTTCTTCGTTGTACGCATCACGCGTCAATTTGACATGCACTTGACGTCTTTGTTTATTTATACCCGGTCGACGCTGATTGGTTCGCATTTCATGGCTAGGGAGGAAAGTTGAGGAACGAATAAAACACCTGGTTCCGTGCAGGCCCTTCTTTTATCACCGAAGGCCTCCTTTTAGCATCGAGGGCTAATACTTTACTTTCGACATTTCGACGAGTGACACTTGCCAGACACGCGCCAGAGCAATTTGCGTGGCACGTGGGATTGCGTTAGCGTGGGGATAAAAGCATCAAAGGTTCCGACTCGAGTTCCATATCTGTTAATCTTTAATCTGCGCTTTGGGCTCACTTTTTTCGAATTTGCCTTGTAACCAGGCCTGACTCAAGATGGCGGCCATCAGTTGCTAAGAAACTTATCGTCCTTTTTACGGAAGAAAATACGCATCAAATTTTGAAATGTATTATAATATATATGTAACATACATGAAGTTTTCTAGTGCCTCAAATCTATAATTATATATTTTTAACATAGTTAATAAGACATGTACTGGTGTCGGAGAGCCAACCTTGTATCCAGGTTTGTCGGAGAGTCAGGAATAGTCGTAGATGAAACGCAATCAGTATTAATATAGAACCAGCGTTAATATTTTTCATTGGAACAGTATTAAAATAATTTAATATTAAAGATATAATCATGACCTGGAAAACTACGGGGAGTATAAGCGAAGGGATTATTATTAGGGCTTAAGGTGATACTTAAGGAGAAATATAGTTAGGGTATGGGAGAATAATAAATATTTTCTAAGACTAAACTACATGAATATAGATATAATTAGAATAAAATATCAACACATGCAAAATATATACATTTAAGAGATTTGGAAAGGATAAAAGGAGTGTTAGAGTTTTAGAATTATTGATTTGCGTTTAATAAACGGTATTTTTCAAGTGACCCAAAATATTATTCTGCAGACCTCTGGGACACAGATTAAATATGAGCAGATGTGGAACTCGAGTCAGAAACGTCCCCACCCTGACGCAATTCCACGCGCCACGCAAATTGCTTTGACGCGTGTCTGACAAGTGTCACTCGTCGAATTTCTTAACAAAAGTATTTGGAGAGGTAGTGTTCGAAAGTTGAAAAATGCTTATTTTACGAGTTAGCGACTTAGCGCTGTAGATCGAAAATGGCAGTAAGCCGTTTGTTTTAGAAACAAGTTTTAGCTTCTCAACAACTTATATTTATCGTTGAAAGCGGGATTTCAGAGGTAGAGTGTGAAACGATCATGCAAATGTTACCTCGTACCATACAGGTTACTTTTTGCCAGCTAGGATCGCCAATAATGATTCACCACGCGTTCTGCTCCAAAACACTTCATTTATATAGTTATTAAATATTTTATGACTTTTACATCTGACTTCGTATTCTTAGATGTTACCTCTTCAACGATCTGTGTCGAACTCCCTTAATTATTCTCAAACATACTCTATATGTCATGCACTGTATTACTTATTAACTAATATTAAAAATTGCTATATTTCCTGTTGTTTACGTTCTATGATAATGACGTCATGAGTTTAACTCTTATAGACATTATATACATTATTATAAACTAACACAATCTCACACATTCCCCCTCCAGAGTGAGTGTCGTCCCATGACACTCAACATAAGGAATGGATGGTACCATGTGGTACTTCATAGTGGAGTCCTTTCCATGAAACTATCTTGGCTATTAATGCTCCAATTTTGCTGCAGCTATATTCACTGGCATAAACAGTTCACCTTATACTTGATAGTTTCGTAAGATACTAAATATCTTAAGATAATAAACTAGTTATGGAGCGTTTTTTGTTTTTTTTATATAAAATAATAGAATGTTCAGTAAATCGGCGTTGTATGTCCAGGGAATGGTGGAATTTGGTTAGGGAAAGGCCATGTTTGTAGTGGTGGGAAAGGAGGTGCCTGTAAAAGCAGTGGGTAAGGGTAAGGGAAAGGAATATGGTGGGGATGAAAATGACTTGGAGGGTTTAGGTAGGGATTGGGTTGGTTAGGAAGCCAGGGGTGCGGGGGGGATGGTGCTGAAATCAAAAACATCAGAGGTTCGAGGAGGTTAGGCTATAAGTAATAATTTCGTGCATGTCGGTGTCGGCGTCGTGCGCGTTGGTAGTCTCTTTAGGTAGGATGAATATCTCATCATCGGGGTTGGGGTTCTAGTCTTCAGGATTTTCTCGGTTCAGCAATAGGAACGTCAGAGTTGAGGATCAATCATGGGGTCGTCTTGAACTTGGTCATTCAGAGTGGAAATTTTCGATCGGAGGGGGGTGATCTGTGGGAGGGTGGGTGCAGATTTTGGGTGTGGAGGACTGGTACTACTTTGGTAGGTGAACTGGTCACTGTACTCGTCATCATAGGTTGGTGTCATCATAGGTGGTGGGTTGTGTGGGTTGACGGGCTGCGGGTCGTCGTGGGGCTTCCTGGTGGTTGTCTACAGGCAAATAGTCACAAGGGAGAAGTAGGTTGCGGTGTAAAACCCTGGTCTTTCCGCCTCCTCTCTCTGACTCCACTTCGTAGACGGGACTTTCGGTGCCTCGCCGCTTGACCACAACGTGGATGTCATTCTCCCAAAACGATCTTAGCTTACCCGGTCCACCCCGTTCACTAAGATTTCGTACCAACACGCGATCTCCTGGTTCCAAGACTGAGCTTCGAACCCAGGGTTCGAAGCTCAGTCCACCGATCATAGCTTTTCTTGGCTCGATCACCTTTTTCCACAATCTTTCTTCCAGCCAGCCGGTACGCTTATTCCATTGATCTTTTCCATTCCTTCGCGTATTGCGGGTAGTCGTGTTTTGTAGATGGTGTTGTTTGTGTTCGACAAATTAGATCAATGGGTAGGCGAGGATGTCGTCCAAAGAGTAAGAAAAACGGAGAAAAGCCAGTCGTATCATTGCGGGTGCTATTATATGCATGCACAGCTTTACTGACGTGATCTTTCCAGCGTGATTTTTCAGTCTCAGGTAACGTACGAAGCATGTCTAGCAGTGTCCTGTTAAACCGTTCAACCTGTCCGTTTCCTTGAGGGTGGTATGGGGTTGTGCGACAATGATGAACACCGCAGAGATTTTCCAGCTTTTTCATTAGGTTGTTCTCGAATTCTCCGCCTTGGTCATGATGGATCTTGGCTGGAAAGCCAAAACGAAGGATGTAGTCGTTGTATAGTTTCTCCGCGGCCACGGTCTTTGCTGACTTATTTCGGGTTGGGTAAGCTTGGGCGTACCTGGTAAAGTGGTCAACAATCACTAGGATATATTCATGCCCTCCGCTCGATCTTTCAAGGGGGATGAAGTCGAGAGAAACTAACTCAAAAGGTGAGGTTGTGATGATGGGTTGGAGAGGGGCTCTAGTCTTAAGTTTTGGTGGTTACTGCTTAACGCAACGGCAGATATTTCGAACATAATGTTCGACGTCTCTTTGCATTCGTGGCCAATAAAAGCGCTCTCGAGCTAAATGTAAGACACGCTCTGATCCAAGGTGAGCCATGTTATGCAATTCTCTCAAAATAGTCCTGTGGTACTTCTTAGGGAGTATAAGCTGATCACCAGACTCGTTCTTTCGTCGTAAAACGCCATCTTTGTCAATGAACAGCTTCGACCATTCACGAAGAAGTAGCTTGGTCTCGGGTGATTCTCCTGCCGTCTGAGAGGTTGGAGGACGTTGTTGGCTTTTAACAAAGCCATACACTGGGCTCATAAAGGGATCTTTAAGCTGCGCATGTCGGATGTCGGTGACGTCAAACTTTTGAACATTGTCCGCAATTGGCTTAGGATCATCTTCGTGTAGTACTGTTGGATCAGTGGTCAATGATGATGCCCAGTTAATCTGCGTTTTCTCTTGTAACAGTACCGACTGGATTACCGCTCGTAATTCATCTTGGCACGTTTCTTCGGTGCACGATACCATGTATTGACTCATGTTCTCTGGTGGTCTGGAAAGAGTATCTGCATCGGTGTTGATTTTTCCTGGGCGATAACGTATGGTAAAGTTAAAGTCGGCTAGCTCCCCTATCCAAAGAAGACCAGTTGCATTGAGTTTGGCTGAAGAAAGGACGTACGTTAGCGGGTTATTATCCGTATAGACAACGAAGCTGAGAGAGTAGTACAAGTAATCTCGGAACTGTTCACAAGTAGCCCATTTTAATGCCAATAATTCCAGTTTACCGGAATGAAGATGATAATTCTTCTCTGCTGGTGTCAAAGTTCTTGATCCATAAGCAATCACACGCAGGACACCGTCCTGTTCTTGGTAAAGCACTGCTCCAAGTCCACTTTCTGAAGCATCTGTATGAAGTACGTAAGAATTGCGAGGGTCTGGGTATGCCATCACTGGTGCACTCACGAGACATTCAATGAGCTCAACAAGGATAGTCTGGTGTGTTGACGTCCAGGAAACTGGTTGATTGCCTGATTTACCACCGCGCATGTTCTTTGCCTTTACCCCGGCCGAATCATTCTCCGATATCTTCACAAGATCATAGATCGGCTTGGCAATTCGTGAAAAATTTGGGATATAACGACGATAGTAATTCAGGAATCCCATCAACTTACGGACTTCGTTCACAGTCTTAGGTGGCGTATCTTGCAAGCGCAGTATTGGGGCGATAGTCGTTTATAAGTTCAACGAGGGCGGAAGCAAAAGACACATTCAAGCCATCAAAGTTAGACAAAATAGTACCACTGTTAAGTTTATTGGATTTTATTAAATGCTCTATAACATTAAAACCAATCAAAGGAAGTTCTAAGTTCTCGCTCGTCACTAGGAATGGGACAGAAACTGCGTTTTCAGATTCTCCAATTTGAAATTTAAGCTCCACCCATCCCGTGTAAGGAATACTATTCCCATTGGCTGCTATCAGTGTCAGGTCACAATTTAACAGTTCGCTCACATCCTTAATGATACAGTTCGGAAAATTATCTTTTACAAACTTTGCTGAAACAATGGATACTTGAGCTCCGGTGTCTCATAAAACTTCTACCGTTTTATCATTTAATTTTCCTTTAATCGTGCATTTTCTGCCTACCAAATTAATTAGTTTATCATGTTCTTTAGGTGTGAGATGGCTCATGAAAACTTCTGAACAGTTATCTTGTGACGTTTCATTTTTATGTTTAACTTCTCTACGAATGGCATTGCACAATGTTTTATGATGAGGCCAATGAGCTCTCTGACATGTTTGGTTACAATAGCTTACCAATTTACAACACTTGCAACGCCAAAAGTTCCTATTTAAACTCTTGAAACAATGATTACACTGACGGGATGTTGATTCCCCGGCTAGTCCCTGTCCCGATGACCGGGCTGCCGGTACTCGTTTCCCTGACTCTTCGAATTTTTCCCGCACTCTGACGCAATGTGGCCAAGATCACCGCACGCAAAACAGTGTGACAGCTGCTGCCCATTCGTCGTTCTTTGCATGCTTGACATCCGAAACCGTGGTATCGTGTTGCCCCTCGAGATCTCCGATCACTTGGCGAAACTTCCCGATTACCGTCGTGGGATTGTTTTTTTCAACTTTTCGAGATCTGATTTTATTTCACGGATCTCCGCCAAAAATTTGTTGTTTTCGCCACTTTTGCGCTCTTTAATTTCCGCACTGTCTACTTCACATGCATTAATTTTGGCAGAACGCCTTTCACATGCAAGTTTGTTCTGACAGCCAACTTTATTTCGCAAATCAAGAGAGCGCAACAGAAATTGTTGTGGGGTTTCTTTTGGTTCTTGGAAAATTGTTGCAAGCTTTTGGTATAGTTCTGATGCTGATTTTTCGCGATAGTGTACGCGCAGAATTTTCCTGAGTTTTGGCAGAGATAAATCTTGTAGTGTTTCTACATAATTTCGCAGACTACTATGTAGGGAAATTGCGCGGATTACTGCGTCTACTATTTCTGTTTTTTGTAGTTGCGTTTTATTCCCGAATCGATTTGATGAGTCAGCGAAATGAATGTTAATTTATCTGCTTGACCCGGTTCGCCAATTTGTCCAGAGATTTTAAATTCGCGTCGCAGCAAACTATTTGACGGCATTGACGCATTTTCTGTCTTCATGCATTCTTTACCTATCGTTTTAATCTCGTTAGTGGGTTTTGTGGTTTCCGCACTACTTTCCTCAACTACAGTCAATTTCGTCATCAACTCACTCATCTCGACCTGTTGTTTTTCCTTAAGTACTTCGATTTCCTGCTGTAGTTTAATAATCTCGGTTGCTTGTTCGTTTTCTTGGCCCACCCCCTGGGATACGAAAACCGCAATACATTCTTTAAACCAAACAACTTTTTCGCTTATCTCGCCCTCTATATTTATTCTTGCATCCAGATCTTTCTGAATGTATTTTAGAATCCCAATTTTACTCGTTTTTGATAGATCCTTGTCTATCTTAATTGACGTGGCAAACTCTTTTAGTTCCGCTTCAGTTTTGGTATAAAGCAATGATTCTAGTTCAAATTGTAGGGCTTCAAGTTCTTCCATATTTAACAGCAAGTCAATAGGTAATAATAGCCGGTAGTATATTTAGCACAAAGTCAATAACAAACAAGTTTTCAAAGTTTATATACAATCAACAGAATTGTTCACAGAGCGCGCGCGACAACACCCTTTTTTCTTCGGAAACTTTTTCATTCAAAACGCGAATAACAATTACACAATAAAAGAATTAGAACGATCTAACCTTGATGCTGTCATCTGATGTGTCTTTCGCTTGGATGTTCTTCAATCGCGCGTCGTTCGGGGTTCAGAACCACGATCAGCGACAAAGTTCATGATGTTGGCAATCCTGCCGGGGTCGCCAAATGTTACCTCGTACCATACAGGTTACTTTTTGCCAGCTAGGATCGCCAATAATGATTCACCACGCGTTCTGCTCCAAAACACTTTATTTATATAGTTATTAAAACTTTTATGACTTTTACATCTGACTTCGTA
The DNA here is from genome assembly GCA_016169945.1 of Trachythela sp. YZ-2020. Taxonomy (NCBI): domain Eukaryota; kingdom Metazoa; phylum Cnidaria; class Anthozoa; order Malacalcyonacea; family Clavulariidae; genus Trachythela; species Trachythela sp. YZ-2020. The sequence continues at coordinate 2,233,855 of JADLSH010000085.1, forward strand.
TTCTTAGATGTTACCTCTTCAACGATCTGTGTCGAACCTTAATTATTCTCAAACATACTCTATATGTCATGCACTGTATTACTTATTAACTAATATTAAAAATTGCTATATTTCCTGTTGTTTACGTTCCATGATAATGACGTCATGAGTTTAACTCTTATAGACATTATATACATTATTATAAACTAACACAAGCTAACACAAACATAATATACATATCGTTTTCGGCTGCCTTGAAAGCTTGATTATTGACAGTTGAGATTGCCTCTGTGCCGAAACTGAACACTTATTTAATGTTTTCTTTAAGTAAAAATAGAAAATGAAATAATTTACATCCTGCCAAAGTTAGGGAAATCCTAGATTGCCATTTTGTTTATATCTGATTGTTTTGCATTTTAAAACAGTTTTTTGAGCTTTAAACACAAATATGTCTGTCTTTTACAAGGCCTATACTCTGGGTCCTAAAAAAGTCGCGGTTAAGAAACTACTAAGTATGAATTGTCGGTAGGCCAATTTGAGGGGATATTACCTTTTTGGTCAACCATGGGGCATAGCTACTCCTGACTCGCCTAGTACTAATTGGGTCGAGAATATCAGTAATATAATTGGACACACTAAATTTATTCCACAATACATTTGGCTCATCAGATAGCCATATACGGACTTTGTCAAATATTCCGTCTATGTCATTATTCAACGCAAAGGATTTATAATGTTTACAATTTCAACTTTTCACAATCTTTCGAGATAATGTATATAATGCAATGTTTCTGCGTCCATAAATTTCCAGTTCAAGGACATTGTAGGCACGCATCTGCAATTCTGCTATCGATAGTAATTGTCATTGCCGGCTTGTTAGAGCTCTTTCGTCTTTTCTCATGACGGATGGGGAAATAATTAATAATTGCGGGCATTACGAAGACGGTGGAGTAGAATGCAGTACTACAACAGTATAGAAGGTGTTTGTAGATGGAATATACGAACGGAAATTTATAAACATGTTTTAGACCTAGCATGGAGCAGTTGCGAAAAATGCAACTTTAGGCCCTTTGGCAGAAATCGAACCCGTGGCCCTGCGATTCCGGTACAGCGCTCTAACCAACTGAGCCATAGAGTCCAGTTGCCGGCTGAACATTAACCGCAAATTCGTGTATATATGATGGGAGTGATGCCAGTATATGGTATGCGTAAACATCAAGATATTTTTCTCTGCATCTCGTTCGATTGGACTAGTAGCAGAAGGTGTTTGTAGATGGAACATACGAATGAAAATATATATACAATTTTTAGACCTAGCCAGGAGCACTATTTGCGGAAAATGCAACTTTAGGCCCTCTGGCAGGAATCGAACCTCCGGCCCTGCGATTCCGGTGCAGCGCTCTACCCAACTGAGCTACAGAGTCCAGTTGCTGCGCATTAACCGCAAATTCGTGTATATATGATGGGAGTGATGCCAGTTTAAAGTATGGGTAAATATCAAGATTTTTTTCTCGGCATTTCGTTCGATTGGACTAATAGTAGAAGGTGTTTGTAGATTTATATACATACATTAATATACTATGGTAATACATGATACTCATAAAAATACTGTTAATGTCATTTCAATGGCCACAATGACGTTTCATGTGGCGCACATTTTAGCTTGAAACATTTTAACTCAACATCATAAGTTTTCCGGCCCTCAATATAATTCATCATTTGGAAGATTGTACAAAATTCTCCACTTATTTTTTCAATTGATGTAAACGAGGCTATTCATAATACAGTAGAACCCCGTTATGTCGAACTTTCTTATCTCGAACTCGACGCTATCTCGAACTTAACCTCATTTCCCGTGGATTTACCAATACTATTTCAATCCTTTCTACTTGGTTATCCCGAACTTGGTTATCTCGAACTCCCAGCTATCTCGAACTAATTTTGCTTCCCCAAACCGAATTTACCCGGTTATCTGTAACTTTAATGACACCAGTTCGCTGTTTTATTAGGTAGTACATGCAGATATTTGATTTTACAACGTAAGCATGCATGTACGTAAAATGGACTATAAAAGTGCATTCTCTTTACAGCAAAATTATTTAATAGACTGTATTGACAGTGTTTATTGTATATTTCGCAAATAACGGTGGTATCAATGTGTCATTCGAGCAACCACGTTAACTTAATTTCATCTAATAGTTATTTTAACTTATATCTTTTTGTAATTTGATATTGATTCGGATATGTCGAACCCCCGCTATCTCGAACATTTTGTTGTTTCCCATGGCTGTTCGAGATAGCGGGGTTCCTCTCTCCTTCGCAGAGGCTTGGATAAAAAAAAATTATAAAAGGAACACTAAGGGACCGGTCATTATTTATGGCTGGGGTGGGGGCCGAAGAGAAAATGGTGGGGTAACTAAAAAGTAGGCAGGTCTGGGGTGGGGTAAAATAAAAAATGAGAAGGCTGACCGAGTGCTTAGTGCAATAAACTGAATGTTTAATTTAATAACGGAAAATCGAATTTTTAATATTGGTTATGAAAAGGTTGATGATTTGGTGGAGTAATTTATTTTTTAACCTTCTATAAAATATGGGGTAAAAAATTTTTTGGTACAAAAAAGGTGGGGTGGGAAAATGTTTTGGCTTTAAAACATTTTCTCTTCAGCCCCCACCCCTGCCATAAATAATGACCGGTCCCTAATATTGGATAATAAATAAAAGAATGCGTTAGATGGTAATAAACAAAACGCGCTAAATGGTAATATAATGAGGAAACCGCTGAAAATCGGAGCGCGGGCGGAGGAAGGAAATTAAGAGGGAGGGAAAAGTGGGAAAGCCTCTGCCAGATTTCCTACGCTTTCTCGCTCAAATCTTCGTAAAAGTGTACATCCCAAAATATCTTGGCAATCCGAAAGTTTTATTCACTTATGATACTTCAAGTGACTTTAAATTTACATAAGAAGAGGGTTTTGTTTTATATTTATTATCTGCTGGTCGTGATTTCGTTGGAAAATATAAATATAGAGGCCAGTTTGGCAAGTGATTTTCCTTCGCTCTTCAGACAGTGTTTCTGATGCGGTATACGTGTGCGCAACAACAAAGCGCCTTCCTTCACAATTTTATCATTAAATTTAACTTGCTTGTGCACAGTTCTACAATGCTGTAGTAGTCCTCGAGAAAAAAACAAGCGAGATTGTTACGGTCGCAATGAGGGCAACATTAGCCAACATATATTGCCATTCTGAAACGCTATCAAATATTCTCTTTGAGAACGCAAGCCGCATACAACACAAAGTTAAGACACACTATTGGCTGCAAGATGATGACTGCAAGATAGTCAAAACGTGGCATAAAAGCGTTAACCGTTTTCGGAGTGCCTATATTGTTTTGTATTTACTATTAGGTCAATGTGTAATATAATATTCCACCCCCCCGTTTTGACGCCATGTTGGGTGTGAAATCTGGAAGAGGCTTTAGTATTTTCTCGCCTCATCCTTCGCCGCCCGCGGTTCTTTTATTTATTATCCAATATTAGCGTACCTTTTATAAATTTTTTTATCCAAGCCTCTGCGAAGGAGAGAGGCGGGGTTCTACTGTAGGGTCGTTGACTTGGCTTGATAACTTTTTAAACCCTCCCTTGTTTTACAAATTCTGCCTTTCAAAATCTTTTCGGGTTTTACAGATTCCTGCTATTTTCGTTCCGGGTTTAACACATTCCGTCTTTCAGTCTCATACCCATTTTTATCCTCGTTCAGGATTTTAAAGATTCAGGCTTTTCTCTTTCCCAGTTCTCTCGTTTCCCCCATTCGGCATTCCTTTTTTTCATTTAGCGTAGTTATAAGATGGAGTGGAATAAGATGTAGCATTTCTAAATTATAGACTCTCTAATTTTAGCGATTGCAATTAGAAATCAGTCATTTATAGCTACTATCATTGACCTCATACACTCAGATATTCTTTTGTATTTTTACAGCTACGGCTGTGTCACTCAGGTTACAAGGACCATTAAGTGAAAATGGTACTGGTCGTGTTGAAGTATTCTACAATGGACAATGGGGAACAATCTGTGATGATGATTGGGATATAAATGATGCTAGGGTTGTATGTCGTCAACTTGGTTATCCAAATGCTGTTAGTGCTCTTCAGGGAAACTCGGTTCCTTCTGGTTCTGGACTTATATGGTTAGATGAAGTCGCTTGTACTGGGAGAGAGCAAGGTTTGACCAATTGTTCTCATGTCGGATGGGGAAATAATGATTGCGGGCATTCCGAAGACGCTGGAGTAGAATGTACTAAAACAGGTAAAGTTATTATAGAATTGTTATATATTTTTCTATTATTTTTAACAAATGATGGAAATATGGCGTATATCCGCCAAGGATCAGTAATTTAACGGCGTACGCACGTTGTTTTGGCATTCCTGATAGAATATGGATCGATTTCTTAACGTCGCAGTCAGTATATATAACAGCCAAGAGTATATCTGGATGATCTGTACGTCGTTCACCAGTTTTAGGGAAATGGACTATGACTATAAAACAAGAAATGGCCGCATAAACATGCTTTGGCACGGAGAAAAACAGGGAAAACCTGCCTCTGGAAGGTTTTGCGTGTTTTATTTAAATTTTATCGAAAGTAGAAAACACTGAAAAACTTGTATCTTTATAAATTTATCTTGTCTAGCACGAAAATATTACATACCTAACTTGTTCATATACTTTTATACCACAATTTTTTATACAATTGCTAACAGATTAGACACCTAATTAAGTAATGCAAAAGACCGACATATTTGAGTTTAAAGCTAACGAACTGTTTTAAAATGCGGTTGTGTTGTGCCCCGATGTAGATTAAAAAAATGGGAATCTATGATTTCCCTAACTTCGGCAGGATGTAAATTACTTAATTTGTGGTATATACTTAAAGAAAATATTATAAAAGATTCATCTTTTCCTACACGTTCAGTTTCAGAACACAGTGTCAATAATCAATAAACAAGCTTGATCAAAGGAAAGCATCAAACACGACGTGTAGTAATATTTGCATGATTGTTTCACACTGTCAACCTTTTAAAACAAACAAAAGTGATCACTTACTGCTATTTGCGAAAAATTTAAGCTCAAAATGACGATCTGTAGCATCATTTCTTTTCAAATTTCGAAGAGTGTTTCACCTATACTTTTAGCCTGCGCATAGGCCCTCGGTGCTAAAAAAAGGGTCAGCAGTGGCGTTCGTATAGAAACGCAGTCTTCTGATTGGCTTAAGTGTTAATGATTGACGTATTACTGGGATTGGCTTCGCTAGAGGTAGTCATATTTATTTAGTATATAATTGTGTTAAGACAATTTCTAGAGATTGTTCTGAAGTACGTTTTGTCTTTTGAGCATGCGCAGGACTACAAATTCTCAAAGATACCTTGAGAAAGAACACCAAATATTTAACAATTAGACAACGAGGCCGAGAGTTAGTGGCTATTTAACAATTAGTCACCGAAGGCGAGGTGATTACAAGCCTGACTATAGGCTGGTAATCACCGAGCCTGAGGCGACTAATTGTTTTAGTAGAAATTTCAAGGAGAAAAGCAAACACAGAAAGTTATGAGGTGAGTTGAAAGGCTATAGTACAAAATTAATATTCAGCGCTTTTCTCAGCGGTCGGTTTATAGCATGCCGGCAAAAGCAATGCTCGGAACGAATGTCAAAAACATATCGAAGCAAAACAAAAACAAACAATTTCGTGAGAAAATTGCTTTGAAGGGCTCAAATACAAAATAGAATGGTTTTGAAAATATATCACCGCTAGATTTTTGCTCAACATAACAGTATAAATGACGACAAAACGAATATTTAAAACTTTGATTCAGGCTCAAGAAAGATTTTTGTTTTAAATTCAGCAGCTCGCGAAGAAGCCATTATAGCCACTGACTGGGCAGCCAGTTGCTATCACTTTTTGGACGGGCAATATGCGAGAAAAGCAATAGCCACCTCACAATTTCTAATTGTATTAGTACTAGAAATACATGCTTGCAGTAACCCCTCGCCCCATGCACCCGAACATTGACAGACACTACATTCCAAAACATTACTGTTACTAAGCTTTTTCATCACAAAATCTGCTATGCAAAGGTGGTAGACGAGTCAGATATCTGGGTTCAAAGCAAAATTTTGGCTTGGAAAACTGAATTGGATCTCTGGGCCTCTGGCTTACACCCCTCGTCACGACGCACTCAAAGGCTATCGCCATATGAAATGTTTTACTTGACGTAATCGATGTGTTTCCCATCATTTTAAATGTGCCATTAAAATTTTGATCATTACTGTAATAGTTTGGAAAGAAGAGTGGAAGGAAACAATAATATTTTGGGAAATCTATTTTGGGTTGAGAATTTTTGAAAGAATAAAAAATGGAAATTTTGTTTCAAGAAGAGGAAGCACAGTAGCCATGGCAACTCGATTAATAATATAAATTTCTTTTCTGGAGTACAAAACAGTTTACAAAAGCTGCAAAAATAATTAAAATATTAGTTGTTTTAGCCATCGAAATATGAGATATATGCGGTAGGTATGTTCTTATGCATTCTATAAGCTTCAAATTAATGTTTTAATGCAACCTTCCGTTCACTAAAACGTTTCGAAAAGTTTGTAAAACTAAACTGCCTTTCACTCTATATTTCTTTTCTGTACAAACTGTGATAATATTTTTACTTTTAACAATAAAATTACCAATTGCACAACTATATAAAGTAGGTATGTTATTTTGTTATTTTTTTGGCTTTGATTTACTGTACAAAACGTTTCGAAATTGTCATAAAACTTCAACTGTTTTTTTAACAGTATATTTATACTATGAACTTTTTTAGATAAAATATGTTTTTCTTTTCTATATAACGCATTTGAATTAACACTAAAACAACGTTGTATTGACCACACAGGATGAACTATGCAATTTCAAAACCACAAACTATAGTTGCATGCCAATTGATGGCAAAACTGCAAAAACAAGTATGCAAAATAAACACTTACCCGTTTAATTTAAATAGAGAATAATACATGGGTGCGCGGAAATACCAGATTTATTTCGAGTGTTGAACAGGATATCTCACGAGTGAGCGCAGCGAACGAGTGAGATATCATGTTCAACACGAGAAATAAATCTGGTATTTCCAAGCATCCATGTATTTTTCTGTTTATTATATAAAGGACAGTCTTTTCAAACAAAATAAAATAAAATAAAATATCCATTTTCATAAACTTCAAAAGCGATAATTTTCACGTGTGAGATTATCATAAATAATCTCACGTGTGAGATTATCAGTTTTATCAGTGCTCGAAATCTCTATAAAGCACTATACTTTATATAATAAAACACTTTGAAACTCGAAAATTCTGTCCTTTCTCGGCTTTTCGACTGACTTTAGTAAATAAAAGTCCTCTAAAAAATTTTCACTTCTCTTGTTTTGGAGACTTAATATTTGTCTGAATTAATATAAGTACAATTAATAGAGTACAATTTGAAAAAAGTTTTCATATAAATGCATTATAAATTAAATGCCAAAAATAAAATGCCAAAATGGCAGTTATTTTTCTGACGCTTGCATATAAAAACAAAATCGTTGTCTTAGCCAATCATGATGTAGCTAGTGACCAGTTTTCTCTCGGCTTTAACTCGCGCATGCGCATAACTTAAAAAACCGTCCATGACAAAAAAAAATGGTGGACGACTTTGCATTCCACAATGTGGTTACAATTCCATGACACGCACGAAATAGGGTTAGGGTTAGGGATTGGGTCGGGATTGGGGTCAAGATCAAAGAGAAATATTCGTGATTGCGTGTCATGGAATTATAACCCACAATGTTTTCACATACCCGGGTGTAAATATCCGAGCGGAATTAGTACCCTCGCACGGCGCTTCGCGCCGGCTCGGGGATAAATCTACTACTAGAAATACATGCATGAAGTTTGCCAAAAGGAAGTCTTCTCTCGGCTTGAAATCGCGCATGCGCATAACTTACAAAACCGTCCCGTCCATGACAAAAAAAAATGGCGGACGACTTTGCATTCCACAATGTTTTTACATACCCGGGCGTAAATATCCGAGCGGAATTAGTACCCTCGCACGGCGCTTCGCGCCGGCTCGGGGATTATATTTCAAGCTGTAGGAATAAATCAGAAAATTTTTCAGGGAAATTTAAAGAGCATTCACGAGCATTATAGATGGATTCCTTCGTCTTTCGCGCTGGGTTCTTGTTTATAAAACGGCGAACGCCCGAGTGAAAATTCACTACAAATTTACGACTTGTGAGTTAAAATTTCCAAGAAAAACAGACGTCCGTCTAACAACCATTATTATTAGCATGACAAAATTACTGGATGCTGATTGGTTGAGAGGAGTACAATTATTTCATTAATTGTACTGCAGTACAATTAATGATTTTCCCAAAACAAACAAAATGGCGGAAATTTTGTCATGCTAATAATAAACAAGTAATCATGCGATGTTGCTCGTACAATTAGGGATTAATAGTACTCGTGATGTTTGAAAATTTTGCCAAATTGGACTCGCCCCGGCGGCTCGTCCAATTTTAGCAAAATTTCCAAACATCACTCGTACTATTAATCCCTAATTGTACTCGCCATCGCATGATAACCTATACTTATATCGAAGGAAAGTTTCAAGTCATATTTGGGTAATAAAAATAAATAAAAAAGGCTTAATAAAGGCCAATTTAACGTTAGATATTTTCAAACTGTAAACAATATGTTTTATAGCGGGAAATCTCGAAACACATAAAATATATCATTAAAACGGACAAAATTTATAGCTAAATGGATGAAAACATTCTTAAATCAAAACTGTTTTCTCTCGCTCTTCGCTACTAGTAGCTATTGCCTGGTGGCCCTCTAGTAGGGAACCAATCAGAACGCAGGATTTGTAATAGGCTATACTACTGTACTAGTTGTTTGCGGGCGTAAATATGTTCTTGGCTCGTTTTAGACTTATATAACCCGAGTGGCCGAGACGACTGTTAAAATGTGCCAAAACATCGCCATCCGATCCTGCTAGTGTTTCTTGACATTGTATTTATAAACTGTTTTCAGAACTATTTCTACAATTTGGTTTCGTTTGATAAAAACAAACTTGTATTTATTTCATTGCTTCTATAGTTATGCAATAGTACGCCAGACATGCTTTCCCGTGATTTCGAGTATAGTTTCGTGGTCATTTTGCTAGACGTGCTGTGCTCCCTATTTACTGTATCTGATTCACATTTATAGCTCGAAGGTTGAGAAGTTTGTTTTTGTTTAGTTTTCCAGCATAGTTTTAAGCCACTCCGTCTCGTCGCGTTAAAATTCAACGGGTTCAAATGTATTTTGGCCAGTAATATATTCATTATAGCCCTCAAAATACGCCACAAGTAAACGTCCGCTATTGCAATTATATTTTAATTTATTTGTATATGTTGATATATATTTTAATATATTTTTCTGTGGTATTTAAATACATATATGTCTACGGCTGGCTGCTTATCTAGTGCCAACATTTCTTCGTTGTACGTATCACGCGTCAATTTGACAGTATTATTGACAGTAATTAATTTCATGTATTATTGTTTGTGTGATATACAACCCACCTCTTGCAGATAGTAACGAACTATATGAGTACATGATGCCTCTTTGGACAAAATCTTATTGCAATACCTGGAGCAGGTGTCATCGTTATGGGCGACTTTAATCAGTTTGACACTAAACGACTTTGTAGAAATTCATCTCTTAAGCAAATTGTTAAGAAACCAACTCGTGGAAACGCGACTTTGGATTTAATACTTACCAATATAAAGCGTTGGTATAAAGAACCAGATATTCTTCCCGCTGTTGGTCAATCTGATCATATGTCAATCATGTTACATCCACTTGATGAACCTTATCGCACCAATACAACTACCAAAATTTGAATTAGAAAACGAAATCCATCAAACATGCAGGCTTTTGGTCGCTTCCTCTCAAATCTAGATTGGAGAGTACTTGTTGTGAAGGTTTGATATTACGCAATACCGTAGTCGTAATAAACATTCGAAAGACACTTTAATAGACATGAATAGTATTCCAGAGCACATGGTATCGGGTGTTCTTATTGTTTTTCAATATGTTAAAATACGAAGCGAAAGTTTATGAGTTATAAATCGAAACCCTGAGATTTTGTGTGTTTTTATTTGTTTTATTGTGCGAATTAGTCGATGTTTATAACATGGCGCCCAACGTGGGGCTTTTTGTAAACGTTATTTGAGCGAAATGAACGAAGGAGGAGGCAATCGAGCCGTAATAACGAAACTTACGAACGAAGCACAAGACCTTTTGAAGGAAGAGCAGCTGGATCGAGGACGATTGGGAACTATAACCGAGCTATTAAACGGAAAGGCGAATATTGTTAGCGATTTGGACGAAAAAATCGTTAATGAATGCGATGTTGACGATATTGTGAGCGAGATCGAAGAAGCCGCACAGCTTAATTCGGGAATTTTGGACATACAACGAAAAATAAACGAAGTACTCAACGATGAGACAACGAAGAAGGCTACGAAGTTATTGCAGAACGACACAGTACAAGTGAAGTATTGTCAGTGCCACAGCAGAATTCAGAGCAGATTACGATTCAGGAAGTACAGGCGGAAGTAAGTGGAAGTTCCAGTGATATAAATACAACAAACATGTCACCACCCCCTCCTAGTCCACTTTCTGTAGAAGTAGATACAGCAAATCAAACTCAGATTAGTAACGTTGGTAATGACAATTTAGTTGCAGCATTGCCTCAAAATCGATCGAAATTGCCAAAACTTGTCTTACCAAAGTTTAGAGGGGACATAACACAATGGAGAACATTCTGGGACAGTTTTTCTAGTGCCGTACACAACAACCAGTTTTTGACCAGCATAGACAAGTTCAATCATTTAAATTCCTTATTGGAAGGTCAAGCAAAGCGTTCCATAGCAGGTTTGGCTCTGTCAGATCAAAATTATCAAGCGGCTATTGATTTATTGCAACAAAGGTTTGGAAATCCCCAGCACGGGAAATGAGTGAAGGTGTTAAAGTGGTTGGTAGTGAAAAACCAAAATATCAGTCTCGAGATAACCGATCCCCGTCTGCGTCAGCCCTAGTTGTTAACGATGGTTCTCACAAATCAAAATTTCGATGTGTCTATTGTGGCGGCGAGCATTTCTCAGCTTCTTGTGAGAAAGTTCGTGATCGATCTGCGCGAATAGAAGTTTTACGAAAGGATCGAAGGTGTTTTGTGTGTCTTATGCGTGGTCATATTAGTGCCCAGTGTAATCCGAAAAAATCGTGTCGTCGGTGTCAAGGTAGTCACCACCAATCAATTTGCGAGAAATCCTTACAAGAGAAGTCAGCACCCGGCGTTCTGAATCCCGAAACTCAACCTTTTAACCATGCACCAACACCTGCAAGCGCGAGCCAACAACCGTCCACAAGTGCTACGCTTCAAACGCAAACAACTACAACCGCCAGTGTAAAAACTAATGGGTGTGTCATGCTTCAAACGGCGACAGCGACTGCTATCAGTGATGATGGTTCAAGAGCGGTTCCTGTTAAAATCTTATTTGATAGTGGGAGCCAAAGATCCTATGTTAGTAACAATCTCAAGTCCAAGCTCGGTCTCAAATTGCGAAGAACTGAAACCCTCCATCTCAACACATTTGGTGAAAGCAAGTTTCGAAGACAGAAATGTGAATTACTAGAGCTAAAGCTATGCACAAGCAACAATGAAGAGGTGACGATTAATGCCCTAACCTTTCCAACCATTTGTTCCCCAGTAGCTGCAACCATTAACATTGAAGATCATCCCCACCTCAAAGGAATGCAACTAGCCGATAAATCTAATGCGGAAGATCCTATAGACATTCTCATAGGTTCTGACCACTACTGGGGCATGGTGGGAGATGAACTAGTTCGAGGAGACTCCGGTCCGGTAGCAATTAATAGCGTGTTTGGATGGCTTTTATCCGGACCGACTAACAACGACGAAAGAGGATATACGACCGCAACAAACCTGATAATTTCTGGAAGTTCTCGAAGTCCATTCGAAAGCAGCGAGGATCAAGTTGTCAGCACATTAAAGCAATTTTGGGAAACGGAGTCTGTCGGAATAAAGGGTTGTACAGAATCGTATGAATCAACTGGAACATTCAACGAGAGTGTTCGATTTAACGGCGACAGATCCGAAGTTGATCTACCATGGAAGGAGGAAACACCTCAAATATCAAGTGATTTTGGCTTGTGTGTTAAACGACTCAAGTCACTGCAGCGAAAGTTACTAAGCCAACCGGAATTACTATGTGAGTATGATGGAATTATTCGTGAACAGTTACAAAATGGTATAATCGAGGAAGTTAATCAAGATGATAAACCCAATTTGGACCGGGTTCATAACTTACCGCACCATGCTGTCGTTCGATCCGATCATGATACAACCAAACTACGTGTTGTTTACGATGGTTCTGCAAAGACACCGGACAGACAGTATTCTCTAAATGATTGCCTAGAAGTAGGGCCAAATTTCATACCACAGTTGCTCGATATGCTAGTAAAGTTTAAATGGCATAATATTGGTCTAACAGCAGACATAGAGAAGGCTTTTTTAATGGTTGCTGTAAGTGAATCCGATCGAGATTTGTTACGCTTTCTATGGTTAAAGGATCCGAAAGACCTGAACTCAGAGATTCTGCAGTTAAGATTTACAAGATTAGTATTTGGGCTAAGACCATCTCCGGCCATATTGGGTTCAACTATACGCCATCATCTTGACACACAGAAAGAAGTCAATCCTGAACTGATCGAAATTCTGAAGAATTCGTTCTACGTAGACGATTTTGTCTCCGGTGCTAACGATGAAGAGGAAGCGTTTGAATTGGTTTCTAATGCCAAAGCAGTTATGAAGGCGGGTGCATTCAACCTGCGAAAATGGAATACGAATTCCCGCAGCCTACAAGACAGGTTACCAGAAACGCAAATACCTACCAAGGCGTTACCAAAACACTCGAGTGGCAGTGTCGTCGAAGATGATCAATCTTATTCCGAAGCAGTCACGGGAAATTCAATTAACGTCGCCAATAATAATGTTAAAGTATTGGGTTCTATTTGGAACAAGTCTTCTGATGAGATAGAACTCGATTTTACCGATCTTGTTTACGAAGCGAAGGTCCTGCCTGCTACGAAAAGATCTTTGTTGAAGGTAATTGGCAAGATCTTTGATCCTCTTGGATTCCTTAGCACATTTGTTGTACGTTGGAAAGTGTTATTTCAAGTTCTCTGTACCGAAAATGTCAATTGGGACGATGAATTGTGCGGCGAACATTTGAATTTATGGAGCATGTTAACTTCCGAACTCGAGTATTTAAATCGTGTGCATGTTCCGCGATGCTATTTTCAAATTAACGGCCTGTCGAGGACGATACTGCAGTCTATATTCGTTCGAGCTATGCTGATGGTCACATCGATGTGAACTTGGTTACGGCGAAAACGAGAGTTGCCCCTTTGCAAAGGCAAAGCATTCCTAGACTCGAGCTACTCGGTGCAAACATTCTAGTACGACTCGCTGCGACTGTAAAGAATGCCTTGAAACTACCAAAGGATGTGATGATAATTTATTGGATCGATTCTATGACGGTGTTATACTGGATTAAAAACAACAAGCCGTGGAAGCAGTACGTGATCAAAGAAATCTGTGAATTGACGAACCAGAAATCGTGACGACATTGTCCGGGTAAGCTGAATGCTGCGGATCTTCCTTCCCGTGGGATAAACGCTTCAGAAATAGCTAACGAAATTCATTGGTGGAAAGGTCCTGATTTTTTGTATAATTCTGAAGCTGATTGGCCGCAAACGGTAGAAACGAAGGAAAGTGAGATTACGAGGGAAGAGGTTGTGAAACATCCTATTAAATCGACACACGTTTTAGCAACACCTGCACAGAACACGGATAAGGAAGACGACACGGCAAAGGTCAACATCGAGGCTATCATAGACTGCAACCGTTACAGCTCGAAGACGAAATTATTGCGGGTTACGGCGTTAGTACTGTTGTTTGTAAAGCGAATGAAAGACAAAGCGAGAGTACATACGCGTAAGGATCGAACAGTGCAACTCAATGCAACGGATTTGTTGGAGGCCAACATATTATGGTTGAAGAGCGTGCAGTCTACTGCGTTTGAAACGGAGTGTAAACTCTTAAAGATGGGTAAAGAGAAAAATCAACTTATTAACCAACTGAACTTAATTCTTGATGAAGACGAATTAATTAGATGCCAAGGGAGACTCGATAACGCTGAATTACCGGTCGAAGTTAAGAGACCTATTTTGTTACCGTCGAGACATCGCTATACGGAGTTAGAAATTATCGAAGCCCACGAGAACGTACATCATAACGGTATACGTGAAACGCTGAATCGCATAAGAGAGAAATATTGGGTCCTTCGAGGAAGAGAAGCTGTTAAACGTGTCGTTCGACAATGTGTTATATGTAAGAAGATAGAAGGGAAATCATTTTCTACCCCGCCGGTTCCAGCGCTCCCAGAAAGTCGTGTTAGTGACGAGCCACCATTTTCCAACACCGGACTTGACTTCGCTGGTCCCATGCTAGCAACCGAGAACGACAAAACAGAGAAATGTTATGTAATATATACAAACCGCACAAGAGGTCTTTATCAGATTTAAAACATCGAGGCGCAGCCGAGTGTTTTAGATCGTTTTAGATCTGATAAAGGCCGAACTGTAAGGTTTGTATATGACTTCTAAAATGACTCGTTTTGTACGCTCACTGGCGTTGGAATTTTGAAGATTGATGTTATCTACGCTGTAAAAATTGAAGGAGAAAATTTGAGCAAGTCTATATCAAATATATAGATCCGCTACGGGTCATGAGTTTCCTTTGTATTTTGCATATGAATAGTTAATGAATTTTAGAAATATGTTTATTCACGTGTGCATCGACCCGCGCGGTTCATTTAGAGTTACTCAAGAGCATGCCTGCCGTGCTATTTCTACAAGCATTCCGTCGTTTTACAAGTCGACGGGGATTACCACGAAAGCTTATATCCGATAATGCCAAGTCCTTTAAGGCTGCTGCCAAGGAGTTGAAAAACATCCCTCGTGCTGCGAATGTTCAACGCTACTTAACCGATAAAGGTGTTACGTGGGAATTTATAACGGAAAAGGCGCCTTGGCATGGTGGATTTTGGGAGCGATTAGTCAGAAGTGTGAAGAGATGCTTAAAGAAACAATTGGGCCGTACGTCTCTCACATTTGAGGAACTTCGAACAGTTCTCGTTGAGATTGAATCTACTCTGAACAGTAGACCGCTAACATACGTTTACGACGAAGAGGAAGGTGTTTCCTATCCCCTTACTCCTTCATGCTTAATTTACGGACGGCGAATTCCGACAACACCAAGTGATAGTCACTTTGAAATCGCAAGTACTAATAAAACTTTGACAAGGCGTGCTAGGAGTCAATATCCGTGGGTGACGTAGTTATTCTTAAGGATGGCAACCACGCACGAACGTTTTGGAAATTGGCAAGAGTGGAAACATTGATTCCAAGCAAGGACAAGGTATATGACAAGGACAGTCATGATAAAGGTTCTCGGAGACGATAAGAAACGAGCGATTCTCTTACGAAGACCAATTCAGCACCTCGTGCCCTTGGAGGTTCACAGCAAGGAACAGTAAGATAAACAGTTTAAAATCCGAAGACGTTGAAACATTGTTGAGGAACAAAGTAATCCGTGTCATCAAACAAGTTAAATTTAATTTTTATGAATCTCAAGTGAGCCATTTAAAAAATTCAAAGCCAAAAAAATGGTGGAGTGCAATGGAAAATTTAGCTGGCCGGCTCTTCTTCAAAAGCAGTTTTCAATTCTGCTGAGGTCAATGGAATCATCTTACAAGGAAAAGCACTAGCGTCCGCAGTTAACAATGCATTTATTGCTGCCACCCAACCACTACCTCCCCTATCAGAGTATGAAAAAATTTCTATTGAAGAATCCAGGAACCCCTACACAATCTCTGACTTTGCTATTGAATCCCATCTAAAGAAAATTAAATCCAACAAAGCACCTGGTCCAGATGGCATACCGAATTGGATTCTCAATACGTTTTCCATGGAGCTCTCTGAACCTGTAACAATTATATTTAACGCCTCTATTAAACAGGCACAGGTCCCAAGGCAGTGGAAAGAAGCAAATGTTATTCCAGTCCCAAAGACAACTCCAGTAACAGACATACCCTCGGATCTTCGACCTATATCACTAACTGCTACATTATCAAAAATTCTTGAATCGTTCCAATTTCGAAGGATCATGGATGGTATTCATCCGATATTGGATCAAAGACAATTTGGTTCATTAAAAGGTTGTTCTTCTGTGGATGCGTTAATTAGCATGTTCCACTGTTGGTTTTCAGAGACAGATGGCAATGGCGAAACTGTACATGTTTTCCTATTAGATTTAAGTAAGGCATTTGATAGAATCAATCATCAAATCCTCATAAATATGATGCGATTACTCGGCATTGATAATTCCTTAATTAATTGGGTGATTGACTTTCTCATGCAAAGAAGACAAAGGGTGAAGTTTGGCCCCATGTTATCGGATTGGTCATTTGTAAATGGTGGCGTACCGCAGGGTACAATTCTTGGCCCGCTTCTTTTTCTCATTATGGTCAACGATTTAGCCATCACTCATAACAACCGATGGAAATATGTTGACGACACTATCATTAAAGGAAACAAAGTCATTACAAACTGTTATTGACGACATAGAGAAATGGTGTACAGAGAACGATATGGTACTTAACCACGCCAAATATAAAGAGCTGATCATTTCGTTTGCTAAAGATACACCGAACCTTCGTCCACTGTTCGTTGGAAAGCATTGTATTTCCCGGGTTTCATCGGCAAAAGTCCTTGGTCTTTTTTTCTCGTCTGATCTCCGCTGGATCTTGCATATCGAATATATTGTAGCAAAAGCGTCAAAAAGACTTTACTTTCTCCGAGTACTTAAACGAAGCGGAGTTGGAGAGAATTCTGTGATCCAAGTGTTTTTTACATGTTTTCGGCCTGTCCTTGAATATGCATGTCAGGTTTGGAATTACGGTGCTCCAGATTATAAAAGAAGAGGTTGAAAGAATCCAAAAACGCGCAATAATATTTAAAGACCGAATAATATATCCCGGTCTATCATATCGGGAAGTCTTGAAATTTAAAGAAGTCCAATCACTTAGTCAAAGAAGAAATGATATATTAACACACAAGTTAAGTTGAACTCGTTCCTGACAGACGTGAGAACTTAGTCAATTATACCCTTCGTAACAATAATCATGTCAATCAAATTCACCGTAAAACTAGTAGATTTCGAAATTCATTTTTACCTTCAAGCATTTTAGCTTATAATGACTCATTACATTAAATTTGACTTTTTAGCGATTTATATAATTCGGATAGTATTAACATTCATTGTTTTTAACATTCCTAAATAGTTTATTTACTATGTAATTTAAAACTTTTCATGTAGTATACCGTATATTATTAAGAGTTTCTTATTATTTGTACCTAAAATTTGTAATTAATCCTGTATATTTCAGCTTTTAGCTGCTATTCAGATTAATATTTATTAAATATTATCAAATTTATTATCAAATAATGACACGTATCAATTAAGAAGTAATGACCGAAAACATTATTTGTAAAAACCAAACACAAACTTTTTGAAAAATAGCTTTTCATACCGCGGAGCTGTATCCTGGAATAGCCTTCCAGCTGAAATTGTCGTCGATGTATACGATCAACATTCCTTGTCTCCTTTTAAGACTTTAATAAATCATCGCTACAAGGACTTGCAGGAGGGAAACACATCGACAACTTAACCAAATTCTTTTTTGTGATAAAATTGTTGTGAATAGTTGAAATACTGTATATGGTTAGAAGCCAATAGTGACTTTAATATAGTAACTGTTTGTATATTCTTAATCAATGTATGTATTGATAAACGGCCCCTTGAAAATCAGTTTTTCATTTACCGCTGAAGGGCTACCGTTTCCAAATAATTTTAAATAAATAAATAGGGGCGTGAATATCAGTAACATAATTGGACGCACTAAATTGATTCCACAATACATTTGGCTCATCAGATAGGCATTCGGACTTTGTCAAATATTCCGTCTATGTCATTATTCAAGGCAAATGATTTATAATGTTTACAATTTCAACATTTCACAATCTTTCGAGATAATGTATATAATGCAATGTTTCTGCGTCCATAAATTTCCAGTTCAAGGACATTGTAGGCACGCATCTGCAATTCTGCTATCGAAGCAATTGTCATTGCCAGCTTGTTAGAGCTCTTTCGTCTTTTCTCATGACGGATGGGGAAATAATTAATAATTGCGGGCATTACAAAGACGCTGGAGTAGAATGCAGTACTACAACAGTATAGAAGTACAGTATGTTTGTAGATGGAATATACGAACGGAAATTTATATACATTTTTGAGACCCAGCTAGCCGACCTAGCCTGGAGCAGTTGCGAAAAATGCAACTTTAGGCCCTCTGGCAGGAATCGAATCCGCGGACCTGCGATTCCGGTGCAGCGCTCTGACCAACTGAGCCACAGAGTCCAGTTGCTGAGCATTAACCGCAAATTCGTGTATATATGATGGGAGTGATGCCACTATAAGGTATGGGTAAATTCAAGATTTTTTCTCTGCATCTCGTTCGATTGGACTAATAGTAGAAGGTGTTTGTAGATGGAATATACGAACTAAAATTTATTTTTTATATACATTTTTATAGTGCTACAACAAGTAAAGTTATCGCATCAATTAATTTCTCACTAGGTTTCTCCAGAGTTCACTCGACCCAGTCTTTCGGGCGGATTTACGTGTTGCCGAGATTTCGATCTCGCGTCTGTCCATATTTAAGATGCCGTAATTCCGGGGGGGAATGCGAGAAAAATATTGAATTGCGTGCGCATAATTTGCAAGCTTTTTATTCTGGATCTGATGCAAAATATACGAACACTTGCCGAAGAAAGCAGGTAAGTATGGCTTTATTTCTTTCTGCTAATATCCATCAAGGCGATGAACTGTTTAGCGTTCATTCTAGAGGCAAGCAATGTGCTTTTATGAGTTTATCGGCGCTTCTTACAGCCAGAAATATCCCATTGTCCTCATGGTCGTTTACAACATTTAATAGTGTCTTAATACAAGGAGACAAGATGTACTTAAGAGCTCTGAATAACGACCTATTAGTCCTATAGACCCTGGTGTAGAATTTTTGTCTATAGATAACTTACCAACAATTGTTACTGTTAATAATTCATGTACGAATACATGTAGTACGATGACAACTAATCGTGGTATAAATCTACATGTGGAGGTAGCTCAAAATATAAACAATCTACCCGTGGAGGTAGCTCAAAATATAAACAATCTATTCTTTCTCGTACAGTATATTTACTCATGCACTAATAGTTAACTATGATCACTTTGCTATGATTTATTGTTCACAGATATAAACCTTTGTTGGGCCCCTGTGTTGTTATATGACTGTCTTTTCCCCGTGACTTCTATGAGTAATTTGACAACAGCCTATTAAAAACTGCTAAATCTTTTTCCCCGTTAGGAAAAAATTCCTGTAAATTTTTTTCATTAGATTTTTTCACGCCGAAATTTTTGTCTACATTTATACAGTGATAATATATACGTTGCCAAGATTTGTTATTGCGCCACGCGAACATAACATAATTATTTAGTACGTTTATAATACTACAAAACATGCTTAGGCAGCACTGTCCTTGCGATAGTAACTACTAGTATACTAAAGTATATGATACTCATAAAAATACTGTTAATGTCTTTTCAATGGCCACAATGATGCTAAAATGTTTAGCTTGAAACATTTTAACTCAACATCATAAATTGTCCCCTCAATATAATTCATCATTTGGAAGATTGTACAAAATTCGATTCCCCCCTTATTTTTTGTCGAAATCGCATATCTTCACGGTTGAGAATTGGGTCTAAAACTATTGAAAATTAACTCCTTTAGGACTTAAGTTGATGAATTTCACTGGCAATAAAATACCTGCGTATGCATAATTATTATAAACATCTTGTAAACGAGCTCTAAACTCATTGTTAAAATGACACATTCGTGATTAATTGCTTTTCCTTTTGTTATGCACTGCTTTAATTAGGCACAGAGCTGAAAATATGCGATTTCGACAAACAATTTTTATCGGACTCGTATTTGCTCATTTTTTCTCCATATTGGATGAAAAAGTGTCATTCAACAGCTAAAAGCCTGATCTTTCTTAATATGAAAAAAACACGCTCGTTTACCAAGTCATTTACGCACAATAGCGTGCTGAAGTTGGATTACCTTTTTTTTGAGACACCCTGTACAGTATTAAAATCATTGCTACAATTAATATATTTAGCAGGCTATACTTAGTTCGATGTTTGTTTATTATCCAAACCGGTTTGATATGTTTACAAACAGCCAATCACATGCGAGGTTCAGATTCTGAACCACATCAAGTATGGAGTGAGATTCGCAATTGATTTGACCAGAGGCTCTTTCGCCTCGTATTTATTTCGCCTAGCCGTTCTTTATAAAGAGCCTCTGGAACCAGGGTATAAAACAGGCTGAACAAATTGAGGGTTGCTTCGCGTGTGCCTAAGAGATATAAACAAAATCTCGACGTTTCGAGCTAAAGCCCTTCGTCAGGAGAAATTAGTAGACAGATAAACACATTACATCAGCTTTTATAGCAACGCTATAAAAGCTGTCACGTGAACAAAATATTAACCAATGAAAATAAAGTAGTCATAACAATCATAACAAAATATAATTAATATGTAAAGATATAGCCTGCGTGCAGGCTTCGGCCCGATTATAGGGTCGAAGGCCTGCGCACAGGCGTTACACTTACCAAAGCGCTATAAATGTCGTACAAGGGAAGGGAAGGGAAGAGGGGATATAGAGGAAAGTATATAAGAAGTATTTAAGAGAAAAGAATGAGCTAGATGAAGGAGAGGCGCTCATTGATACCATCAGGCCGAATGGTGCCAAGTTTAAAAATGAGACGCTTTTCTTGCTTCGGTATCATTGCCACCAATAATGGGATGAATGGCGCATATTTTCATATCAGAAAAGGAGTGGTTGGCACTGTTGAAGTGCCTAGCAACCGGTTTGTTGTGCACATTGTTCTTAACATCACGCAAGTGCTCAGCAAACCTATCGCCTAAACGTCTTCCAGTCTCTCTTTAGGCGACAGGGTTACGTCTGATCTATATAGATCGTGTTTGAAACTGTACTGACTGTAGGGAGCCACCTTAAACCACGGGTCATTAATGTTATGGCGTTCCTGTTAGAACATAAATTTCTTATCTCGAAACCTATAATGTATAGGTATGTTTATATACATTGTGTAAACGTCATTTTTTTCTAAAATTCAATCTTGCACGTTCAATCTAAAACCATTTGGAATGTTCATTATAAAACTTAAGAAAATAGATTTATAATAGAAATTAAATTGCCTTGTCATTGCCATTAGCCTAATGCTTCTTCAGTGATACAGAAAATAAATGGGATAGCAGGGCCAATTTTAAATATAGAGGGGCCTTTGGCCATAGTGTCAACGTGCCCATCTAAGGGATCCAGGAGCATAACAGTGAGCCTCATTTATATCCACACATATATAGAGCTCCTTATAGCACATAGTTCAGTCCCCTGGGAAATTCTTAAATGTATGTCTGGAAGTACCTGCCATTTGCGAAGTTGCATGAGACAGATTAAAAATGACAATTTTCACAAACTAAACTAGAATGTTATGGTTAGATATAGAAATGATATATGTCCAAGCAGTGCATAAGTTTGACATGAATGACATGCACTAGTCTGTCTGGAACACCAGATAGACGGTGAATAAGAATGAAAATATTTGAGAGAAAGCAATGATTGTACAGTATTGGCTATCCTACTGACTGTAAATCTATTGAAATAATTCACGAGATTACATCCTTGTCATCATTACACTCTGTCTCAGAGTGAACCCACTGTAAGCTGAAGCGTTTCTTGGATACTAATTTTCCAACATCAATTAGTATAACATGCTCAGCTCTTGAAAAATTGTTGAAAATGCAATGAATTAAGGTGCAGATGAAAAATTTCCGAATGGATCTCTAAATTTCCGCCGAATTTATATTGATACGATGTTGAAAATCATTATTTTGCAGTTGATTACAACCCTTAGTTAACATATAGCTTACATAAAAGATCTCAGTTTCACGATCACATGAGTTATTTGGCAATACGCATACAGAACATTCACGTAGTATGGGTGCGAGAGAATTCCTTGAACTGGCTTTCCCTGCTTTCTGGCAAAGGTTTTATAGGGCATTCAGAGAATTATATAAATCGTAAGAGACTGCATATATTCCAGCACTAGATGGAGCTTGTTATATGTTTTTGACCAATGTTTTCCCTTGCCGTGATTTTTGTTGTTTTCTTTGAGCTATGTTGTACTATTCTTACTTGTAAAAGCATATCAGAGAGATTAAAACCCATAGATTCCAGAGAAACTGCCAGTTTGGAAATCATGTGAATACCTTGCGCTTTTTCTCTAGCATAATAAATAGTAATTCAAGGTGTTAGAATCAGCACAGTGAAATAAAAAAGAGTAAAATATTTCAATATTTTGCCGAGAGTCCTTAATAATAAAATCATTTACATAGCGCACAAACCACAAGTTATTCTAGGCGCTTTACAGTACTATAAAATCCGATACATTAAAAACTTTAAAGTGTTAGTACGCTGGAGCAAGGTCGCTGAGAGCTTTGTAGACAAGAAGAAGAATTTTGAATTGAATCCGATATTGTACAGGCAATCAATGCACATACTTCTCATATCATATACTTTATATTGGGGAACAATTTCTTTATCTCAAAATTCGCAAAAGTAGGAATTTTGAGGATTTCCCGTCGAATTTCGAGGGTTCCGATAGGTTCCAATATGTAATTAAGATTATTTTTATGCAATTTTTAAGTTTACAAAAGGTTTTATTCCTTTGCTCGCCCTAGGTTCTATTTACCACGCGAATTCTAACGCATGCTCAGACAAATTGCCTACCTGTTCCAGTGGCAGGGTCCAAAATCCGCCATGTTTTTGCGGACACTTTTTGGCCGGCGAAAGTTAGGAACAGTTCCTCCAGTTGTGTTTAAGTGTTTAGACGTCGCTTTAGCCGAGCGGTTACCACTTCATATAAAGACCACAAAACTGTTTGAACAAATATACCAGCGGTCATACGGTATGCCATGTAGTTATTCTAAGCTGTCCTTACCTTAACACATGGGCCTCGAAATAACGATCGGTCAACGGACATTGTCCGGTCAGAATTGAGTATTGACCAAACAAAACCCTTGAATGCCGGTCTTTTGTCCGGTCAAATAACAATTCGTGCGCTTTAATTAAAAGAAAATTCAATTTCATCAATGAGTTGTTGTTTTTTTTGTCAAAGGATTTGAGTGTGTATGTATAAAACTTGTCTAATAATTAAGCATCATGTATTGTAACACAGGATCTGCAGAACGTAAATATTAAAAGGGTTAGTTTAGGCAAAATATTTGTCCGTCCATAAATGGGTCATGTCCGAGCAAAAACACATTTGACCGGACAACGTGACCGCCGCATGTCCGTTCGTTATTTCGAGCCATGTAACACAACCCCTACCTCCTACTTCTTAATTACATCATCTAATTATTTTAACCTACTTTTACTTAACTAAAATTAGTATGTGTTCCAAGCGTGAAGTGGTGAGGAGCCGAACAACGATATGAACATTGCAGAGCGGCACTTTGTTTACAATGGGTGGTCTCTCTACTGCAATATATATATAAACCTGTTAAAAGTGACGTTTCCCTACTAAAATAGCCATGTAGACAGGATATAGCCTGTCAATTATTTTGTTTCTTTTTTCTGAACTTCGTATAACTATATATGCAATAGCGCAGCTCACCTGCTCCGATAGCCTGGAGAATGTTTGCATATTGGAGTGAATAGCCGTTTCGAAAAGCAAACCCTGTACTGTTATCAAGAATGACCAATTTGTGTACTTATAGTATATACGTTTCTATATTCATTTATACAAAGCTTTTAATCATGATATGGAATAAGTTGGCAACTGAGTTTACCATAAGCCTAAGAAACATTTAACTTTTATCTGGACTTGTTATGTCCAATATGTCCTTTGCTCACAGTGTAACTAGCCAATTTGTATCTCCTGCACGATTGGTAATATGGTTGTATATTTTGGTTCACTATAATGCTTGGAATCTAGCAGAAATAACGATTCCTCCGGCACAACACAAAAGTATACGTGGTATCAATCTAGTCATAATTAGCAAACACTTCATATATAGTGCAAGCAAAATTTTAAAATTCAGACAATCTTGGACGTAGCTGGTTGAGACTACATTTCAAGCGTATATACAAAGGATTAATAACCACTGCTTTTTGAAATTAGCTTTAAGCAGGTTGATACTGCATGTGAATGGTCTTTATTGAAATGGTTAGCCCATTCCACCGGTTCATATAATCAAAATCTTGGATTGTTACTCAAATTTTAACTGCACTGAATTATAATTCAGTATTTGTATTTGGTCACGGTGCTTGTGCAAGTCACGAGATTTGAACAATGCGTAGATAGCGGTTGTCTGCACATTAATGAGGCGATATTAGCATAACTATATATCTTGCCTTGTTCGCATTGATTCTGGGATGTCGCCAGTGGTGTTGAGCTTACTGGTTTGACGCCTTTGTTGTGGTTCTAGTTATACATTAACTTTGGTATATTGTATATTATACCGAATAATGGAAGCGTATTGGTTAATCCTGTTGCTGGTAGCTCCTGAATTTGTAAGAGGTATGTACTGAGGTCCGAGCGTCCTCCCCTTAATTCATGTTTAGTATTACTAGACTGACCATGCTATACGCGCTAATCCTTTCTCTGTAAATATATAGCAATGCAATGAAGCGATAGTGCATTGGCAGGGATTCTTAATTATAAACTGCTGAGGGGAAAAAACGGCCGAGTTATGTTAAAATTGTCGTCTCCATAACGAGCACTGACGTTATCTAATTATTATTGCTGTGTCGTTGTTGCATCATATTCCATGATCATATGTATTCTTAAAAGTTCTACTTAGTCTTCGATGTGGAGCTAACTATGAAAATTTAAAAGCTGAATCTTTTCTGGTTCAACTACCATTGAGATTTAAAATCATCTATAGATTTCAAAATCTCGAAACTTGTTTTCATTCATTACAAAGTCGTTATCAATTCTGTCTTGTGTCGACCTCAGAATTTACAGTTTCGAATTGAATTTTTGACTCGTTTATTGTTGCAGTTTTTACAGCAAATAGTCTTGTCTGCAACCGCAATTTGTGTAATTGTATCGGCCTTTAACAAATATTTGTTATACGACTTCCAAAGAAACAATCGTTGATATAATGCTTGCGTATAGCTATACTTCCCGTTCATGTTGGGTCGTAAATGCTATTCTAGACTGATACTTGTTTACGAGTTGAAAACCACCAAAAACAGTTATAATGTTATACCATATAGCGAAAGAGGGCAAGGGCATGATAAGTTTTAACGTATTCCCAGGTTTTATGTTTATTTAAGCCAAGCAATAACGTCAATGTTTTTCTTGACGTTAACGTATAAAAATATATATGTTTGCACAACTATGATATTTAGCATACACGTGCTTAAACTGATATTATAAATGCAACCGGTCTAATCTATTTACATTTATCTATTCACTATTGTCATGTAAAAATATAGTTAGGATGCTAGAAAATACTGGAAAATTTTTGGAGACAGTCCAGCTCTCTAGACTCTACACTCTAGACCAAGCTATATCTACAAATTCTCAAACGTCTCTGAAATCTGCTAATTTTTATGAAATCTCAGGATTTTCCGTGTTTATATATTTTATCCGTCTGGTATAACGTAGATCGTTACGCCCAAATTTTTAACGTATTTAGGGCAATTTTGCAACAAATAACATTAAAAGGGAAATATTCCAACTCTCATGAAGTATACGACCTTGTAAGAGGCCGGTATAACTCGCTTTGTCGACTGAAAGACTGAGATCAGTAAGGAGGTAGTGATACGCCTCCTCCACAGGCGTTTTATTAATTGGAGCAGGCTTGGAAAATTAGGGAGGGCACGCACGGGCGACATAAGAAATGCGTGTAAGGCGAAGTGATTCTGCGAAGGCAGAAACTATTCACCACATATTTGACTATAATCGTCTGGAGAAAGAGATTATTAATGATTCTAGGGAAGATGGGAAAGTACTTTGCCGTAACTGTCACGCTTCCGATGGCAAGATAAACTTATAAGCATATATGCTTTTAGATTTGTTATACATTGTTATTATTTTGCATATAAATTTCCTTCAAGTTATACGTATCATTCATAGTCAAATACATACTCATACTACAAACTGAATGACACATTAACGATGTCGACATCACTATCACTGGAGTCAATTGAACCTTCGCATTTCGGTGTTGTCGGCCATCGAGACTGAGGACAATAACAAAATTCAACGTTTCATATTTCGACTAATATGGATCATATTTCAGCAATAACTATTAAAATATACCAAGCTAAGAAGGAAAACACGAAAATGTATCGTTTTATGTATGGATGGGCCAGACTTTTAAGGATTGCCACGAAATCGACACTTTTGCCAAGGTATCATAGGTACGCTAAGCGTACATGTATCTGCTCATGCGTAATTGCATAGTTGTATAGTTTAATAGTGAAATTGAAGAGTTGTAACTTTCTCCCTCCTCCGTAGAGGCTTTTAAAGGAATATATTCAATGAATATATTTCGAAGAGGTCTATAAGTGTATGATCTTTTATATTGATTAAAAAAAACTGTGCATAAAGGGATGAAGGCCTATAGGCTATAGGCCATGGGAGCAACCAAAGCAATTATTAAAACCATTGTGAAACCTTCAGATTTTAGTCTTGCGTATACTTGGGAATAAAATTTGTAACTTTTAACTCTATGTTGTGACATTTTATAAATTGTTATATATATTGCTGTCAAATATTTAGTACAGAATATCGACTAATAATTATATTTAATTTAAACATTTACGACTACATTTAAACATTTGTGAACCTTTGAAGTTTGGAAACACTGAGTTGAGTTGTTTATTATATGCCGACGATTTGGTCATAATGTCAGAATCAGAATCTGGGCTACAACAATGCCTTCAAAAACTTGAATTATATACTAAGAAATGGAAATTACAAATTAACCTAAAAAAACCGAAAATTCTGATATTCGGGACACAGTCCCAAAGACGACAATTTATCTCGTTCAAGTGGTACTTCGGAACTAATCTACTGGATTGTGTAAACGAATATACGTATTTAGGATTAACTTTTCATTATACTGGTAATTTTAAGATAGCGATAACAATGTTATTCAGCAAGGCATTACGTGTTTACAATTGCCTAATGCACAAACTTTCAAATGCAGAGAATATACCGATTAAAACTTTACTAAAACTATTTTCTTCAATGGTGGTTCCAGTTTTATTATATGGTTGTGAAATCTGGGGTGTAGGTTTATTAGGTAAAATCTCTTCGTTTGAACTCTTCCAAAAGAGATTTCTCAATATGGTAAATAAACTGGAATCATTACAGTTGAAATTTTTAAACGTATACTCAGTCCACTCTAAGAGTACAAACCTAGCAGTATATGGTGAACTGGGTAAAGTTCCTCTAATAGTACAGGTCTCTACTTTAGTGACAAAGTATTGGATACAATTGAAACTCCGGATTATATGAATACTCTTGTAGGAGAGACAGCGAGTTTTAATATCCGATCAAATACTCAGGCTATTAAATTCACAAACTATGTTTTAAAAATGTGTGATTTGGAATCACTAAACGGTATTTCTCTCCCACCTGAAAGTTTACATAATCTAGGTAAATATTTAAAAAATAGGTTATTTGCCTACTTCACTGATTTCTGGAAAGATCAGATTGAACAAAGTCGTTACAGTGGTAAATTAAGAACCCTCGCACAAGTTAAGAATAAATTTGTATTTGAAAAATATCTCCATGAAGTATGTAATGTTAAACATCGTCAAGCAATAACAAAAATGAGAATATCCACACACAAACTACCGGTTGAATATGGCCGATATAATAAAACGCCATACGATGAAAGGATTTGTACTGTATGTCAATCGAATGAAATTGGAGATGAATTCCACTATTTAATGTCATGCTCCAATAAAAAAATTGCAGAAACTCGAAACACTTTTTTAAATAATTTATATAGTATCAATAGCTCTTTCCGCTTATTTGATACAAATAATTTGTTCTTATATATTTTAAATATTCACGATAAGTCCATTATGAAAATAGCAAAATATTTCCATGATATTCTCCTATTATATGATAAACAGTACATTGCGTAAACGCGCATATTATTATGTATAATATAAAGAGTGTAATATTTTATTATCTTACAATATTTTATAGTTATTATAACGATACGTTTTGTATCTTTTTCATGTAATTTCATATGTGCCTGTATTGGTATTTGATGAATAAAGATTATTATTATTATTATTATTATTATTTAACCCACAAAGTAATGATGTAAGCCGATCACATGATCCCAAACGTTTTTTACCCAAAAAATTGTGCGGCCCGGGATAATAGAACTATTTACATTTTATGCAATTTTACACACCTTTTATAAATATTTCATACCCTAGTCACAACATTTTGGGAAAGAAAACCTGTGGGCCTGTGCCTATATCTTTATACCAATCAAATATCAAAAGTAAACTTGATATGAGGTGATGTTGACTATGGAAATGTCAAACTGACCATGCACTATTGTCGATTTGACCCAAATAGTGCATGAATTTAATACTTTTATGAGCGAACTTCATCTAAATAAACGTTCGAATAATGGAGAATATTCGTACAATTTTTAAAAAGGCTCACCTAGCTTGTTTCCTTGCGCTTCCATTTGCATGGTTAGGCCAATGGTCAGATAATTTATTTGGATTTCATTTATTAACTTGACCGATCTGAGCGGGCTGACCGTGTAAATGGAAAACACACTTAAAGTGTACGTATATGTAATTATTCGAGCGTTCTGGTGTTACGTTGTGCTTGCAGTTTATATGAAGTTGTTGAACATATCAACAGTATAGTCATTATATATACCTGTATCCTTATTTGTTAAGTTGCATGTAAACGACAAATATTCAGCAAACTCCGACATTTTCAGTCGATATTCAATTCAGTAAGGTAAAGTTGAGCGAGGAACTTAAACTTCCGTGAGGATGTTGTCGTGTTCGGTTGATACTGTGTTACTGCAGCTCAATCACTCAATGACAGATAGCCTGAGCGCGCCCGGGCAAATTACTAGGCTGGGGTTTGAATAAATGTGGCTTTGTTAGACATAAACAAAGAAGAAACATTCCTGGACATTGTTCCACAATATTTTGAGTACATTGCTACATACACCTACACTGAGGCAGAAATAATTGGATTATCAAATCTATGTTCTGTAATGTTGATGGCAATACCTTCTTGATAAAGAGCCTTTATTTTAATAAAGGGTTGCTAATTTATTGGACAAGTAATAAATAGTTAATAGACAGATAAGCTATGGCTAATATTAACAAAATACTGCAGATCACGAATAGATTCGGAGTTGCAATTGCATTTATATATTAGGACAGGGCCAGACGGCTAAATACAAATAATTTGAAATGCAAAACGTTCAACGTATATTGTATATGGGTAAATAGCAAGATTTTTTCCTCGGCATCTCGTTCGACAGGATTAATAGTAGAAGGTGTTAGTAGATGGATACTCGAACGGAAATTTATATACATTTTTAGACCTAGCCAGTCTAAAATGTATATAAATTTCCGTTCGAGTATTCCATCTACTAACACCTTCTACTGTTAAACGCATGGATCTTTGAGTTGAGTACTTTTGGGTTGATGCAAATAATTATATTACAAGTAGTTTATATTTTATGCTTATATGAACATACAAAACGTCACTACTTTCGTGATCATGATTGCTTTTGGTTAATTTGCTTTTATTTTATACTATCGAATATATATTCTAAAATGGCGTTGGAATGAGGAACTTAATTAATGGTTCCGGTTAGATACTGGACCGTTTTGATTATCTCCGGAAATGCGTCATTATATATTTGCAGCTCAGTTACGCCACTTAGCTCGTTCAAGGGGCCATGTTATAATAATTTCTGTTATAACAATATTACTATATAACCAGGAGCAATGGAGTCATTAACTTGTTGTCCTGCAGTCCGCTTAGAATTTGTTTTAAAAGTCGACTCCGAAGCTCACCACAAAAATAAATATTGAGTTACTACTTTTTAACTGATTTTTCTGCCAGTTTTACTTCGTTCGTTACTCAAAAATATTGTGGGAAGTTTGCAATCTTCTTTGGCCAAATTTAATGCGAATTGAACTTGTTCATGTAACGAGTTGAGTTTCTCCGACAAAGCAATTTCCGAAAACGCGCCATAAGTTCAAAGATTCTGTAATTACCTATCACAGTTCCCGTTTCGTGTGTCATTAACACAGCCACAGGTAGTTTTTACGCTATGGCATTTTTAAAATCTATACCTGTTGAACATGCCAGGTTTTGAACAGCTACACTTGTCAATGAAAACCTGTCGTGTACATAGTCTCATGCATTCACACATCTGCAAATAGAACTCGCCAAATAAAGTTTGCTCATGTTGATTTAATAAGCCTCAGTCTTTTTTACCATCGCAAAAACTTATACTTCATCTCGTTCCGTGAATGTTTGCATCTAATTAGATTAATCACTGCATGAAGTAATCGGATTTGTTACAATTGTTCGTGCGATGGCTAGAAAGCAGCGGGCTTCATATTGATTACACTGTAGCATCATATGAATGGCTTCGTGTCATGTTGCAAACAATTCTATCCAGATAGGAAAGAATAGCCTTACAATGTCGAGTCGGATATAGCATTCCCTCCGTGATATATGGTAAATATATGAATATATCAGCTAGGCCTTGGGTATACTTGTAACGTTATTCATAGGTTATATAGACATAGTTATCTTCGTTCGAAGAAGGGAGTAAAGTGTGCTTCGTTCCATTCATAACTATTCATGAACGTATTACTCAAAGCACTGGATAGCAACATACGTTGTTTCTTGCGACTTAACGATGATTTGCGTGAATTTTGAATTCATAGAGTTCTTGGGAATTTTGATAAAGATTTGCGATTTTAGTAGTTTTTAAAATGATACCGATTTTGAAGGCAAGATTTTGGGATGTTTTCATTTTTGACAAAGTGTACGAATATTTTTCGAAAAATATTAAAATGATTATTCTCCTCGCTTCTATTACTACAAGATTGACGCCTTTAAATAGAGTCAAACCTCTCCATATTATACTGTGAAGGGACAAAGAAAAATGCCCGCACTATAGTGGTGTCAATCTTATATAGAAGTCACCATGCACGATCATGTCATTTTTAAGACTCAGTCCACTGTATTGGTATGTTTTTAGTGTTCATTAACTATATATGAAATGGTCCACATTTCAGTGTCTGTTAAAGTATACTACAGCATTGTACAATTGTACACCTGAGATATATACTGAATACGAATCACTGACAGTTTTGGTTCGAAATGAATCACCTGAATGTCTGCAATAAAAGGCTATAAATTGGTAAATTTACTGTATATCTTTCCTCTCTTGGGACGTTATTTTTAAAGAAAATATATGCCAACTATGTTGGTACTTTACGAAACTGTCCGTATTATCGCACTGTGCCCATACGGAAAACTTGTACTGTACAAGTCCAACTTACAAGGGACTGTATCGAGGTCCCTAAGTATTCCTATTCATTATATTTTTTGTTAGGTAAATCACCACCGGTGCAAGAAGAATGTCTGACAGGCTGGATTGGTTATGGAAATTCTTGCTATAAAATTGTGCGTCATACTGTCAGCGTTCCTACGAAGTCGTGGGAAGACGCGCGAGCGTACTGTCGAAGGCTCGGTGGTGATCTAGTGTCCATAGGTAATCGAGACGAGAGCCAGTTTCTCATAAGACAACTGTCATCACTTGGGAGATATCCGCTCTGGATTGGCCTGTACAGAAACTCTTCGGGTGAAAATGCGAACGAAGGGTGGATTTGGATGGATGGAACTAAATTGGAGTATAAGAATTGGGCTTGGCCTGAACCAAATAACTGGATGAATGGTGAAAAATGTGGCGAAATTTATGCTAACCTTGGCTCTTGGAATGATATCAGTTGTTCTCATCGGCGATCATCTATATGTGAACGGCAAAAGGGCAAGTATTCATGTTGAATGTCCTGATCAGAAACAGTGTTTACTAAAACGGCAATTTAACTGCAAATAGACACAAAAAAATAGAATATAATAAATGATAATAGCACATAAATAAAAATAAGTGCAGAAAGAGTGCTCAATACAACGTTTGTTGCATTGAAAAGCGAATGTAAAGTTTCTTGATGTACTTAAAATAGAGTTTTCACGCTGAAATATCACAAATGTGAAACTCGAGTCGGAACTTTTGAAGTTTAAGTCTCACGCTTTTCGTCAAAATAAACTAGTTCAATGTCAGGCATTCTTAAAGTTTGAATGATATTTAAGAGTGAAAGAAACATTAGTTCCCCCCATTAGATGGTCCCTTGGTTATCGCTGATTTCTGTTGTCTAAGAATATTACCACATTTCTGGACTATGCAGTGAAAGAATGGTTCCAGTATTCATTCTACTTTGAGATTAATGCTTAGAAGGGGCGAGGGAACAGAGGTGCGGAACAGGGGGGCTAGGGGGAGCTAAGCCCCCCCCCCAACATAAATCAGAGCGGGAGGACTTAATACGAAGACGTCAGATTCTTCGCTGCCTGAAATGCAAAATGAACAAAATAACCTGGTTTCTGCATGTCAAATCTTCCCTATAGAACGCAGAAAAGGCCATTTCAGAGACTCCATAATTCAAAATTTTGCTCGGCCCCTACAGTTTGCGTAGCCCCTCCCCCCAACCAAATTAATGTTCCGCGGCCACTGTAGTAGACTTGTTATAGGATTCGGACCGCATAAATCAGTTAATCCAGCTACAGTAGTGTATTTTTTAGAAAGAAGTTGAGATAACTTTTCAGGTTAATGTTGATACTTATCATTTTCTTTTATAAACAATTTCTTATTTATTTATTCATTAGGCGTTCCTCTTCCTACACTTGCAACCGTTCCTACCTCAAATACTACAATAGCGAAACGTAAGTTGTGGTGGTATATATGCAAGTTCCTACATGCAAGTTTCTCCGAGACAGCAAACAAGAAAATATTATTTCTACAATCAATTTTGCACTTGGGAAAGAACATATGCTGAATTTGTTTGTAAATATTTTTGCTATCTTGGAAACAGAAATTGTTTCCACAACAATTTCTTCCAAGATTGGAAAACGTGGAAACACTTGAAGAGACCATCAAAATTTTAAAGTTTTCCGCCAAGTGTAATTTTTGGTTACATCGTGATTTAACTGATGCAACTGTACAGGTGGATTTGTTCGAGTTAGATCCTATAGATACATTATGTATCGTGATTTGCTATTTTTTACAAACACTAAGTTTTTTTTATTGGCATAATCCATAAAATTTCTGTTTTTGTGAAAACATGACGTATACTATGATGGTAAATTCTAGCAAGCACCGGCCGAGACGCCCGGTTTGGTATCATTCTGTTATTTTTTTTATAAACCAATTATGTGTTTTATAAGAACCACTTACCTATAATATCATAATCAGCATATTTGAACAGTGCAGTGGGTACACTGTTATACGAGACCTTGGCAGCTGGCAGGGTAATGTAATGTTGAAATGCATATATATTACACTGTTAATGGGCTTTTGTGTTCCTATATAGCTGAAGTAACCTGTGATTTGGGATGGAAAGCTTTCAGAAAATCTTGCTACAAAATATCTGATATCAAAAGATCGTGGAATACAGCTAAAACAGATTGTGGCAATCTTGGTGGTCACTTGTTAAAGATTGATGATAAAGCTGAACAAGATTACTTCTTTGTTGAAGTTAGACATTTATTAAATTCGGTAAGAAAACAGATTGATCGTTAATTTAAAATGATTTAATTTTCTAATAAAGTTTACAATTACAAAACAAGTATCGAAGAATAACATCAGAGGGAAACTCAATTCCCATTTTTATTACTGTTTTAATGTATCAAAAAGGACAAAGAAGTAAAAGAAGTACATACGGAAAAAGCAATGAATGAAGAATAAATCGAACTAGAACAACTTCACAACTTTGTTTCCATTTGAGGTTTAATGATGCTATTTTAGACAAATCACAATGTGACAAAGAAGATCGAGGATTAAATCAAAACTTAATAATAGATACTAATCAATAGTTACAAAATTTCAAAACGTTGCACGAAACGTCGAAGGTGAATTTTTTCATTTAATTGAAGCTCATTGAATGTATAATAACATACCTACCTACATTAAATGTTTGGGCAATTGACAGTAATATATAGTTAAAAGTATTATTCTCCTCATTGCTTTTGCCATTTTGTAAAAAGCATTATATAATTTATACTATTTTTATGTTACCAAGGGTGCCATGCATGCACTTGTTGCGAGCCAGCGTTTTGTCAGCGATTGGCTAATTATGAAATATTTCATGTTGATACAAAGTTTGGGAACGATAGTTGTTCGGTTTGTAGAAAGGGCTAGGGGTTGGTGCATGCATGTATTTCTAGTTAAAATACCTTTACTGACCAGTGAGTAGTAATATACAGGCCGATCGAGTCCATTTTGTGGGGAGGAGCAGGGGGTAGCAAGGGGGGAGGGGCACATCATTAAATATTCAAACATAATGTAGGGAGTAGCATGAACATTAGCATATTAGAGTGTGCAACATTAGCATAATATAGAGGGCGCATGATCATTAGCATACAGAGGGGTGCATTACGTAATTAACATAAACATTCATTAATTATACAACTCAGATTTCGCTGAGTTCAGCGTTTTTCGTTTTTCCCAAACCTGATAATTCCATAAACATACTTTATAATAAAGTCCAATCTGTCGAATGCTTATATTACAAATATACCTCTTCTACAAAGTTTTCAAGCGTTTATTTAGTAAAGTCTATACAGGCGAGATTTACAACCATGAAAGCGTTAGAAACATAAATTTCGTCAACGTTTCGACAACGAGTAAATATATTCTCGTATCTAATATCACCTTATACGAAACGGCTTAGACAACTAATATAGCAACGCTTAACCTAGTGAAATATTATTGCCTTATGCGAAGTAATAACAAGTAGAAATATAGCTTTCTTAAACGAGAAGATCTTAAAATTTAATCGGCATAGCTAAGGTCTTATAGAGAAATACAAATATATGTTTGCCAAGCGAATGTATAAACATAGTTCTTAAAGGGATTTAAACCTTACAAAGTTTCAAGCGTTTTAGATGTAGCAGAGGATGACAAGCAGTGATTTTTAAGCGAGATTTACGAGCATATACAAACATTGTATTTAAACACAATTGAATTGGATAAATTGAGAATATATAATTATAGGACGGGAACATTTTGTACAATGTACATACAGCACACACAGAATTCATTTTAAAAACACATTTATTGATTAAAATTTCTTTTACAGCGTTAGTAAGGTCTACTCCTAAGAGCATATCGTTTAGGAGCCTTTTATATCTTTAAAGAGTTCTCATATTCTTGTCTGTCTTCATGTGATAATCTTGCAATATCTTCAGCTTTCATAGGAATATATTTTGATCTCTCGTGAAGTAGTCTTTGTTTGTAACCTTCTCATTGCTCTGGTGTCATCATTGCTAAATTTTTAGGTCCACCCAATTAAATCTATTTTTAACAAAGTAAATAAGGTCTGCACTGGGTCTGCTTATAAGAGCGTATTATTCTTAAACTCCATCACTCGCTTGGGTGTCCGAGTCAACCTCGTAGCTTTTCACCTTTTAGCCATAGCATTACATTTCTTTAACCCATACCGAGCAAGCATATCTCTGACATACTTGTTAACCAATCCAATTTCTATGACTATGACCATGACCATGACTATGACCATGACCATGACCATAACCATGACCATGACTATGACTATAACATTGAATCCTAAAATTAAATAATTGAATATCGAGCGAGGTTAGCTTCATATCGAGCGAGCCAACCTCCATATCGAGCGAGCTTAGCTTCGAGCCGAGCTCTAAGATGTAAGGATAGGCCCGAGTTGAACTCTAAGATGTAAGGATAGGCCCGAGCCGAGCTCTAAGGTGTAATGATAGGATCTTCCTTATCTTTATCTTCCTTATCTTTATCCTAC
The DNA here is from genome assembly GCA_016169945.1 of Trachythela sp. YZ-2020. Lineage (NCBI taxonomy): Eukaryota > Metazoa > Cnidaria > Anthozoa > Malacalcyonacea > Clavulariidae > Trachythela > Trachythela sp. YZ-2020. The sequence continues at coordinate 2,270,392 of JADLSH010000085.1, forward strand.
TTATCTTTGCCTTCCTTATCTTCCTTATCTTTATTTTCCTTATCTTTATCTTCCTTATTTTTATCTTCCTTATCTTTATCTTTATCTTTATCTTCCTTATCTTTATCTTCCTTATCTTCCTTATCTTTATTTTCCTTCTCTTTATCTTCCTTTTCTTCCTTATCTTTATCTTCCTTATCTTCCTTATCTTTATTTTCCTTATCTTTATCTTCTTTATCTTCCTTACCTTTATCTTCGTTATCTTTAACTTCCTTATCTTTATCTTCCTTATCTTCCTTATCTTTATCTTTCTTATCTTTATCTTCCTTATCTTTATCTTCCTAGTCTGTGACTATAGTCTATGACTATAATCCATGACTATGAATATAGACTATAGGCATAGTCTATAGTCCATGACTATGACTATAGACTATAGTCATAGTCTATAGTCCATGACTATGACCATAGTCATAGACATAGTCATAGTCATAGACTATAGTCATAGTCATAGACTATAGTCATAGATTATAGTCACAGACTATAGCCATAGTCATGGATTATAGTCATAGACCATAGTCATAGTCATGGACTATAGACTATGACTATAGTCTATAGTCTATAGTCATAGACTATAGTCATAGACTAGGAAGATAAAGATAAGGAAGATAAAGATAAGGAAGATAAAGATAAGGAAGATAAAGATAAGGAAGTTAAAGATAAGGCAGTTAAAGATAAGATATCGCAGATAGGAAGATATCGCCGTTAACGATTTACAAATGACTTACAAACCTACGCATAGAATTGTGTTTACCTACAATGTTTGTATATGCTCGTAAATCTCGCTTAAAAATCACTGTTTTTCATCCTCTGCTACATCTAAAACGCTTGAAACTTTGTAAGGTTTAAATCCCTTTAAGAACTATGTTTATACATTCGCTTGGCAAGCATATATTTGTATTGTTCTCTATAAGACCTTAGCTATGCCGATTAAACTTTAAAATCTTCTCGTTTTAGAAAGCTATATTTCTGCTTGTTATTACTTCGCATAAGGCAATAATATTTTACTAGGTTAAGCGTCGCTATATTAGTTGTCTAAGCCGTTTCGTATAAGGTGATATTAGATACGAGAATATATATATTTACTCGTTGTCGAAACAGACTGGTTGGAACACAACGCTTGGCAAAATATATAGGGACGTTTAGCTATCGTGATGGTTCAGCTTAATGATTGTTTCGCCCAAACAAGCCTTTTGACTTAATCCTTTAATGAGTTAAGCTGTTGTGTCTATAGTTTATATTAGCAACAAAACATCAAAATATTTATGTTTCTAACGCTTTAATGATTGTAAATCTCGCCTGTATAGACTTTACTAAATAAACGCTTGAAAACTTTGTAGAAGAGGTATATTTGTAATATAAGCATTCGACAGATTGGACTTTATTATAAAGTATGTTTATGGAATTATCAGGTTTGGGAAAAACGAAAAACGCTGAACTCAGCGAAATCTGAGTTGTATAATTAATGAATGTTTATGTTAATTACGTAATGCTCCCCTCTGTATGCTAATGATCATGCCCACCCTATATTATGCTAATATTTTTGATGTTGCCCACTTTCATATGCTAACGTTCATGCTCTCCCCACATTATGTTTACGTACCATATGCTAATGATGTTTGAATATTTAATGATATTGCCTTGAATATCCCCTTGCTCCCCCCTTGCTCCCCCTTGCTCCCCCTTGCTCCCCCTTGCTCCCCTTGTTCCCCCTTGCTGCCCCTTGCTGCCCCTTGCTGCCCCTTGCTGCCCCTTGCTGCCCCTTGCTCCCCCTTGCTCCCCCTTGCTCCCCTTGCTCCCCTTGCTCCCCTTGCTCCCCCTTATCCCCTTGCTCCCCTTATCCCCTTGCTCCCCTTGCTCCCCTTGCTCCCCTTATCCCCTTGCTCCCCTTGCTCCCCTTTGCCCCTTATCCCCCTTGCTCCCCTTGCTCCCCCTTGCTCCCCTTGCTATCCTTGCTCCCCTTGCTCCCCTTATCCCCTTGCTCCCCTATCCCCTTGATCCCATTGCTCTCCTTGCTCCCCTTGCTCCCCTTGCTCCCCTTATCCCCTTGCTCCCCCTTGCTCCCCTTGCTCCCCTTGCTCCCCTTGCTCCCCTTGCTCCCCTTGCTCCCCCTTGCTCCCCTTGCTCCCCCTTGCTCCCCTTGCTCCCCTTGCTCCCCCTTGCTCCCCTTTGCTCCCCGTTGCTCCCCCTTGCTCCCCTTGCTCCCCCTTGCTCTCCCCTTGCTCCCCTTGCTCCCCCCTTGCCCTCCCCCCCTTGCATTTGAAAAGTTTTGATTATTTACATTTTGCCACACTACCTGGCTGAAAGATCCCTAATGACATCTTTTAGCGGTTTTGGATTGGTCTGAACGATGTACAAGGGAATGGAAATTGGCAATGGGAATCTGATAGCAGTAGTCCTCGGTTTACGAACTGGTATGAAGGCGAACCAAATGGCCGTGGTAACGAGAGATGTGTTGAAATGTATGCAGGTATCCTAGCGGCATTTTGGAATGACCACCCTTGCTCGACAACAGCACAATATATATGTGAAAAAGAAGAAGGTAGGTTTATACAACTTAGTCAATATTTAATATTGAAGAGTGTAGTTGTTTTTGAGGGATATTCGTCAGTGCAGTTTCAAAACGTGTATCCGATTTTAGGAATTGAAGGCTTTGCTAAATAGATAAACGTTAATATAAAACAAAACGAAACAATCGAACAGCAATAATTCCAAAAGCCGAAGAAGTCTTTGGAAGCTCAAGAGTGTTTTTTGTTCAGATTCTTTATAATATGAATGAATTCTATTGCTTATTAGTATAAATTAACTTAGTAATAGACTATCACTTTTCCTGCCTTCTGATTGGCTACGCTACTCGTAGACTATTAGTGATAGTCTACTAGTAGCAAAATTCAAAACAATGGCGTGAAAATTCACGTTTAAAATTAATATTAATACTTTTGTTTACTTTTGTATTGTGTTCCCTAGTTCTCAATAAATGCTATAGTTTATACTAAAACAATTAGACAACTCGGCCTCGTTGGCTATGAGCGAATAGTCAACTCGGCCTCGTTGTCTAATTGTTAAATAATAATAATGAAACGAGATTATAAAACGACAATGTCTTGTGTAAATAACATAAGTAATATTTCAACGAGAAGTGCTTTCTTCCATTGAAAAGATTAAAAAATTGAACCAAATAACTTTTTTGCTACTGAATTAGCTATTTTGCATTTTTTTGGAATAGAATTGAATGAGAAGGTATAAAAACGTTGAATGGGAATGGGCGCAATAAAATGAAAGAATATTTTTTTCAGCAAGATAATAACTGCATTAATTCCTTTGTTGTAATCGTGTTACTGCTTTTTTACACAAATAAATAGACGGATACGAAAAAGTCTCATGCTATGTAACCTTGTAATTCTTTTTTATTAGGTAAGAATGAATGTCCTGACGACTGGACTTCGTATGGCGATAACTGTTATCAATTCAATCTCGCCGAATCTCAGCTTAAAAACTGGACTGCGGCGCAACAAGCATGTGAATCAATCGGTGACTTTTCGTCTTTGGTCAGCATTCATAACGAAAGCGAACAAGCTTTCTTAACTAAAGAAATCAGTTCTGTTGCCGAGTCCGCGGTGTGGGTTGGCTTAAATGATCGCAAGTCTGAAAATATCTATAAATGGTTGGATAATTCTAAAGTGGACTACCTAAACTGGATAAATAAAATTCCCAGCAACCGAGCGTGGAAAGATTGTACCGTACTGATGGGCATGAGAACAGATGGGGCGTGGACGATGGAACTCTGTTCAGAACCTCGTCGATATATTTGTAAACGCAAAAAAGGTTTGAAAACATCACCGCATGTCGTAATGCTAGTACTTTCTTGTTATACAGCATGTTATTTCTATTTTCATTGTTGTTGTTGTTGTTGTTGTTGTTGTTGTTGTTGTTGTTGTTGTTGTTGTTGTTGTTGTTGTTGTTGTTGTTGTTGTTGTTGTTGTTGTTGTTGTTGTTGTTGTTGTTGTTGTTGTTGTTGTTGTTGTTGTTGTTGTTGTTGTTGTTGTTGTTGTTGTTGTTGTTGTTTATGTTGTTGTTGTTGTTGTTGTTGTTGTTGTTGTTGTTGTTGTTGTTGTTGTTGTTGTTGTTGTTGTTGTTGTTGTTGTTGTTGTTGTTGTTGTTGTTGTTGTTGTTGTTGTTGTTGTTGTTGATTTTGCCCCATCGTTGCTGTTGTCGCCTTGTTGTTTTCGTCATCGTCGTTGTCGGTATTATTATTATTAATTTATTATTACTATTATTAATTTATTATTATTGTCATTATTGTCATTATTTTCATTATTGTCATCATCGTCATCATCGTCATCATCATCACTATCGTTAAGGTACGTTTACACGCTGCGATTTGTCGGCCCGATTTTAGGTTTCTCTGAATGTTAATGACGAATATTTTCAGTTGGTGATGTAGTCAGATGACGTTTGCCGCGTATTTTTCAAATATCATTAACGTGCATCTGAAATCGGCCCGACAAATCGCAGCGTGTAAACGTACCTTTAACGATGTTATTGTCATCGTCTTTGTCGTTGTCATTGTCACTGTCATTGTTTTTGTTGTTATTGTTGTCATTGTCCTTGTTGTCGCTGTCGTTTTTGTTGTCGCTGTCGTTTTTGTTATCGCTGCCGTTTTTGTTGCCATCGCCCTTTTCATTATCACCTTCATCATTATCGTTACAATTATCATTTTGGACGGACACAGTTATTTTATACACTGTAAATTTAGACAATACTCATTACGCAACGTCTAGAAACAACATGCTAATAAAGGTCGTTAGATTCCGAGCGGATCTTCAATGCCATACGTATATTATTCATCCATATGTTCCTAAACGTCTTTTAAGGTCTGGTTCTAATAACTATTTAGATATTAAACGATATAATTTGCAAACATATGGTTATAGGGCATTCTCGATAGCTGCACCAACTTTATGGAACAAATTACCAGATATTATTAGAATGCCAGAAACTTCAATTGAAACTTTTAAACATAACCTCAAAACTCATCTTTTTAATAAAGCTTTTTATTAAGTTTAGACTGCTTTAAAGCTAAGTATATTGTATATACTTGGCTTATATTAATTTTATCATATGTATGTAGTTTAAGTCTATACACTCTGTAAAGCGCTAATGGACTAAAGGGAATTAGCGCTCTAGAATTGTAAATTATTATTATTGTAATTTTAGAGTATAGTAACTGAAAAGTAGTTTATTCGCTGCGTGCATGTGTAATCCGAGTATACTTGAAAATAGCATAAATTCGCGAATACAACTACTTTTTTTCAGCCATTTTTTATTGTGATGCGCCTCTTGGAATGGAAAATGGGAATATTAATGACGATCAAATATCAGCCAAAAACTCCCTTAGACCTTCTACCAGACCATCAATGTCTCGTCTACGTAGCAATGGTACATGGTGTCCAAAAGCTAAGGTATGTCGTTTGTTTGCTGCTGTCGACTTATAAGGGAATTTTCTGGTATTATATCTCCAAGGAAAGGATATTTCAATAATTACGTTCATTTACTAAAAATAACCCAATAAGAATCACGTTCCGGTTGTATGTTGGTTAGAGAAATATCTTGGGAAATCCAGCATATGGATTAAAACAAGGCTTTAGAATTTGTTTAAATCTTATTCTGGCTTTTTAAAAATAGTTTTTACTATATTTTTTATATCTGTAGCTGGTATTAGATTTTTGTAAAAAATGGGAAATTCCATATTTTACATGGTGCTCGTGTTTTATTCTATTTCAGGATGATTATTTGCAAATCGATCTCGGTTCTATCTACAAAATTAAGAATATTTCGGTACAAGGCTTGGCAACCTCATACTGTATTCAATATGGTAACGATGGTAAAGGATACAGGCCTTACGGCACCCCGACACAAGCTTCAGGATGTGAGGTAAGATATAGGGGGGAAAGGTACTGGTACGCAGTGGTTAGCTCTATGGGGGAAAGGGGAGATCGTCCAACCATCCGATATTAAATGGTCGTCTGTTGGAAAATATGCCGTGTACCAAGCGTGAGCAAAGCGTACGGAAACTTCAGGATTTAAATTAAACGTTTTCCTTTACATGAGTGGAAACCAAATTTCCCTATTAGGTTCCTGATTATAATATATATTCGTATATAAAGCCTGTTTTCCACTTCTGTCTTATCTGAATTACGTATCGTAGCATTTTTGTGTGTGTCATGTCATTTGTTCTGCACTGTAGTGCTCAGTCCAATTCCAAAATAGGAAATATCCCACGCGGTAATTACGTTACTGAATGTTTCCAATGGAAAGAGATGTTTCAATCGAGTGAGATGCAGAAAAAAACATCTTGTAAAGAAAGGATAAATGATACGATGCATTTGTTCCTTTTGGATTTTGACTTATTACCAAGCATATATATGAATATTTTATACTGTCTTGTAATATTGTATAGGAGTTAAGCAGTGAGGCATCGGCGAAACCACATTTCCTCAAGAATCTAAAACCGTTTATTGCAAGATATATTCGAATCACGCCTACGCAAGGAAGCAACAAGTGCGTTCGTCTTGAGTTATATGGTTGTTTAAGTGGTGAGTAAAGTTTTTGCTTATTAAATTTATTAAACATAAAAATTATACTGATGTTTAAGTAGGTTGATCTGAGTTTATATTTCGCCCTAACATTTCTGTCTTTTATATTTATTACAAATGGTGTATGTTTTTCAGTAGGTGTTAGTTGATGGAATACCTAGCCAGCAGCAGTTGCGAAAAATGCAACATAGGCTCTCTGACAGGAACTGAATCTGCGGCCCTGCGATTCCGGTGCAGCGCCCTAACCAACTGAACTACAGAGTCCAGTTGCTGAGTATTAACCGACCTATGTTTTTCAGTTTTAAGATAAATTGGTAATATAGTAAACAAATTATTCTGCAGTATAGCTACGACTATACAGGTACTTGCATGCTGCACAATTACCAGTACATGCAGTCGAGAGGTGTCAGAACACAACGCTATGAATGTTCTGTTTGCGGTCAAATAATCGTACCAACTAGAACCGTAAACCGCACGAACCGCAGCCTTAAACCGTACGAATTGCAACCGCTAACCGCACGAACTGCAAACGTAAGTACAATACGGTACGGTACAGTACAGTTACTTAAGTTAAGTTACTTCTCGGACGTGTACTCAGTAGTTGCATCCATTTTTGCGACAGATGCATGTACTTTAGAATCCAATTTTATAACAATTCTTATGCCCTGTTTTCACACGCACAAACATTCTATTTTGCTTTGAGTAATTTCGCTGTATTCCTGGTTGACTTCTATATTTCTATATTTCAATTTAAGAAAACTCGGTTAATGAAGCACTTAGAAGAACGACATGGTTGAAAATCCCCTCTTCTACATATCAATATCAAATTAATCACATACAACTTTCTTGGGCAGGTACGTACAGTAATCAGTGGTGCATGTACAGCAGCTAGTTTAGTTTGGTAATTCTTTTACTCAATTATTTATTTGTTGCTTATTTGATCTACAATTATGTGATTTTCAACATGTGCCTGTTTGTTCAAAAATATGAAGCGATAGCAGAACTTTCAAACAAACTTTTAAGTGTTTGGAAATCAGATGACCATGCAACTTGACAAAACGATAACAGGATAACGGCACTCGTGTAAAATTCTACAGTATTGGATATGTATGGTCATCGTGACTGCAAGATTGTTAAAACCGTTTTGGGGGTGTTTGTTTTGTGTTTTTTAAAATTTCGTAGTGGCAGCCGTAACGTAAGGTAATTCTAATTTTTGCTTCAGATGCACGATCTTACTGTTTGGAACAAAAAGCTGATTTACTGAGTATGAGTACTGGAGTAGTAGCAACGTACATGGAAACGCGTTTGAACAGTCTGAGACCTTACGCTTGGTGGATTGGATTAACTGAACGTGATTATCCTACATATTATTATTGGACAGATGGCAGTCCTGTTAACTATATTGGCTGGAGTGGATATATTTCTAGATACGGTATGTTTCGCTCTTTTAACTTTTGCCGAAAAAAATATTTTCTGATTAATATTTAATCCAATCGTTTGGGCTGACTGTATACCAAGCTTGCAGAATACATAATAACAGATTAAATATATATAATGAGTTCACCGATCGTGACGCATATATATTTAGTGTAGTTGCGTTGTTCACAGCAGCTTCTGGTTATAATTTTGTACTCTTTGACGCGTTCTCGACCATGAGAAAACTTAAAGTATAGTCACCCAGGTGACGTCTTTTTATCTATTCATGTACTAGGTAAAGGTATGGTATTGAGCTGTGCAACTTGGAAAAGATATGCGCGTCAGAAAACTAAGTCAATTGAGTAAAATTGCAGTTTAATAAATAATAATACGGCGTAAACGGATGATTTGCATATCAAGTTTCATCTATCCAATCATCCATTTGTGTTTTGCATTTAGAACTGTCCGTTAAACAATCGTGCAAAAACTGTAATCGCCTAGCAGCTTTTATGCATAGTTCAAATCTCATTGCATTTCTATTGTTTCTATGTGACGTGTAAAACATGGATGATTGACCAGTTGCATACGTTGATATCTATATTTGAAGATCGTGCAGTCTCAGTTGCATGTTATAATTCAACTCATACTCCCGACGTAGGATGCGTCATGGACGAGCGCAGTTTGAGGTCTTTGAAAGACTCGCGTGTGCTTGTCCATGGTTCATGCTATTATTTGTATATAATATTATACATGAAAAATTTATCAGACAAATTATAAAACATCCTCTTGACCAATTTGTAATGTTTTCTGTTAACTTTAACGCCCAACATCCTTTTCTTTTGTGTATTTTTCTTCCTTGATTTTGCATTTTCCCTTTTGTTCTTGATGTCCGATACATCGGAGACTGCTCGTTAAAGGGTCGATAGCATGCATGCATCATTTAAAGAAGATGACGTATTTTTCTAAAATCGATTGTGGAGCAAATTTAATGAAATATCCCAAAAATTTCTACCGAAATATTTTGTCAATGATTTGCCTTTTATAACGGGTTATTAATTGCACTGCACTGCACGCTCGCAGTCAGGAATTGAGAATTTTTCATGTATATTATTTTACTTTTTAATCTGATCTATTCCTATATATATGTTTTCAGGTACTAACGGCTGTGTTCATTATCGAAAGTACCAGTCAAGATGGCGTGCTGAAAGTTGCAATACACTACGGCCATTTGTGTGTATGAAAAAAGGTTGGTAAACCGTGCTTTTGGTATAGATAATAGTATGGTTTCGAGTGCACTTTGGATATAACATGCACGAGTGAGTTTTTCAAATACCTCAAAATAGCACGCGTCCGAAGGACGAGTGCTATTTGAGACCTTTGAAAAACTCACGAGTGCATGTTATATCCAAAGTTCACGAGATATCATGCTATTACTTATTAATTATATGCTTAAAATTTTCGAGACAATTATACTTTCAACTTACTAGCTTCGGGCCTTCGGCGAACCGTCCACTGATATAAAGTTTTCGCTCCATTTATTATTATCTGTATGAATTGCCAAGCATTTGAAAGTGAACTGAACCATGTGGATTTCTTATAAATTCATGTAAACTAAATTTTCCAACTTTTAAGTCGTCATTTTCGTCCCGAAAATCCAAATTAAGTTTAAGCGAGCGGGCGCCATGTTGTTTTGTTTTGAGCAATTTGTACAGAACCTAGCTCAAATTTGATTGGTTCTTAGTGATTACAGATTTTTGCACTGTGTTACAGAAAATTCCATTGTATTACAGAAAATTGCCCTGTGATTACAGATTTTTGCACTGCTGTTTGGGATTAACTGCACTGAAATCAACCATAGTCGAGTAATATTTCTATGTATATTATTAAGTAAGAAATAGGCAGCGTAGTTTCGTGTAAAATATTATGAAGAAACCTCCACGACTAAATATTACCAAGACTGTCATTAACTCTTAATTGAATCGGATGGTCGAGGGTATTGTTGTTGCGAGTGTGTGTTGTTCTCAAATCGTGTGTTGGTCGAGAATCCATGCTACTGTATTACAGTATACTTACTAAAATATTATATGTATTAACCATAGACTACCCTGGGAACCAGAGGGATATTTTCGGTGTTCGCCACCATATTTTTCACCTCTCTCCTTCGGCACTCACCGCCCTATTTCAAATAAAATAAGTCAATTTTTTTCGTTCGCCAAACCTGAAAAAACCTCTGGGCCAGGTACCAAACTGGAAACGCTTACTACAAATGGTTTGTTTTTTAGTGTCGTTTTCCCATCATATAATGATGATGGGAAAACACTCGAGAATAATGACATTTTATCATATTAACTCCCTCGTACTAGCGTTGTTTGCCTTCGGAAATCGGAACCATATATTTATTGTTTAACTAAGAATGTTGCAGAGTGTGGAAATACTATGGATTCTATTTGGATATAGTATGGAAATCCAATTTCCATATAAATATCTATGCATGGATGTAGTAAGAAAATGGTGTAGACCTATATTATACATTGGTTCAGTGATGAGAATATTATTTCTACCTAACTTTGAGCCTATTTGTATTTATCGTAGATCATACAGGGATCCTTTTAAGGTTACATTACATGATACACGTGCGTTATGGTAGATTGGACATTGCGCAACGAATCTTACGTGTAGTTTTACGAAATTTTAATTGAAATAAGCCAAGAAAATACTGATTTCGAAATAAATCGTTTGATGGGTGTTTAGATAAAATTTTTCAAGTTTTGTCTGACTAAACAAAAATATAGGTACTCCATAAAAACAAAAAAAATACGTGCAATTTACCCCAAAGTTTGTCTAGATATCACAATTTGAATCTTCATTAATAAAGTAAAAATAAGTTAATTTACGTGTGCATGCGGAAATTTTCTCTTCTTTAATGGTTATTTTGATATGCCGTATTTTTTATGGCTTCTTTAACATCATGACAAGATCAATTACGATCACTACAAAAAATGAACCATTAAAGAAGAGAAAGTTTCCGCACACGTTTTTTTATCTTTACTTAGCTATGAAGATTCAAATTGCGATATCTAGACAAAATTTGGGATAAACTGTACACTTAACTGGAGTACCTATGTTCAGTCAGACAAAACTAGAAATGTTTTACCTGAACACCCAATCAATCGAAATCAGCATTTTTATGGCTTTTTCACTGAAAATTTGCATGGTAAAACTACACCTAAAATCCGTTGCGCATGTGTCCAATCTACCATTACGCACGTCTATCATGTGATGTAACCTTAAAACCGCATTTAACTGAATAGGCACCCCTGTTTAAAGATTATTTAATTCATATTCAATCATCTCTTTGGTATGATTTTTCGGGTTAAGTATCATGACTTAACCGCAAAGGATGTTCTCCGAGTCATATGTTTTAGTACTAAGTTGTAGGTAGGTAGTTATAGGTTATCAGCCAATACGAATTTATGGTTCATTTACAAGACAAGGATTACTTATTAAGTAAGCTATCAATTTCTCAACTACCCAATGGATGAAATGAGGGTACTCTACATATTTAACTGTAACTGTAAGCCTATATGTAGTCATATTTCTCTCAACTTTTTATAACTAAGTAGGTTTCCTCTATTGTAATGTCGGATTCAAGTAATTATTTTGTGTATTTGACTGTAAATTTCGATTGTCATTAAACTATTAAACTATTAAACTATCAATTGTCCATGCACTAACTGCCTACTTTTTCTTATTCTAGACCCTCCTGCATATAATGCATTTAATTCAGCATCGAGAATAAGTCTTGGTGTTACTGGGGGTATGTATATTCTCCTTTTGCCTGGAATTGGTTAATTACCATTTATTCTGAACCAGTTTAGATCCACGATAGAGGGTTTTGCCTGTATGGTTTATGTCTGTATTCTAAATATATTAATATTTAAGAATATTTCTCCCTCCTCTACATAAAATTGAGTTGTGGTTATAAAACTTTATCTAAAATGGATATAGGTGATAAAATGGATACTTATGTGTATCTATATACTTGTAACATTCAGGCATGCTATTCGTTTTCAGTATTATATAATAGCTTTAAAATATATAGGATAAAGGAAAAATGAGTTGTGCGTTAATACAGAATTCTTACTTAACGCTTCACATTCTTCCATGTACAAGCAGGGAACTGCAAGATGTTTTCCCTTCTTAAGGGTTTGAAAGAAATTGGAAGTATTATTATTATTATTATTAAAAAATATTTACACAGGATAAAACACTTCAGTAATGGATTACTGCTATCAACGCGTGTCCTGCATGTACAGTATCACAATAAAAACATGCAAACTAAAATAAGAAACTAATTAAGATCAATATTAATTGTTATATAAACTAAGGAAAGCGATAGGTATACCAAGAGTACTATCGTTCATTTGTACTACAAGCTAAAATGTTCTTTCAATGCTCTTTTAAATAGCATGAAACTATCGATTACTCTGACATCGTAGGGTAGTTTGTTAAACTGAATCGTCCCATTATAATAAAAGGCGCATTTTGTACATTCAAGTTTTATTTTTGGGATTCTGAGACTGAATCCGTTATTGCGCGTGTTCTTCTCATGTTGTAAACGCTCAAAATAATTGTTAAAATTACTGCAAGTGTTCTTGTCTATGCACTGTTTTAACAGCAGGCAAGTTTGAAGTTTTGCGAAGTTCATCAAATCCGGTACTCTGAGATGTGCAGATTGACTTGGATCAATTATTCTAGCAGCTCGATCTTGGAGGCTTAGAACTCGTGCAAGTTGAGTTGCATTCAGGTTAAGAGTAACAATGCTTGCATATGTTAATAAGGGCATAATCATGCACTTATATATGGATTCCGCGGCGTCCATTGTTAAAGACCATCATTGTTAAAGAAGTATAAATAATATTGAATGATTTACAGATACGAAAGTATCTTTGAGATAAATTGTAATAGAAAGTTACTTTTCGAATGTGGTTAATTAATGGCATTGAAAAATAACATGTCCAAAAAATATTCTTGACAGTTGTTAATCATTTTTCTTATGACTGGTATCCAGCAACTCATCGCCCATTTTAAGCAAAGAACCAAGGCTTCCAAATATTATGCCGACACTAACACCCCATTGGAAATTACCGCCCTAGTCCGACAAGGTCTGTCCCTCATGAAGGCGTTTTTTCTATCGGGCGTTAAAGCATAATATGACTATAACGCGGAGGGTCTAAACTGCAGGTTGGAGGTTGGTGCACGTTTGTGCTGGTTGATGAGATAATCAAGATTGTGTTTGGCTCTTTTCATGTTGTTTTAGACTATAAAATCATAAACCTAGCCTACATCCAACACCCAACCTGACCAAAACTGCAAAACTCAACCACCAACCTGTAACCTGCAATTTATTTGAGGGCCACAGGTTTGTCAATTTATTGTAAGGTGCTACCCTCACGAAATAAAGTTTTTATCTTATATAGACCATCTGACTATCACGCTCATCAAAGTCGTTTCTCTCAATCTCTCGATATCTATGAATATATTTGTTCCTTTATTTAGTTTGGATGAGCAGTGCCACCCACTACTGGCCTTTTTCTGCCGTTGACGATGGCAAAATATCGGGAACAATAGATGGTCAAGTATTTGGAAACATCAAGGTTATATCTGGTGTGAAGGATAAGCCAAACAGTGCTTTACAATTCTCAAAGTCTGGTACGTATATTGATGTCCCATTTGAGGCCGAAGATTGCTTAACCTTTCCGGATACCTGCCCTTCAAAACAGCTGACACTTTCGTTTATGGCTTCGTTCGATGCTACTGCTGCGAATTGGAAAAATGTAGCGATTTTGGATTCTTTGGGAGGAAACGAACTCAACTCAACTGGAATATCTGTTTCTATTGATCAAAAGAAACTTTGGTTTGTGGTTTCTTATGTTGACCTGTTTTGGAAGATAAGCATACCTATTCAGGGAGATGGAGTTTGGCGCCATTATGTTCTCATTTGTGCTCAGAATATTATTCATGTTACTGTGAACGGCAAAAGTGCAAATTCAAGGTTAGTAATCGTAATTACCGCAAAATGATACTCTATTATATATGCCCTGCAGAGACGTACAGTATCTATTGCAGGCACGTTTGACGGTGAGCCTGCTTAGGAGTGAGGGAGCTTAATTAATAGGTATGGGTCCTTATTGATTTCACTGAAACACAGCAAGTAAAAACGAAATTCCTTATTGTTAAGGGCGAAGCTATATTACTTGTAATACGATTGGCGGTCCTAAAGCCGATTTGGGGCGATTTTAGGTGATTTTAGGTCCCAGAGTATATATAGGCCTCATAATTATAAAGAACACTTCCTGAGAAGAGCTTAAGTATACCATACCAATGAACATTTACCTGAGTATCTAAATCTGATACTCGCATGCAGCTAATTATATAGTAGAATTTTAGATGCTGCAGGATAACCAAATGTTCTCCATAATTGTATGTTGTGTGACGACCTCCTTGCTTCCTTTCTCAGGAAATACACTGATGACGCTAACTTAAGTTTAAAACCTATGTATTTATAGGTTGAAAGCGAACTAGGAAAATTCTATATTCCATTATTCCCTTTAATAGTTATATGCCGATATTATGTATTTTTGGTATTTACCTTCCCCTAATATGCCTTTTTCTTTTGTGTGTTAGAGCCTTTGAACCAAATACTAGAAAGACAGTACATTCCAAAAATTTAAAAAGGAATTTCCACATTGGACTACAAGCTAATGCAAAAGTAACATCAGGTGCTATTGGTTTTGCCATGTTGGCATTCTGGGAGGGTACCATCCCTGAAAAGGATATTCGGGCAATTTACAAGACCGGTAAGCAGTGCTTTTGCTGAGAAATCACCTTGCCTTTGCCATGCATTACAATTGTGCGCTTTAATGTAAGTTTTGAGAAACTATAGAACAGATAGCGCAGTCCATTGTTTAGACTTGCTACAAGTCGACTCGCATTAAAAATTGTTCTAAAGTATAATGATTGGGTTACTACGGACTGGGTTAATACGGACTAGGTATTAATACCGACTCGCGCTTTAAGAAAATTGGGCTTAACTGTGCGTCTAGGCAGACTAGGCTTTACCGCGCGTGTAAATTGTAGCAAGTCTATCCATTGTTCACTGGTGCAGAAAATGAAGCCGGTTCGACCATAGTCATTAGGAAGGTGGTTTCATAACTCGTTGGGATACAACAGAACTTGTTATTTTTAGTGTTTTACGTTTATGCAAAATATGGTCGGCTCATCGTTACGTGCGTATTGTATCTTCGCCCAGTTGTATTTTCGTTGATTCTATTCCGATTTCCTTAATGTGTTCATAAAAAATGTAGCATCATGAACAGTTGAAAATTTCTATTTGACTGGGAGGGAGGTTAGCGTACGTTAATACCGCTCCGATTTCCATGCGTCCGAATTTTCCGGAATAACGTATTTTTACCTATTAAATTGCGTCAACACAACAACATTGATTGACGATGGCCAGGCGTGTATCTCTTTATTACCGGACATATAAATATAGTATTAACATGACGGCTGTTCGTAGTTAAATCAATTTAATGAGTTTTTAAAAGTTGATGCTTCTGGCGAAGAGGACGGGGAAAATAGGGCAATGTTAATGTATGAAATTATACGTCCTTCACATATTTTCTATATAACGTGTGAAAAGGAAGATTCATATACTTCGCATGTAAAATTTCTTATTTCATGATTTATGTTGTTATGTTATATATTCATCAGTGAACCATATGAACTTTTAGGGACTTTTTCAGTAAATATACGTGTATTGTTTACCCATGGGACCAACCCGATATAATATACTGTACACTACTGTCTCTTATTAAGTTCTGTAACACGGCAAAATGTATTTGTCTATTTCTTTTTAGAATTTGGTTGGTGTCCTAATGGTTGGATTGCGTTTGGAATGTCCTGCTATGAATTTACTACAGGCAGATCAACATGGGAAGTGGCACGTGCGCGATGCCAGGGTTTAGGTGGGGACTTGGCTACAATCAGTACGCCAGTGGAACAAGCATTGATTACCAGAAAATTACAAAGAACGTCGTGGATTGGTACGTAGTATAATTAGAAGGCGCGCATACAGGTACTCTACCTTCACCTGCCAAAGTCGAGTATTCGCGTATAAATCAGTTAAACATGCATGGCCAGGAAAAACAAGACACCCGATTCTCATTTCTCATCCAATTTTCTCCCAAATTCAACTTAAATTGGATAGTGGACCTACCGGCATTAGATTCGACAATCTCGTTCCCCGAGCCTGTGAACCTTTTGGCAACTGCCAGGACGAGATTGTAGATTCGAAAGCTCATGTAGTAAAGTGATGCAATCCTATTAACAAATTACATTTACGTCCCAATGTTTGGATCGACACTTCAGTTTGGCAGCCTCGTGCCCAGGCGCTTTAACGTGCTAAGCGGTTGCATGAAGAGCGCGCGGGACAACACGCGAGGGGAGAAATGGAAAATTCGGCGGGAAGCGCCTGGGAGAAAATGCTTTCAAGATGGCGGTCAAAATTTGTAATCAAAATGTCAACAGAAAGATATTATGCGAATAAAGGCAATAAAAATTTTTTCAAAACCATGATATATCAAGGCAACGTGTGGAGTATTTACTACAATCTACAGCCTGGAAAGGAGTAAAATATAGACACTGTATTGTATCAGTGTGACACTGATTTTAATATTGGATAGATCGATATAAATACTTTATAACCTGTCAAGGGAAGAATGGGGTATATTTGTATACAATGTACTCTACTGTCTCTACATGTACAACTATAAAAGTTTATATTTGCATAATATTTAGCATGAAAGCCAGAAAAGTTTTTAGCATACTTCTTAAGCAGTGACAGACATTTTGTAAAATATTGTAGGTGCAAATATGGTCTACTTGCATATTTTGACCCTTCTCGTTAGCTTCTATTGCAGTAATGTTCCTTTTTTCAGTCTCGCTTGGCTTAAATGTATTGCAAATATACTTGATGAATCATTAATGATGATGATATCAAGTTATCATAACTCTATTAGTTACTTAGGCCCCTACAAGTTGATATTTAGTTTCTGGTCCGCCGTTAACTTCGTTTAGGACGCGGGAGGGGTGGTTAGGACTATAGGACATAAATTACAATGTGGCATTAAAGGCTTTATGACTGAACATTTTGAAGCCTATTTATTTTCTATGTATTTCTTGCAAACGTCCGTTTGCTGCTCTACAGATTTCGTTCCTTGTCATAGCAGAACCGTAGTTTCCTTGAGTTTTTCATGCCAGCTGTATCAGAATATTATTAAATCTATATAAAACTTGATTTAATAGATGATTCAAAAATCGACATGCATTTTAAAATACCTTGGATTGATGATTGAAGCCCCCATGATGCCAAAATGAGAACACATACCTATACTACAGCGGTATTTACATGAAATACTTCATTTTATTATTTTTTTGTTGTAAATAGCACATTTATCGTTCTACAAAGTACAATCCTTTGCCAAAATTTTCAAGTACTAGAATAGTCCTAAAATAATACTCTCTACAAAAAGGATGCGGGCGGCGGACCAGAAACTAAAGATCAACTTGTAGGGGCCTTAGTTTAGCAGTATCTTACATATACAAAACACTCAAAGGGCATTGCAACCATCTCCTTCACCCCCAGTGTTTGCCACTCACATGAAGCTGGATTAGGGAAACTATATTGATGCCCAGCACTCTTCTCTCAATGAGTAGAATTGTCTGATGTAGACAGAGTGTAATATATTATACAGAACAAATATGCATGGTGAAATTTGCATCTACAAAGTGTTGACCATTGGTCATACTTAGCAGTAACATTTTTCTGCCAAATTTGTCTTGATAAAATAGAATCAGAGTATGTAAAAGATACACATTTATATTTTTAATTTTAAAATCAATAAACAATACAATTTTGTGTGTGTATTCACTATTTAATTCTTCTGTCAGATAGGACAAATAGCTTAATAATTATTAAGCTTCATTCTTAATACATTCAGGAAAACTGACTGTCACACATAGTGTTAAAAGATTTTTGCCTGCATCAGTAATTAGATCAAGTAAATTCATTTTAAATCAGACTGTTTGACAAATGAGTCATTTTAAGCAAACACACTATGTTCAATTTCTTCACACAATTTCTTCCTGAACATTGCTAACTGCTTGGATTATCTGGAAATATGGAAAGATGTCAAAATTATGCACTAGTTAATGACCCCAACCATTGATGACTTTTGTGGGAAAGTGGTGATTTATGCTCTGATGATTGGATTTCCTCAGTAAATCACTCAATGTCTGTGATATCAATGACATATTAGACAAAACAGTATCTGTGGATACTAATGCATCAGTCAATTCTAGTATTGCCCGGCTACCCCCGGGCATTTGCAAACTTTCTTTGCCCAGGGGTCGGGCATTAGTACTTGCAAAATTTCCCCGGTGCCGGGCATTTGTCTCTCTTTCCGGAAATGATTGTAGTTTCTGCAGCAGCTGCAGCGAACATATTCATCCATGAATATGGATGAAAGTATTTGTGTCATACACACAAACAAATATAACTTGTGAAGCAAAACTTGCTCGTCTTTACAAGGCTTAAAAGTTAAAACGTCATTTAATTAAGAATGTAAAACTTTATCTCATGATATTCTGACAAAATCTATGTGTTGGTTGTGATATTCTGACAAATCTATGATTTGTCATTATTTCTTTGTCCCGGGGTGGGGCATTGTTGTGCTTTCTCTGCCCAGCCCCAGGGAATTTTACACTTAGAGAAAAAATTAGTGCAAATGCCCGGGGAGGGGATGGGCAATGCTAGAATTGACTGATGCATAATGCTCTGAGTTTATATAGCCATGCAGGAACAAATGTCATCAACCCTGAGCATGCCAATGATCATGCATCTGTCATCTAATAGATCAAAGCTCTCAACCAATGAAAATGAAATGGCAAATCAGCCCAATATATAAACTTGTTTAGATTTAAACAATGCAAAATTATACAGAGCTTCAACATATCATCTCACAGGTATGCTCTTCTTGCAGCTAAAATGCACTCACTATATTTTACTATTTACTGGTCTTCAAGACATATCACTAATATATTACACTACTTACCTAGTTACCTCTGGCTCTGGTGTGCTATAAGATATGCGAAGAGACAACATTGTACTCTTTAATTTACATGACTACATTAGTATATTCCACCAATAGATATTAATCATATTCGAATATATAATGAAAAAAATTCATACAAATTTACCTTCAAAAGTCATATTTTGAAGAGAATCATCGATCTCATTCATGCTTCATCGAGAAAAGCATGCTAAATGCTCTAAAAATCCCCAAAAGTGGACGATAGTACCGGTATTCAAATCTCACAAATCGACAGAAAGCTGAGAAATCGACACGTTTTCTGCCAGGCGCTAAACCCGCCCGTCGTGGCTACACACTACAGTTTCCACGCGCGCGTCACGCAACCGCTTAGCACGTTAAAGCGCCTGGGTACGAGGCTGTCAGTTTGGTGTCTTCATCAGCTAGGAGTGGTCTTAGATACCAATATTGCTACTTATAATCAACGCCCATAAAGTCTTCGCCTAACAAGGTGGAGATACAACCTCGTCCTCGAGGTGTTTTCCCTTTTTGAAATTTGGGAGGCGCGAGATGCTCTTGTGGGGAAATAACTACCGCTATCCCTACTATTCAATTATGCAACGCTTCTAAGGAACGTTTTTGACCATAACGAATGCTGTTGGTAATACGTTGTTTGATATAATGCTCTACCATAACTCATTATACCCCTTGTCTAAAGTTAATGATCGAAACCGCTTTATGTTTTTGGGAGAACACCAATATTCATAGTTTCAATGAAACAATCTCGTATGAACCAAGAAATAGGTATTGCGTTTGGGGGCTTGATCTTTTTTCAAAGCGATTCATTCACCTTGGGGTTTTCTATTTGGAAAATAATTGCTGTATTAGTAACTTTTTGCCTTCGGCATTCATATTTATATCTAAGAATAGAAGATTTTTAAAATAATATAGATTGTAATTTAGGTACGGTAAATAGTGCCCCAATTACCTGTCGAAGCTAAAATACATATCATGACATAAAGTTCTATTATCATTCTTATCTTGTAATATTTCATAGGGTTCAGAGAAATCCAGGCTGCGTCCAGATATCCAAGTCCCCCTCGTGGGTCATTTATGGGCAGGTTTCATAGACCGTATCGCCGTTTCCGAGTCAGAGTCCCGACAAGACGTTCCAATAAATTGAAATTCAGCTGGGCAAACCGCTCACCGGCTGTCTATACGAACTGGCGGTACCACACAGGATTTACATACGGATATTTGCGCACTTGTGTGACTGCACTTGCTAACTCTGGCTTTTGGGCCCAAATGCAATGTTCCTCATATGTTGCATCTATCTGTGAAAAGGAAAAGGGTATAGTTGTCTTCATTTTATCCTAATTTAACAAATTGCATTGATTTGAATAATATAACAACAAAATATTTTAATTAATTGTTTCTTTTTTAGACGAAACAAAGCCAGCTGTTAACTCAACAGGTAAATAATTATGCTACTGCATTTAGTTCTTCACACGATCGTATCAAACATATTTAATAGATGACAAAAATGGATCAGTTTTCGCGTTTAACAGTTTAAACACGGTGAATTGGTAAACTTGTTAAGTTTTAGGCGCCGTTCATCAATAATGTTGGGAGAGACGTGATGTGATTGACATCAACTTCTCACACCCCCACTTCTCAACAACACTTCTTCTCAGATCTGTTCACTGATTATTTAAAAGGGAGTATATAATCCCTGATGCTTCAGGCGTAAAATCTAGTAGGGCGTGGCAAATTTCGAAAATTGTAGATATTCCACTGGTCTGAAAAGTACACTGGATAGCGAAACCTATTGTTCACTGGTACAGAAAATGAAGCCAGTTAACATCGCTAGACAATATACATCCTCCATTACTAAGGGACCAAATATACAGGATTCTGTTTCATTTTAGAACGTCTTCGAACTCTACAAATACCCGATTACTACATTTTTAACATATGACGCATAAAATATTTAACAAATAGAAGACGAGTCGCGTGGATTTATGGTGTTATAATGCACGAGGGGAATGTTGGGAGAACACGAGGCGAGAAGCGCGTAAAACACGAGGCGTAGCCGAGTGTTTTACACGCTTCTCGAGAGCGATCACTAAAAGTTTTCAAGTAAGATTTAAAGAGCTATTTTTCTCTTTTAAAGGTTCTTGTTATATTTACACTTTTCTAACATTTACATACGTGATTTGAAAATATATTTCCATATTAAAGAGTCGGTTTTGTGATAAGTTTCAATTGGCAATGTTTTAAGTGTAGTGGTATTTTTATTGCCATGCCTATATGCATGGAAATGGAATAGATTGCATGTTGCGCCTCCGGTAGTTTAACCATATGATAATTAATGGTGAAAACAAAATTTGGAAACAGCATTTGATACTTCTATTCTAAACATATGAATACAAGGACTTATTAAAGCTAGATTTTTATCGGATGTAGGATGTTTGCATGCTTCAAGCACGACTGAGAAACTGATACTTTTCCGTTCCGATTGCCATATATCGTTGTATAATTGTATTTTGGTTGGAAAGACTTTTAACTGAAAAGTAAGTCGACTCGAAACACTGGGCATTTCGTGAGGGAAAACCATAAAAATATCAAATTATTAGTTTTCCAGTTGTGCCCAAACCACCTCATATATTGCAGGCAATTGCAACTATTTAAACCTTTTTCTAACAACTTAAACATTTTGTAACACATAGAAAATCTGTGAGTAGCGAAAAATGGTGAATAAATGAAACTTCAAATCCAACGTTCTATCTCAAATGTCAAAGTAAATTAGTCTAAGGCTATTAATCTGTGCCGTACTACTTGAGGGAAAAATAAGGGGTTCCACCATCTCGGAGGGGCCCGACTGTATACGGTTAATGGTTTCGAAATTTGCGTTGGCGCGCGTCTCTCAAATGACATTTCCAGCGTTTTCGGGATGATTTAACAAGGAGAAACTGAGTTACGTTTTAAAATCTTCAAAATCAGGCTAATAAGACATGTATTGGATGATTGTGAAAAATTATATATAGAACTCACATTTGTCCAGGCTGCATTTTTTGCCTCGTCCCTCACCAAAATAATTAGACCCTATATCTATTTCTTTTGACAATATCATATACGCTCCTAATTTTTTATCTTATCCCTAATAAAAATCTTAATATTCATCCATGATCCAAGGTTACATGATCATGATGATTTTTATAAAAAAGATTATCAATGTCATGCACAGGGTTATTGATATATTCTATTTTATATTATGAAACTCGCCCAAAAATACAGCTAGTGTCAATATCTATAGAAAATGTACCACTAGCTTAGATAAGTGGATATTTTCTAAATTGAACTATCAATTTTCGTTTATTTGCAGTTGTTGATGTTCCAAAATTCACTAGGGTATGTCAATATTCTCGCGCTATACTCAGCTGTCCAAGTGGCTCGGTTATGGAAATTCAGAGTGGTTTTTGGGGACGAAAACAACGTGAACTCTGCAGATATGTTAGTATAATTGACTGTGGTTTGGACACCATACCTGCCATAACCGACAAATTGAGTAAACTGTGCGATGGATCATCCAGTTGCCAAGTAGAAGCTTCAAATGATCCTAATCATTTGGGAGATCCATGTACTGGAGTTTACAAATACTTGGAAGTAAATTATACTTGCGTACTTATAGGTAATATATGTCCAAAATAAATTCTCCATCATAATGCAAATCCTGAATACTATATTGTTTAATTAGTTGTGCTTTTTAATCAAACAATGCATGACTGCATGTAGATGTATATGTGTTCATGCAATGAAATGCAGTTATCTGCTTGTGAAGCTAATTATATTCAGACCTCGCTGACACGAACATTTAAGGGAAACGGCCTGTAGAAGGCTAGTCCTCCGCCTAAAGCTACTTGACTTAGCAATACTGTATTGGGTTCAATTTGTATAATTGAAAATTTCGCCAGATTACTTACAATTTAGGGACCGTTCATTGTTTAAGTCTCAGGTTGGCACTGAAGTGAAAATGAAAAATGCTTATGCTATTGTTTTTTTATCCAACCCTTACTAAATTCAAGATTTTAAAAATGTTTCTCTAGAGTTTCATGAAGTGGGAAGATAATTTAAGATAATTTTAGTCAATCTATGCTTCGAAACCCTAAATTTTGAGTAAAAAATGTAGGTAAAAAATTTGTTAGCCTCCCTCCTATTTTTATTAGTCCACCCCAATGCATAAATATTGAACATTGTGACATTTTTCAGAGAATCTCAAAACACAGCCATGTTTGCCAGGCTGGGTTCGAAGTAAACACGATGGTGTAGGTTGTTATCGTTTAATCCAGTCAAAGAAAAGTTGGTCGGATGCTGAGAAAACTTGTCAAAGATATGGTGCTAAGCTGATAAGCATTGGAAAAAAGTAAGTGCTCATGATCATCGTCATCGTTATAATCCTTATTGCAATTATATCATACATATAATAATTATCAACACCGCTATAGCATCGATTTTGATCAAAATATTCTTATTGCCTTTTACAGCTGTTCATGATCTTTCATATAATATGCATCTCGCTTCATTTTTGGTGTTCCTCTCCTATTTTTAGCATGAAATGTCTTCCAATGTATGAGTTTATTGATAATTTTGTATACCTGTATTTTGCATGTCTAATCCCTCGTTTCTCTAAGTAAAGCTCTTTCTTTGTCAGTGAAGTATACAGTTTCTATTTAGTGCAACTCCGTAGTACTTACCTGTAACAGGTTTCGTTATTATACCCGTTACATATATTTTTCTCTCAATGTCCAGTTCCTCGAACCATGCAATATCATAACAGGGTGTATAAAGAATGAGTATAAAACAAGGGCGATAATCCATTTCAAAAAGTGCATGGGAGAACAGAGGCACAGAGCTGGCCAACAGACGTATCATAAACCAAAAAGTGTTGCGCCGATGATCAGAAATAGTATATCAGCGTGCGTGTTTACGTAAATTTCCTTAAAACGAAGAAATTTACAAAATTGTTAGAAGCAATCCAAGGGAATTCCATGGTTTTTAAGGATATTTTAAAGGAATTTTACAATCTATTTCGATTCAAATCAGTGAGCTCGATTATATGGAGCTCACCGATTCAAATTTATTCAAAATAATACACCTGAAATTTGGAAATTGAAATTGTGCAAATTTCACTCTAAAAAAATAAAAAAATTGGCCGAATCGTCGAAGAAGCTTTTCTCTTCGGTCAATAAGTAAGTTGATTTCTGTTGTTTCAGTCCAATTTTTGTTTATTATTGCTATTTATTATGATATAAACATCCTTTGCTATATAAATGGTAGTACCCAACACCAACCAAAACTAAATGGAATACTGATATATTTCAATTTCTATTTGCATTTGAAGAATTTCGTATGTTTGGCATTCAATGTAGAAATATCTCGAACGTGCGGTGTGGGTAGAGTATAACGAAGATTCAGCGGAAAACTACCTGAAAAATACAATAAGATCTTCAACGTTTCGAGCGAAGGCCCTTCTGGAAGTTAGTAGAATGGGTCGGGGAAATACATGTGCTTTTATAGTGAATACAAAAGCGATCGTGTGATAATAAATAAACCAATCAGATGGATTTAATCAAAACAAACTATAAACAAAATATGGAAATCACATTGCAAAATATATTAGCATGTAAGGAGAATCGAACAAAACAAGAAAGTCAGAAATTAAGGAACTATGTATGAGATGAGGTGAGATGTAGAGTATCTGCTGATGGCAGGCATAAACAGATAGGAATTAAATGCAAGAGAAGCGCTCATTAATGCCGTAAGGATGAATGGTGCCAAGTTGGGAAATGAGACGCATTTATTTCTTTTTGCGGCTATCATTGCTGCCAGAAATGGGACACAGAGCTCGAATTTTCATAATTTAATTCTAACATTTTGTAGTTATAACCAAGACACAAAATGAAGATGACGAGGATGATAGAGTAGCTAATATTATCTTTACATTACTCACAATTATGCACCTATCAATTTTAAGCCCGAGAGGGTAGTGAGAGCAATTAACAGTGGGGCATTTGATGACAGATGCCATTCCCAAGGTTGGGTTTGATCTATGCAAACTCTGGGGTGTCTGTTGTCTTGAATAAATACAGTATTTGCGTTACTACCACTAGAACTGCTCTGGAAACTTATAATTGTAATGAAGGCATTATAAGGATATATCTTTGTATAGTCTTGTTGTCAAACGTTTTTTAGGTGCTTTCTGTATGACAAAGTTTGCCAGGAACTCATGCTGTCTGTATTAGGCAAACTACATGTACGCTGTGCGTCCCCACGTCCCCCAGGATTTACGGCCTTGGTATAATATGCAATGTGTAAGGTCTGCGAATGAGTTTTAAGCATTTTGGCTTACAAATTTATTTTCAACCTTCATTTGTTAAACTATATCAATTTTTTATTACGTCCTCACATTTTTATAACTCCAATATTAATGCCTTAAACTTAATCATACAGCAGCGTTTCCATATCAGTAAAATTTCAACACAGTCACACAGCAACGTTTCAATATCCGTAACTTTCAATGCAGTCACGCAGCAGCATTTCAAAATCAGTAACTTTCAACGCAGTCACATACCAGCGTTTCAATATCAGTAAGTTTCAACGCAGTCACACAGCAGCATTTCAAAATCAGTAACTTTCAACGCAGTCACATACCAGCGTTTCAATATCAGTAAGTTTCAACGCAGTCACACAGCAGCGTTTCAATATCCGTAACTTTCAACGCAGTCACACAGCTGCGTTTCAATATCAGTAACTTTCACCGCAGTCACACAGCAACGTTTCAATATCAAGAACTTCAGTCAACGCAGTCACACAGCAGCGTTTCAATGTCAAGAACTTTCAACGCAGACACACAGCAGCGTTTCAATATCAGTAACTTTCACCGCAGTCACACAGCAGCGTTTCAATATCAGTAACTTTCACCGCAGTCACACAGCAGCGTTTCAATATCAAGAACTTTCAAGTTTCAACGCAGACACACAGCAGCGTTTCAATATCAGCAACTTTCAACGCAGTCACTATACAGCAGCGTTTCAATATCAGCAACTTTCAACGCAGTCTCTACACAGCAGCGTTTCAATATCAGCAAGTTTCAACGCAGTCACTACACAGCAGCGTTTCAATATCCGTAACTTTCAATGCAGTCACGCAGCAGCATTTCAAAATCAGTAACTTTCAACGCAGTCACATACCAGCGTTTCAATATCAAGAACTTTCAACGCAGTCACACAGCAGCGTTTCAATATCAGCAACTTTCAACGCAGTCACACAGCAGCGTTTCAATATCAGAACTTACAACCAGGGGCGGATTAGCACCATCAATGAGATCGGGCTTTAACGCATAAGGGCCCCCTTTGTGACGTCATTGAAACAAGTCCACAGAAACGCGATTACTATGAATTAAAAAGATTGACGGTGATATAAACCCGGTAGTCTGCTTCTCCTATATCTATTCATTAAAACTGTAATATTTTGTTAAGAATTTACAATGCAGCAGTGGCGGCGGACGATTACATTGGTTAGGGGGCTAGAGAAACTCTAGGGGGCTCCGGAGGCATGCTCCCTCGGCAAATTTTGAAATCCGCAGTCTCGGAAATGGCATTTTCTGCGTTCTGGGGAAGATCTGACATGCGATACACCAGGTCATTTTAGTGTTCATTTTGCATGGTAGTGAAGAATAACTATATAACAAAAGAAATATGCTAGTTAACTACGATGTTGTATTTTGGTATTTTGTTAAAGGTGTGATGGCTGTCTTGAGATTTTGTCTGTCTTTGTACAGTATGAAATCAAGGGCCCCCTATTGTACAAAAAGTGGGGGCCCACCGGGGCATCGCCCGGTAGCCCGGTGGGCTAATCCTCCCCTGCTTACAACGCAGTCACTACGCAGCAGCGTTTCAATATCCGTAACTTTCAGCGCAGTCACACAGTAGCGTTTCAATCTCAGTAACTTTCAACGCAGTCACACAGCAGCGTTTCAATATCCGTAACTTTCAACGCAGACACACAGCAGCGTTTCAATACCAAGAACTTACAACGCAGTCACAGCAGCGTTTCAATACCCGTAACTTTCAACGCAGTCGCACAGAAACTTTTCAATATCAAGAACTTTCAACGCAGTCATACAGCAGCGTTTCAATATCAGTAACTTTCAACGCAGTCACACAGCAGCCTTTCAATATCAAGAACTTACAACGCAGTCACAGCAGCGTTTCAATACCCGTAACTTTCAACGCAGTCATACAGCAGCGTTTCAATATCAGCAACTTTCAACGCAGTCACACAGCAACCTTTCAATATCAGGAACTTTCAACGCAGTCACACAGCAGCGTTTCAACATCAGGAACTTTCAACGCAGTCACACAGCAGCGTTTCAATATCAGGAACTTTCAACGCAGTCACACAGCAGCGTTTCAATATCCGTAACTTTCAACGCAGACACACAGCAGCGTTTCAATACCAAGAACTTACAATGCAGTCACAGCAGCGTTTCAATACCCGTAACTTTCAACGCAGTCGCCCAGCAGCGTTTCAATATCAGTAACTTTCAACGCAAAGTTTCAACGCAGTCACGCAGCAGCGTTTCAATATGAGTAACTTTCAACACAGTCACACAGCAACGTTTCAATATCAAGAACTTTCAACGCAGTCATACAGCAGCGTTTCAATATCAGTAACTTTCAACGCAGTCACACAGCAGCCTTTCAATATCAAGAACTTACAACGCAGTCACAGCAGCGTTTCAATACCCGTAACTTTCAACGCAGTCACACAGCAGCGTTTCAATATCAGTAACTTTCAACGCAGTCACACAGCAACCTTTCAATATCAAAAAGTTTCAACGCAGTCACGCAGCAGCGTTTCAATATCAGTAACTTTCAACGCAGTCACGCAGCAGCTTTTCAATATCAGTAACTTTCAACGCAGTCACGCAGCAGCGTTTCAATATCAGTAACTTTCAACGCAGTCACACAGCAGCGTTTCAATATCAGTAACTTTCAACGCAGTCACACAGCAGCGTTTCAATATGAGTAACTTTCAACGCAGTCACGCAGCAGCGTTTCAATATGAGTAACTTTCAACACAGTCACACAGCAACGTTTCAATACCAAGAACTCTCAACGCAGTCACACAGCAGCGTTTCAATATCAAGGACTTTTAACGCAATCACACTACTACTGCCTGGGCACAATACTAGCTAGGCAGCGTTTCAATATCCAGAACGTTCACCGCAGTCACGAAGCAGCGTTTCAATATCAAGAACTTTCAACGCAGTCACACAGCAGCGTTTCAATATTAAAAACTTTTAATTCAGTCGCACAGCACGAGCGTTTTAGTCGTACTGAAAGAGATTCATGCCGTTACACAATACTAATTTTAGTATACTTATTTGCCAAATTATCTGAATTAAGGAAGATAAGGTCGTCACACGCGAGTAAGTGTATATTGCGCCTGTTGACTCTTTTAGTTATGGCAGGTCATACTGTACTATGGGGAATATCGAACATATGTTTGTCACACTATTCAGTCAGCAACTGTTTATAGGAGAACTCCGTCTTAGACAGTGTATAGGACGCGTTAAGAAGGCCTCCTCGATGACCAGTGCGATTAAGCGACATCGCACATTCGATATTTTATAAAATGCTTAGTTCTACATAATTATGAAAATGTCGTTCCTCGCCACTACATAAATGAAAGGAGAACGTACGTACTTGTGTTGGGGGATTCTCAGTGCTACCATAGTGTTACTCTTATACGCTTGACAAGAAATCCGGTTGTGTCTGCTACACTAACCAGCAGATGGTCATGCGAGAACTCCTTCGTGGACAGTGTATAGGACGCGTTAAGAAGGCCCCTCTCGATGACCAGCAGGAATAAGCAACATGTATATACTTCAACTAAGATGAACTTGCAGAAGCAATCAAGCGAGCATAGGTGATTAGTACCGTAGTAATATATAATCTTACAACCAACACAATGATATCAAACGCTATAATGCATGTCCAAAGTTCAGAGTGACTGCAACAACTCTCATCGCTATATACTGTCCCACACGGGATAAGAAAAACGAAACGATCAAAAGATTGCATTAATCAAAAACCTACACGATGCTTAGTCTCGTAATATTCTCAGTTCCGAATTTGGTCTAAAATTGCAGTGAAAACAATCCAAACTGCAGTAAAAACATTGCAAAGACAAAAAATTCCATAGATTATCTGCTCAATTGAACATCGCCACATTGAAGTCGTCCCGAAATATGAGAGTGCGATGTCAACCCCGAACATAGAATGGGGCACACCTAAACGAAGGGAATGTAACCAAGCATAACCTACTTAACGTATTTGTGAGGCAAAAAGGTCGGGAAAACGACAAACGAGAATTCGAGACAAGTAATTCAGCAAAAATCAGAGCAAACCCACGAACACAAGCAAGCGTTTTTGAAAACCTGTGTTGTCTTCCGTCCACAACCACGTAATTACACCATGTAAAACACTATAAATTTTACTGTATATTTGTATAGTCATTTGTGCATGCGTGAATGCACAACAAAGATAGTATAAAATGTATATTAAATAGATACTTCATAGTTATTAGCTTTTTATGTCATATCATATCAAGCGGACAAGATCAACAGGTTTCTTGAACTTGTCCCCTATTGTCCTTCTCGCACACCGAAAGATCGTTAGTCGTTACTACTTTATTGATCTAAGCTTTCTACTTATATAGATCCGAGCAAATCTTAGCAACTTCTCTAATGGAACGTGCTTGGAATACAGATGTATGGATTGGTTTATCCAATGAAAAAACAAACAATACTTTCACTTGGTCTGACGGAACACCGGTAACCTGGACTAACTGGGCCGTAGGAAATCCGCGTGGTTCGTGGACTGGGGACCATTGTGTGTACATGAACCTTGAAAGAACAGTACAAGACTTAATGTATTGGAAAGTAGGCAAATGTAGTGAAGAAAAACTATTCATTTGCAAGAGAATGATCAGTAAGTTATGCAGTGGCTCGGATTTAGACCTAATCGGTTAATGCTTCTTCATTACTAATCTGTATTTTCGGATAACTTACATGCCTTGTTCGCACTGTTATGAAAATGTAAATATAGAATGGAACAATGGTACCAACTACTTAAATTGAATATATATATGTCACTAAATTGGGTGGCATATCAATAGCAACCCTAAATTTCCTGGCTACTGCATAATCCGTGTCTTAATGAAATAACTAGTGGCCTGTTGGTGTGTCTGCTTTCTCCCTTATATGTCAGTGTGCAAGGCAGTTTCCAGTCAATGAGGTCGGAAAAAACCCAGGTTGAACCGAAGCAAGTGTAGTCTACCTTAGTTCGACCGTAGTTTGTTAATCACTGAAGTGAAATGTTCATTTCAGAATAGTCATGCACATTGCATATATAAGTTTGATATTGCAGCACACATCATAATTATGCATAAATACGCAAATAAACGCCGGCATGGTCACTGTATTTTCATACTAACAGGACTTGAGAAGCGTTGAGATCCACTCCTTTCCCACCCCTGATTTCCTAAGTACGAATTGGAATTTCTGTTGTCCATATAAATTGTCCCTACAATATTGATGATATTTTGGTGGAACTCAGATGTACTCTACCTTCGGTGACTGAAATCCTCATATATTAATCATATCTTTCCTTTTCTTTTCACAAAGGTACACCAAATACACCGAGCACACCTAAAAAAGGTTTGTTTTCGAAATCATGTATATGCATCCTTTCTTCGCTATATTCATGCAAGGAAATATGTAATAATTATATTCATTAGTTCTTTGTATTGATAAACATGATTTGTTTTGATCTGTTCAAAACATTACATTTATTTATTTTTCATTCGTAAGCTCGGATCTTCATCAGCGCAAATAATTTTAGACTGCGTGAATTAAAACAGACACTGATGTATATATTATTCGCACTGAAGAACAATTTACGTGTTGTTTTCTATACAAACCAAAGCATATTAAGATCATTGCATGTTATTTACTATTTACTGATCATTATAAAAAATTTACTGTTTAATTTTGTTGATATATTTTTCTACTTTACAGAAGGTTCATGTGGTTTTGGCTGGACGTTATTTAAAAACAAGTGCTACAAATACTACAATAACCGGTAGGTAAAACGAGAATCAATGTCTTAATATACCTACATCAGTCGTAATTCAATAATTTCAGAACTGATCCAATGTCGGAATAATAGATTAACGCTAAAATATTTCTTAACTTTAATGACGAACTCCTGAGATAGAGGGAGTAACGTATACTTCATGGCATCTAATTTATTGTCTTGTTAAATTAGTAGCATACAGTATGTAGTTCTCCTAGTGTGGTATAGGCAATTAAATAATTAATTTTCCAAATATTTGCATGCCGCATTAAACGAGGTTTAGTTAAATGTTCAAATTTGTATAGCCCAACCCGTCCTTCCTCCTTGCTTCAACAATTATTAATATGTGTTTGGTAGAATGTATTTAAAAATCGAATATTTAAAAATTCAGTGAGCATGTCCAGAGTAATATTTTTTATTTGCTCGATAACATTTATGATCAGGTGAAAATGATTAAGTTTATAAAGAATCAACGAATAAAACCTTGAGGTGTAGTCTAACGAAAGACGGAGGGCCTTCGCTCGAAACGTCGAAGTTCTTGGTCTATTTTTCATCTAGATTAATTCTAAAGACCCGAAGCTTAATGAATAAAAAGCATATTTTTTCGGTCTGGCGATTTTTGACAATACACAACCATAGGCGTACGGCACGTGGGGGCAGGGGGGGCACCTGCCCCCCCCAAAAATTTGTAGATTGAAGTAATTCGGGCAAATGGTTAACGAATATTCGGGCAAAATAGATTTATTTAGTTTGTATATAAACCAAAAAAAAGAATTTTATAATTGAAAGTATTTTTTATTTATATCGTTTACGTGTCGTTAAAAAATTGTGTGATTTTTAATATAAAAATTCGAGTTTTGGACCTAAAAAGAAATTGTAATTGTAAGAGTTTCCGGGAAAATTTATTTTAACCTATACTCCCCCCCCCGTCGACACAAAAAATAGGTACTTTATGTGTTAAATACAAATAAAATTGGTTATTATTGTTATGAAGATGTTGTTATCGAAATTCGGGCAATTGGACAAAGTTATATCAATTCGGGCAAAATTTTGGCTGCCCCCCCAAACAAAGTTGCGCCCATACGCCTATGTACACAACAACGAGGGCCTGTTATACAAAGGTCAGATAGCATTTGTCCTTGATTGCTATAACCGAGATTAAACTTCAGCATTTGCAAGTGAAATTTTTTCTATACCTGTATAGATTAAGGTTTTAAGGCATTTTCGCAAAAAATGAAACATTCCCTATCCATGCAGCCTTTGTATACAATCGGTCCGAATAACTGTTCTTTTGTAATTTTTTAAACAGGTCCACATGACTTATGATTTGTTCTATATTTCACAGGTTGAACTGGGAACAAGCTCGACGCAACTGTCGACCATATTCCTTTTCTACTGGTAGTTTAGTGAGTATCACAAGCAAGCAAGAAAACGATTTTATCACAAACTTAGCTAATACCACCATCTGGATTGGTCTGGAAGGAAGAGGTGTATATAGAGGTGAGTACATGTCCCTTGTATAGTAATCAAGCATGAGCATATATATTTTGAAAATAAACATTCATGCGATGTTTGATGTGTACATTATAGTGTACATGCACGTGGTTGGTGAATTCCCATTGGCCAGTGATTTGGCGATATCATGCAGTTTGCCCAATTTCAGAACTTGCTTAGTCCCTAATATATACTTCGACGAAAGCAATGAGTGGTTAGCTAACTTGGATAACTAGGATAAATCTAATATAACCACTTCTAATTGGTCGAAAGACAACGACTATTTTCTTAAATGTTATCTATCAATTTGTATAGCTATCAACTATAGCCCATCATTAATTATATATGACCACTGATCCGGATAGAAATTTTGCGCGATCCTGCTTGTCATATCTATTGTAATCCAATAATATTTTCTATCTAGAGCAAACATGTTTTTGTTGCAATATATTTTTAAGACGTTATATAATCATTTTGCTTGCAGTGTTTCCTTCTGGTTGTAAGCATGTTCATATAAGAACGTAATAAACGTTTGTTCTCATTCCTTCGAAGGTCATGTATGGACTGGCAGCACTCCTGTGAGTTATACAAATTGGGACGTAGGACAACCTGACAGTTACAATGGCCGTGACGCATGCACACAACTTTATGCTGAAGTTGGGTATTGGGGTGATGTTAATTGCTACTCCAGAAAACCGTTTGTGTGCCAGCGAAAGATGTGTAAGTGTTATGGTGCATGGTTTAAAATCTATAACTACCTTCAGAACTTTAATACTAGATTTTGAAGTAGGTAGATCCTTCAACCAATTTTTTGAAACTACGTATGTACCGTTAATTCACCAAGCTCCCATCATGTCATCTCCTCAAATCATACACTCGTCAATATCCACTTTAGACCCGATCATCTCGTGCCCTTTCTCAATAAATTAGGGACATATCCGCACCTATTAGGTTTACTAATTGTCCTGTAAATTTATGTTTGGATCACAGGGTAAAATGTAGTGCGCGTATCTGGTAAATCAATACGCCCTTCTCTCTATTAATCTCCTCTCCCCCTCAATGTGCTTAAAATAATTAACCCCAGGACGTTTCAGCAAAAACTAATGTTCATTCATGTTGTATTTCGTTAGACTAAAATTCACAGAAATTCCCTCTGACTTTCTGCATGCAATATAACCAAGTTCATAGAATCGAACCTGTGTTATATGTTTTACTGAATGTTTTTTTGTCTACTTAGCAGCTGGAACTGGTCCACTCCCAACTACAACAACAACAACAACAACGGTTGGTAAGTTACTATCAACACCAAAACAAATTTCTTTGGTTGATGCATATGTAGTCTGCATTGCATGTGTATTAAAATATTTCCAAGACATGTACATTATCGCCAGCATAGACCTAGGCTTTCTATTTCTATTTCTATTTCAAAGTTTTCAGCGCATTTGGCATAGGAAGACTGGGGCCAAGCGATTTGGGAGCGGAGGAAGGGCGAAAGCGACAAATACAGGCCTATCACATTTCCCAAAGAAAATGCTAAAACTGCCCAAACTTGCCCAGAATCGATTCCTACGTTCTCAAACCGAATTTCTTGCAATTTTACAGCGATTTTAAACCAGTACAGATAAAATATACCCAGTTCTGGTGTTAACTTGCAATTTATATTTGGATATACGTCCAGAAAGTTGGTTGTTTTACGCATATAAAGTTTGAAGCAATATAAAATTTGTTTGTGTATATTTATAAGCAGAAGCTAGAACAAAATTGGTCAAAATATATATAGCAGAACTAATATCTTTTATGGAATTTTGTCACACATTTCCTCTCAATTTTGGTAATAAGCATTGTAAAATATAAGCGGAAATTTTTTTTTTCACGGTAATGATGTATATATCCGTACGCGTGGACGTAGCTACATCTTTTTACAATAATTTCCCACAATATTCGACAAAACTGTACCATATCATCAAAATTGCACGAACACAATTCCCATTATTAAAGGTAGCCTAAAATTGTTGTTGGAAACAAAGGGGCGGATTGTCTTACGAAGTAAATAATCTACATACAAATCTAAATTGCGCAACAATGGGACATTCACTGGCCTTTACACGGCGTCTGCCTCGTGACATCATGAAGTCGATTAATATATACAAATCAAGTCACCCCCTAGGTCTAGGCTGCATTATCTAGGCTCATTAAATGTCACTCAATTTAAAATGGGTTCATGGCCTCTAACAGAGTCGTAACAATTTTATTTAGCAAAATAATCGTGTGGCAATATATATGGCCATGTGCCTCACACTCGTGTGCCTCACGGTGTTCAAGTTATTGGTACAGCAGGTTATTGGTAATTTTTGTAGGATGTTTCCTGACAACGAAATTTATTGGATTATTGACGAAATTTTGTTATGTCTTTGAAATAAATAACAAATCTCATTTTAAAGTTTGTTCGTTCACGAAAACCATGCTTTCGCTCTCTAGTCTGGTTTAAGTAAATGAATGCAAAGCCCTCTCGAATTGTATTCACGACTCAACGTTTCCACACTCCGGTCTATAGTGTCTTCACCAGGGGTGATCTGGAATCGCATCTTATCTCAATGTAAACTACTTCGCTTCATGTATGTATAAGTCAACAAATTATTTTTCACCGAAACCGAATCTCGCTCGCTTATTTAGGATGGTTTCTGCATGAGTTACGAATTTATTGATGATGTTTTAATACGCTACAACATCAAATCCGAAGATGCTTCCACGAAAAACTCGTGTAAATATTAAATTTGTACTAAAAATTACGTGCAAAAATAATGATCCCAAAGTTTTGGTTATTTGATACAATGTTTGCCGGACATATGCATTATATATGTATTATTTAGCAATTTCTTTCAATGGCTTTTCTATATATTTCAATATTTAAACTCAATATTACGTTTTAATATTTTTTAGCCAATTCAACTCGGTGTAAAACTGGTTGGACTCTATTCAACAACATGTGCTACATTGTCAGTGACGACAAAAATATCAGAAGTTACAGGTCATGGCATGAAGCAGATACTTCCTGCAGACTAATGGGAGGAAATCTTGCCAGTGTCACTAGTAGCGAAGAGAAAGATTTCCTTAGCCAACTAACAAGGTGTGGTCACATTTGGTCAACTGTACAGTTGCACTTGTACTTGCATGCACTAATTTATTCCGATACTGTATGACAAAAAAGGGAATCCCGTTGCTCAAGTTTCAACCAATTTGTTTTTGAAAACGGTAACTTCACGAACGTGTCCAGGGCTCTGCGCATTTCCCCCCTGTGCCCATTCCTCCATTCCCACCAACCGTGCATCAACCATGAGTTAACTTAGGAGGGCAAAATATTTCATATTCGTTTCCTCACAGCCTGTGATTGCTGTGATGCAGAACGACTTGTTTAAATGGCTTCTCGAACGTAAGCCCATTAGTCAACCAGTCGTCGTTGTCTAACGATAGTACATTGCACGGTTAAATTATGATGATATAATTAACACTACTTGATTTGTTTTTATGAATCAGTGCAAATAATATACGTCAATCTTGATTTACATTATTTGAGCTGATGAATACCCTGACGACTTACCACGGTTTGCAAACTTACACGGAGCACATGCAAACACCAATGTTTCATGAGGAACTACTTATTATGCAATGACCAATCAGAAGTTCATGATCATACCAAAATTTGGTATGAACGTCATGCGGCACATGCGATTCAACAAGCTTTTGTACCAGGCCTTCCTGTCTAATTTTGGAGGGCCTGATCGCAGGTTAGACCGATCGAAACATTTCATTCCTATGCATTTTGCTACCATAATCTTAAAAAAGCATGTATACATTTCTACTTAAAATATATTCTTTCAATCTTTCAAGTTTTGTCAGCCTCGTTCCGAAATCGCTTTGATTACGCAGCAGAACTGAACTCAAATTAGTTCATAACTGGAACGTTAATTAATTTTAATTTTGGAAGTGGATACAGGTTCGACAACGGATCCCAATATGTAAACGTTATTTTCCTTTCGAAAGATAAACGTGTTTTGATAACGCAACAGCACTGATCTTAAATATGTTCACAACACTAAAATCTCAATAAAAATAATGTTAGATTGGCTAAAAAGTAAACACGTTACTTACCGGCAGCGTCGTTCCGGATGAGGAAAACCTGTGTGCCCTCGGCCTTGAAAACGCCGAATAGAAAAACATAGATGAATAGTGTTTGGGGGGAATTTGAGGAAATTTTCGGTCTCTTGTGGATGCATTTTGGAAATAGCATCACACTGATTGATCATTTATAATCTATTTTACAGAATCAAGCGAGTATTCTCATTCTGGATTGGCTTACATGATATGAGCGGAGAAAGTCTTTATAAGTGGACGGACGGCACAGGATATGGGAAGTTTATATATTGGGGAAATGGAGAACCAAACAATTTGCATGGTCAGGAAGATTGTATCGCCATGCTCAAAATAAGTGGATATTGGAATGATAATCACTGTTCCTCAAAAAAATCTTACATTTG
This sequence comes from Trachythela sp. YZ-2020, assembly GCA_016169945.1. NCBI lineage: Eukaryota > Metazoa > Cnidaria > Anthozoa > Malacalcyonacea > Clavulariidae > Trachythela > Trachythela sp. YZ-2020. The sequence goes on from JADLSH010000085.1 coordinate 2,307,822, forward strand.
TAAATCTAAAACAGGTGTGAATAAACTAAAGTGTTCATGTTTAGAAAGTCTGAGAAATATCTTAATCTCTCCATAAATTTCTCTCTCTGTGAATGTTCATCGTTTTATCATAACCTTGCTTTAGCTAATGCATGTGATTTCCAATGATATATATGTGCACGGTAAAGGTATATTATAAAATACCCAAATTTATGTCTTATAAGTGTATTTTTTTAGTTTGCAGTTATACGTGCTGCAGAATTTTTGCCAGATTGTAGGTTAGGTTAAAATCGATTATACTGTGATCTCATGCACTATTTCTGACTTTAGAGGACGCTCCAAAGATCACTGTCATCAACCCCGCCGTCAAAGTCGTCAAAAGTAAGTTATACCTAAAATGATATTTATTTCGTTCACCAACATAGAGTTCGTGCAGAATACTTGACAACAATGATATAATGGATTGTTGAATGTTGATCCATTTCGGAGACCTGAATCATTCAGTGCTTACGATTGAGGGTCTCTCCTGGGGGGTCTATATTCCCGGGTTCCCTTCAAAATTTTCGCTTTGTTCTCTTGTTCCCTTGTTTGATCGTGTTTCCTTTGACCTTTTCCCCCCAAAATTTCCTTGCTGTTATTTATTAATATGCATATGTTTTCTTTAATTAAATCGCATAGTAATGTACAGTCATAGACCTTTAGCTGTTGCCAGTTTAGAACTACAATTTTGAAGAATGCAATGTAAGATGTAGGTCTTTTGACTTTGTGAAAGACTTATAATTATCTATTACATTGACACTACGCTCATTTTCTATATAGAATACGTTAGTTCATGACGGAATTTATATTCTGTCCTGGAATTTGCTCGATGGAATTTGTATTCAGAAATTGGCTTTGTTTCTGCATAAAAACAAGATGGTTATCTTAATTCATTATCATATAAATCTATAAAGATTGGAAATTTGGGCATCTCGCTAACGCAGCATGTTCAGTATTTGTATGAAAATGGCGAAAGTGAAAATATAGTACCCTCCGGGAGAAATCGCCCCTGCGAGTCGACATACATAGCAATATTAATGCACGGACATTGAATTGCGTAGGCATAGGACCGATTCCTAACGGTTTATCGCCGACAAATGGCGCGTCAACGCCGTTTTGGACGATAGCCCTGGGCAAGGGTACTAATTCCACTCGACTATTTACTACCCTCGGGGAAAAAGGAAAGCTAGTTAATCAAATATTGTGGGCACGTGGCTATGTTTCATGGGTGGGCCTCCCACTGATCGCAAATATATGGCGGACTGTTATGGCCGGCATTTAAGAATGAGAACAAAATACAGAGAAATAATGTCAGGACCAGCAAGGACAGTCACTGGGAGATTAAACGCTACGAGAAATTGCTGATAATTTTCAGAATAGCCAGACGAGTATAAAGTGTATATTTTGTGTACTTGGTATTGGCATGTAGTATATTTTTGTGGATTTGTCATCAACATCCCCGAGTGCATTATAACTCAATAAATGCACGAGACGAGTTTTTCTATTTCGTTTATAATATAAGAAGAAAGAAGCACAGTAAAATGCAGTATTCAATTATAAAAAGATCAATATTGAAATTCTCCTTACATGTATAAATCATTGACGTCACTCGCAAGCTTTTGAATGTTTTCTTGAAAATTATGATGAAAAGACTGAAATAATTTGAACTGTTCAAAAATAGTCCATAACCATAAGCAGATTGATTTGTTGTTGTTTTACTTCACTCTTGTTCTGGATTTGGCATGAAAGCAAAGGTTTTCGTCAAGCTGCTCTGTTGTCACTGGCGGTCAAGTTTGGCTTTTAAAATACTAAATTTTCAATCTGGCACCAAATATTTCAAGCAGTTCTTGTTTGAAAGTATAATTTGAATTTGTGTTATTTGTCGTTGTAGTTATTCGGAAAATACTTTCTCAGACAAACTGCCATGAAATGCATAGAAATATAATAGTCGTGTAGTTTTTCAATTTTAGCGTTACATCTTGACAGCTTATATGCTTAAATAATAACTATAATGTTATCAAAAACAAACGCCAAACTGGCTAATCTATATATTTTAAACCTAGAACTGTGGATAAACTTTTTGTTTTGTTCTCTTTAAATAAAGTTTATAAAGCTATGAATTTCAACATAGCCCAATTTTTTGTGTTTATTGTTGCCTTTGATCAAAAGTTATTTGAAACAGCTACGAATCTGTCTTTGCCATTTTTGTCCCGTCGTCATTTGTTGGCTGGCTCTTTCATTTCGTTTAGGACTACTTTTTCTTGCTTTTATAATTTTGTTCGTATTGTATTGAGATCAAGCGGAGACGAAGCGAAAAAAAATTGAAAACCGAAACAAGGCAGTGGCACAGTGCATTATTGCGTCATAATGCACGCCTATTAGCCAATCAAATTGCGTGTTATACCCCCCATATATTATAATTCATTCGAAATTATGAATTATATCATCTTTGTTTTAAAGTACTGTATGATTGAAAATGTCGGATAGAAAAACCGGTCTGTTCTGGAAATATCACATTACCATTTCACTTTCTTCATCGCACTAATTGAAATTTATAATTTTTTTATCCTAAGATGGTTATTGTGCTCCCGGATGGGTTGTAAACGGCCAGTACTGCTACGAGTTTCATGCTGAAAAAACAGACTACAGATCTTGGCGTGATGCAAAAAATGCATGCGAACACGGGAAGAACTCAAGCGATGCTGGGGAATTAGTCAGCATAACTACCGAGTTAGTATTCTAATTTATGATAATTTATTTTTTCAATTAACGCATGTGGGGTTGAGCCACTGACTTATACTATATCTGAACTGAAGTGCCGAAGGTCAAAAAGTGCCCGCACTGATACTGACATATATACACAGGAATTTGATATCAGTCCGAGACAACAGCTGCAACTTGCTGCCAGTGTATTTAATAAACAAAAGGCTAAAGAATTGAACTGAACAGTGCGGTAAAATCTTGTTGAAATTATAAGGATACTCTGTGATAGTATTCAATAAGTCGAGAAATGAGATAGTATCGATTGAATAAAATAGTCCTACTTTTTCCGATCAGACAGTACAATATTTTGTGCAAGTGCTATATTTATATTGTACTGGCTGTATTAAAACTATATTTGACTTCACACGATATTAGCAAAGATGTCTAAATCAGTGTAACTAAGCAAAGAACAATTGGATATAGATAATATTGATCGCATTAACACGAAAAATCTTACCTAAATATCATTAAAATAGTAAAAATAGCATATTTCTTTCTTGTACTTTGATGTTGTTTACCTCGTGCGTTTCCAAAACCGGAAGAGTCAGTACTTTTCAACGTTCGCTCATTGGCTGACTAATTTAGGAACCAATGCCGATAGCCAATCAGAGCAAAGAAGTCTGTCTCATCAGCAGAATTGACGGTAATCGTTTGAAGTTAAACTACCGCGATTTCGCGGGAAGGAGACTTAGAAATATCATATTTTTTCACTAAAAATTTAAGATTTCGACTTGGTAACACCTCAAACCTTACTCCCTACATCTACCTGAGTATGAATATGGTTGTTATCAGCTTCTAACATAAAATTGCCATCAAAATATTTTAGGAGCATATTTTGAACTCTTGCCGTTTGGCCGGCCGACTATTACATATTTTGTTGAAACATGCTGAACTAATTTTAAATATTGTACAAACACCTACTTTATTACATTTAACAATTAGTTATAGCTTTACTAAAAAGAAATTAATATGTATATTTTAGACAAGTACATGATAAAATTTATGTTTCTTATCAAAGACGTAGATTAACGTCTTGGAGTATTGCGCTAAAGTCCAAATGCTATACTTTACTAAAGTATAGCATTTGGTCTTTGCTCTTAAAACATTGTATTTTTATACTTCACTGAACCCCTGAAATTGCTCAAAATCTAGACAAATTTTGTCCATACCATTGTAAGAAGTGCTTCTTAAAATCCTCCTTTTGAGGCTAGACATTTTGAGGCTAGACATTTGCTTTTGGGGCTAGACGTTTGCTTTAGCAGTTCAATTTTACTTTCGTGTCGTATTCTGAACGCGTAATGAGCTAATGTGTGGGCCCACAGATCGGAATCCTAATTTAATTATCTATTGTTTAACAAAATATGTAAACAAAACACGCGCGTAAGCAGGACTTGACAGCCACTTTAAATAAAATGATAGTTTCGTATATTTTTATACACGACCACAACAAGAGCTTCGGGCCATCGATGATTGCTGGTATTTATGTTCGTTTTTTATCAAATTTGTTGTGTTATAGAAGTATTAATCGTGCTGTTGACATGAAAAAGACTGTAAAGTTTTCTACGGCTATTTGCGAGTTATCTTCTAATTGACAATTGAAAACATTCTTGACAGACGACCAGTCTCGCATTTAATAACTGACTTGCAGGGCCTTTCTTAACTGATGTACTGGAGGGGCCAAAGCCCCCCAGGCCCCATGTTGCCCCCCCCCAGTAAACAATTTTTGCCCTCCCAGTGAATGTCTATATAAGCAAAAAAGGGGGGAAAATAGAGGAAAGTTATGGTATTCTCACAACAAAACCTGGCTCCATTTATAGATGGGATATATAAAAAATTGTCTCTGAAAATGCAGGAAATACATACCTTCACCTTCCCACACCTGTAATACACCACCTACTTTGTTACGTCCTCTTTCGATGATGCCCCCTCCCCACTAACGATTTCTTAAAAAAGGCCCTGCTCACTTATGAAAGTTTAGTCTAAAATATATCAAAATTTATAACACGAGCCTTTATCAACGCATTTATGTGACAGCAAATTTCCTCATGAGGGCATGGACCTATATGACGTCAGCGTTTTCACGAACACGATTACAGGAGAATATCAGAAAAATCAGCTCTCTTGCTAGGGCTGCCTCGCTTCCGTACAACTGATCTATGCCCATTATTTTCTGTATCTGTTTCCTTAACTCAAACATTCGATCCTAACTGTAATTATTTTTTTAGGATTGAACAAGCATTCATCACGTTGAATCTAAAGGGAAACCAAGCACCACTATGGATTGGGATGAATAATCTGCACAACACTGCATCATATTTTTGGACTGATAGTTCTCCTACAAATTTCTACCACTGGAACAATGGTCAACCAGGGCATACCTGGAGTCGTTGCGTCGAAATCTCGCCGTTCGAAAGGGATGCTGGGAAATGGAGTTCAGCCTCCTGTAGTATCAAAAACGGATACATCTGCAAAACAGGTAATTTAATATATATATATATGTTATTGACCGAGCGTGAGGTCCGTACAGAAGGATATTGGTCGAGGAGACCGAACAAGCTCGACCGCCGTTGTTGCCCTCGGCTTCGCCTCGGGCAACAATGGCCGTCTCGGATCCACAAAACACGCTGTTTCCCTCGGTCTCAGTAAATAAGTGATAATTATATAGTTACACTATAGTGCATGATCGATACAGAAAGACAATGAAAGAGAGACTTGGAGCAAGTCTATATTTTATTACGCTAGCTATTATTTTTTATTATTATTTATTATCTGATTAGCTATAGCGAGCATTTCTAGCCTCGGTTTTTTGCATCCGGACCGCTCTGAAACTCATCCAGTTTTTTGCAACTGGCCCGCTCTCATGGATTTCGCACAAAACACAAGGAGTGAAACAATTTTCAAATTAAGATTCCACCCAACAAGTAACGATAGTTAGAGTACGAAAATGAATTGCATCAACCTCTAAAGGCTTCATACTGAGCACGATGTACACGAGAATTGACTATATTTTGAGGATAATGAGACTAAATGTAATACGCCAAAAAAGCTAATACATTTGTTTTAAATGCTCATGAGTGAAAGTGACAAAATTACAGTTTAAATAGATATCATGGAAGAAAATACTTTTCCCTATATATGTAACTTAAAAACACGGACCAACTGTAGTGTAAACATGATTTTTCTGCCCATTTGTCTAGTACTTTTCAATCATATACATATTGTAAACAAAAACAGTGTTAAGGCTATAATAAACATATTGTTAACAATATATGTTAAGGCTATAATACATTTTTATCGGGAAACGACCAGAAAAATGCAAAATTTAAAACAGCATACCTCGTTCATTGTCTTTTTAGTATAAAGGTTGATCGAATCAAAACACATTAACTGATTCATTTTATGTGTTTTTGATGGGCAAGGCAAATGAACACGAACATGTTCTTGCCGAAAAGCCGGCATAGTTTCAAAAAAATCGTGTACATTTTTACAGAAACTAGCTATATGTTTTTTTTGTGGTTTCTTGCCAGTTAACATTTCAAATTATATTTGTGAACAGACTTTTCATTTGTGAACTTAAGAGAATACGCTTTTTGTTTTTCATCTTTCTGTATAGCTGCTAAGAGTACTCCAGCTACTACAGTAGTAAATACAACAGCAGTTACTCCACAGACAACAGGTAAAGTAATTGATATTTATGTATTCAGCGCATCCTTGACATATAGTTCTCAGTAATTCAGTAAAACTACCTATTTGTGATTAGCTTTAAAATACAATAATAATTCCATGATTTTTCGTTAATTAATTAATTAAATAATTAATTAATTAATTATCTTGAAGCATACCATACCATACCATACCATACCATACCATACCATACCATACCATACCATACCATACCATACCATACCATACCATACCATACCATACCATACCATACCATACCAAACTATGTTATACGATACCATATAATATACCATACCATACCATACCATACCATACCATACCATACCATACCATACCAAACTATGTTATACGATACCATATAATATACCATGCCATAACTTTATTTACAGTAACTAATGCCTTTTAGAGTGAAAATATAATGCCATTTACGAAACGCGCGTCACTTGCTTTTTCTGCATGGTAGAAACGACTCAGGCAACGCCGATTATTAACGTGCAGGTTTAATCATACCAAGTCAGCTGTACCTCTTCTACTAACTAAAGCCCCGTACAGACGAGCAAGTTTTCCTTGACAAGTTCCTTGTCGAGTTCCATCAATTTTTCCTTGACAAGTTGTACGAGCCCGTGTATTAACGGCACAAGTGGGTACTTCATGTTTATAATGGCAATGGCCGCTCAACTAGATCGAAAATAAGTGTGCAGTGGAGTCCTGCGCATTTCTTTGTCAAGGTTTCCTTGTCGGCCGTACACACGAACAATTTTCCTGGTTCAAAAGCTGGCATGACTAGCTTTTGAACAAGGCTCCTGGTCAAGGAAAACTTGTTAATTTTTTGCCGTACACACGGGCAAATAAAACTTGTCAAGGAAAACTTGTCAAGGAAAACTTGTCAAGGAAAACTTGCTCGTCTGTACGGGCCTTAAAACTGTTTTTAAACTAGAAGCTCTATCAAAGTTCTCAGCCGGCCACTATATATAGGTCCAGTATACCTGCAAAATGTGTACCTGGAAGAATACAACGGTGTTTGTATGATTGAGTCTAACATGCGACAGAGGCCATATAATGAAAATACAACGAATAATCTTCATATTACTGAAGTGAAACGCGGTCGCAGAGGCGCAAAAGACAATACCAACGCCCTAGGCAATTCACCAATCACTATATAGGCATTATATAGTGATTATTCATAGGCATTATTCTCTCTTTCTTCTTCAGAACCACCCAGCTTTACGTGTTCAAAAGAATATATCCAATATGGTGAATCGTGCTATATGTTTGTGAACTCATTCAAAACGTTCAACGATGCCAGCGACGCTTGCCGAAACGAAGATGCTGAGCTTATCAGTGTTGAATCTGAGTTTGAACTAGGTATGTAACTGCAGTTTGATTACATATAATCGTTTGTAGATATATTTTGTTTTCATTTCTTTCCAATTTATTGTTTATTACTATTAAAGACTTAGAGGTCTACCATAAAACCTAAAAAGCGCTAAATTGAGGCTTTTAATTGTAAATAATATTACTTGCAATATATACATAGCTACATTAATACAGGTAGGTATCTAGCAGTCGAATGGCAGAGGAATATTTCCACCCCGGACCACCCACGTCCGACACAAATAGAAATTACAATCCGTTTTAAAAATAACAAAAGCGAACATTTTTGTAATAAGTAGAATCAGTAAATTTGGCGATAATTAGTGGTATAGTGTAGAGACGATCACGATATAAGAGACGATCTAACACTTCAGATTCTGTAGAATCACACTTATACTGCACGAAGGCCAGGGACAAGAAATTGCATTGCTCAGACCGGCCTGAAGTCATTCCGCTCGCTGGACCGGACCGATTATCTTCAGACCGGGACGAGTGGGATGAATGTAAACACAAATTATTTTCAGACTGATTTGAATTTTGGTACAACGTTGATGCTAAACAACGTCAAACAAGATTAACAATATCAATTGTCGACTGCACTTTTGATATACGATTGTTTAATATTTTTTTATTGCCGGTCTCATGTAAACCTGCTGACAATTTTGATTTCATCCCGTTCTGATTTCTTCCCTGTCTCATTTAACGGGGCCTAAAACAACACATACTTACTGGATCAATTCGTGCTCGTTTTTACAGCTCTGCTTGTATTCCTAATGGAACGAAATCTTGGTAGTGTTTGGATCGGCTTGAGTAAAGAACCTTGGTCAGCGCTTAAATATACAGATCATAGTTCCCCACGTTATTCTTATTGGGGTGCAGGCCAACCAAACCGTCCGCTTGATCAACGAACATGTGTTCAAGCCAATGTAACTGGAGTTCACGTTGGCCGCTGGGATGATGTTGATTGCGATACAAAGAATCCATATGTATGCGAGATCTATCATGGTAAGTTCCTATGTCAATCACTGCTGCTTGTTTTCCTCGCGCCAATGGACAATGCACCCATTCTTCCTGAAATCTGAGAAAATAGCCTGAGTGATGGGTTCAAGTGTAGATGAACAATATTCACTATTCTGGTTGAAATATCTACAGGTATATGTACCTCAAAATAACCCGGTACATCAAGACATGAATCGTTCTGGAAATTTACTAACAATTGCAAAGTCATCAAGGTGTGATGCAACTCGGGGGAGGGGGGAGGGTGTTTGCTTGTAGGTTTTAACAACGAAATGTAACAGCTCCTTGCTGAAAACTTAAATATAAGTTTGCAAGTTAAGTAGTTTTTAAAAGCCAAATATATCGTCGGTATGTCTTTAACCCAAAGATAAAATCCCAGGTCAACATTATCGAGTAATTTAGTGATATGTAGGGAACATATAAAGCGTTGTGTTTGTATGTTTTGAGGTACGAAAAACTGAAAACGTGCGGGTCTCACACTATAAGCACCGATTATTCAGGTATAACACAAGTGTCGTTTCACTTAATAATATCACAAGAGATAAACAATACACAATCATAACACACATTTCATTTCAGCCCAATTGATTATCTCCCCAACATCCAATATTTTCATGCATAATTTGAGATACATCAAGATTCTAGTACTAGTTTGTCATGGAAAAGGCACAAAACTTCAACTAAGTTTGCAGTTTTTGCAGCGTCAATGAGACAAATTAGTCTTAGCGCAATGAAAAACAAAAGAAAATTTAGAAAGCAATGCTTAATAATTTTGAAAAAAGGATGAGAATGGCCATGTATGTTTTGAGGTACGTATTGAAAAAATATGTCAGATTTAAACAGCATTCAAACGTCCGATCTCTTACGAAGAAATTTTACTTGTTAATTAGAGCACACGATTATAAAAATTGAAGAGAAAAAAACTTTTCTTTCAGATTTTATGCGGAAAGCAAATTTTGTGTATGTTTTGAGGTGCTCATTATATACCTGTAACCACCCAAAAATAGAAAGAGAACTTCGACGTTTCGAGCTAAGGTCCTTCGTTTGCGTGATATTTTATCGCCAATTAATGCGCAATAGTTGGTTCCAGTTGCAGTAACTTCCGAGATTTGGATTTGTCACTCTACACTGCAAATATTTTACATGTATTCATGGTAAAATCCTGATATTTAACGTTATTTTAATCAGTTGTATTTCTTATGTGTATGGAAAATTTATGCAGTATTTTGTTCCATATTTCACTAACTCCGATTTTGTTTCTTATTTCAGGCGAGACCAAAATAACCTTAGAAGGTAAGGAATCTAATTGAACGGTTATGAAAGTTTCACCTATTATTTCACATCTCAAATTATGTGTGAAATTGAAACATTTCATGTGTGAAAATTCCGAATTTTATTTTCACTTATGAAATTGGAGATTCACATGTGATAATTAATCTTTCACACATATAATTTCACGTGTGAAATTATTATTTCATCTGTGGTTTTGGAACAGTTTATATGTGAAAAGACATTTTCATGTGCTGTCAAGTGAATTATTTTCTAAGAAAAAACTTTTTAACATCTGCTTTAAATTAATGCCGTTTTTGTCTCTTTTACTAATATTCGAAGTACATAGTATGAAAAGTAGTATTATATTTGCCGATGAATCCGGATGTTTGAGGTGGTGTGAAGATGCAGGTGGTGGTGTGAGGATGCGTGGGGTAGTGTGAGGATACGTTAGGTCGATTGAAGTGGATTGAGATGGTATAAAATGGTGTGAAATATATCTTTTGACAGGACTTTTCAGAAACGCTCGAAGAATGAGGCAAATAATCGCAGCTTAAGTAAATCTACAGGATCAATTGTCATCTTATTCTTGCATTTTCTTTTTAGAGAATTCCACTTGCGAGGAAGGATGGCAAAAATATCGGAAGAACTGTTACAAATATTTTCAACGTTACATTTCATGGCCTGCAGCAAGTTATATCTGTCTACAAAATGGCGGAAATTTGCTCAGTATCGCGGATGACCTAGAACAAGATTTTGTCATGTTTTATTTCTCCAACAAACCAAGAGCATGGTTATGGTTAGGTATACATCTTCTTTCTTTATAACATAGTGATCCTAGTGGCCCCTAATGCGTCCTATGTATTTTGTCAGAAGTTATTGGCAAACTCTTGTAATCTTTGAGCCGTTATAAACAACTCCCTATAACCTTTTTGGCTAAAAATAAAGACAAAGTATGTATAACCTGCAAAATAGTTTTGAACCTGGATAGTTTCTGAGATTAGAAATCTAAAATCGAATAGAATGAAAATTTGGGATCGCACTTTGACCGCCTTATCTTCTCGTTTGAAAGTTTACATGCAAGACATTTTAAAGATTATCATTCTGTATTACACATAATGCAGTCCTTTTGAATGGTCACTTTCGTCAAAGTCAGTTATGTAACGGTCTCAATTATTGCAATTATTTATCATACAATCGCTCGTTAAATACTGCTTCAACAAAAGTCGTTCTTAACATATTCTATTGTTATACCAAGCATATGCTTTTCTGTGCAAAAGGAAAATTGCATATTTATAAAATATATACCGCTATTGGGATTCTGACTTAGTGGTTAGAAAAGTGAACTGTTATATAATGTAATATCAAAGTCAAGCTCACACAACCAGGTGTAATATCAGATATATTTCGTAAACATTGTACCTATATGTGTATCATCATGTTCTAAATAGAGATGACGATAGCCATCTCCCTCAAGATGTATCATTGCCTCGTTGGGCGGTGTCCTCGTTCCTCGAGTATATAAGAAGCCATGCTGCGACTCTATAGACCACCCCTGAAGAAGACATTAGACCAGAATGCCGAAACGTTGGATCGATTTGTTTGGAGATTGCATTCAGTTATTTAAAACAGAGTAGCGGCACATGTTTGATAGTAGAGTAATTTAAATAGAAAAATTTACACTCCCTCTGTTTATTGTGTTATTATAACTAGGTCTACATGATCGTAGCTATGAAGGAGGTTATGAATGGAGCGATAACACGCCACTTACATATATCAATTGGAGGGATGGCCAACCGAACGATGCTAGTCAGGACCAGAATTGTGTTCTAATGGACAGTCGTAATGGTCGCTGGTTAGATTGGCGATGTGCATCATCGTATGCTTTTGTCTGTAAAAAGCCGCTCGGTATGGAAGTTTATCTTTTTATACAATATTAGGACCTGTATTTAAACGTCACAAATGATAGTCAAGAGGCGGATAGACGTGGAAAAATTCAGGATTAGGGTATAGGGGTTATGTTAGGGTAAGGAATACTTAGGACGACCAAATGACATACCGTATAACCACTGGTATATTTCTTAAAACAGTTTGTGCTCGTTATTTCGAAATTTTCCCGAAAGCTTCAAAACAAAATATAGGCCGTTGTCTGTCCCCCAAAATTTTGTAAAATTCCGTTGCCCCCGTGCTAAAAATAATAACATTTATCTGTAGTTTTTGATACGCTGAGTTCGATTATTCTTTTTCGTACACACGAAAACCCGCAGTTTTTTTGTAATTTTGCTCCAAATTTGGCGGTTGTCGCCATTTTTATACTTCGCGGTGTCTTTGATGTCGGTACGATTTTACACGAAGTATTCCACGTACCGTTGATATATGGGCTCATAAACAAGTTGTCGGGAAACACATAAGAAACTTTTCCGTGCATTTATTGTTGACATCCTATTAACTCTAAGTGAAATTGAAAGACTTTTACTAGGAAATATGGCATAGGAATGGTTAAGAAGACAGTGCGATGTCGGACTGAGTATTTTAGAAAAGTAAAGAAATAGAATCAAACGTGGCTTATACGAGAATGCTTTGTGTATACGTTGTCGTTTATACTGTAGGCTGACACAGCACAATATTCTAATCTAACAATAAATGAAGTGGAAAGTAGAAATACTGTATAAAGAAAAATTATATATACCTCATGCTTTTGTGGTACGAGTATCAGCACTGATTGTTCTAAATGTTGTGTAGGTAAATGTCTGAATTTTAATAATTGCATGATATCAGGTATGCCAGAGAAAACCTGTGTACCTTGCTTTAAGGGAAACTCTTCAGGAAATGTGGGTCGAAACCGTGACACCCTGCTAGCTGTCTAACAAAGCAGATTAATATTTGTTTTCATGCAAAACAGAATTAAGTTAAATTATTTTTATCATCACTTCGAAATTGTGTCGTCATTTTTTCATCACCTCGACTGTGTCCTCAGTATATTCTGCTAGTTTCTCTTGCATGTTATAGTGCATTCAAGGAACTGGCACATATAATTGCAGATGTTTGTTACTTTCTTGCAAGAACATCTTAAACAACCAGTTAAGTACTTAAGTTTTGCACTTAGGGGTTTCCTACCTTCTGAGCCCGCAAATACCACCAGGCTATCCATAATTATCAACATTTTCACAGAGAGTACATAGAGTACACTTTTTTCAACTCCGCCTCTGATGATGGATCTATCATCTACATTTTAAAAAGCAGATATTGGTCATGAATCCCATCTCCCTAGCGAATGGCATCTCCCTATATATTTCCCTAGCAGATGGTCTGGATAAGTATGGATGACCCCCTATATAGTAACAGTCCTTAAGGATAAAATATCTGGAGCACATTAACCATCGATCCAGTTTATGATTGCCTTTTCAAGCATGCACAGAGAGCAAATTACCAGGCAGCAATATGGAGGCAGGCAACATGTTCCACCTTTAAAGCATCAAACATGCCAATCATGGTTGGAAACCTAATGAGAAAGACCATATATCTGTTGTATGGATGGATGGTAAATATGCTCCTGATGTTTTGCTTAGAGACTGTTACTGTAAGTGCAAAACTGGTTGCTCAATCATATGTTCTTGCAAGAAAGCAACAAATGTCCGCAATTATATCTGCCAGATCCTTGAATGTACTATAATATGCAGGGGAAAATGGCAGAAGAAGCTAAGGAAATAGACAATGCATTTCCAAGTAATGATGAAAATAAACTTAATTCCATATATCTGTTTTGTCAAACAGCTAGCTGTGTGTCATGGTTCCGACTCTGATTTCCTGAAAAGCTTTCCTACATGCACGGTACGCAGGCTTTTTCTGGTTATCAGCTTATTCAGCAATTAGAATGCCAATTTGTGAAATTTCTAAACATTTAACGAAATTAAAATTGATAAATTATATTGAACCAATGCATTTATCTGCACAACATTCAGAACAATCAGTGCTCATACTCTTACCACAAAGGCATAAGCTACATGTACTTCTTTTCTATAGTTGTACCTTCCACTTCACTGTCTTTACGATGTTGTGTTGTGTCAGCCTACTGTTACTGCATGTACGTACGGTAAACGTGTTCATTCTATTTATTCTATTTCTTTACTTTTCTACCTAAAATAGTCAGTCTTCTTTAACCATTGCTATGCCATATTGACATTGATAGAATGTCACAAATAATACTGTTAATACACGCAACAGGTCATTTTGTTCAATATGTGTTTCGCGACAACTTGTTTATGAGCCCACATAAAAACGGTACGTCCGCGACTTCATGTAAAGTCGTACTGACATCAAAGACACCACGAAGTATAAATATGGCGCCAAGCCGCGGCAAAATTACCAAAAAACTGCGGGTTTTCGCGCGTGGGAACCTATGGTGGGAACAAGAAAATTCGAACTGAGCGTATCGAAAACAACAGATAAATGTTATTACTTTATAGCATCGCGATGGAGGAAACGTAATTTCATTTCTAGCCACTTTTTTGGGGACAGACAACGGCCTAATATGGTTTAAAAAACTTATAATTCCGTATACTGCAATTGATAAATCGTTTGTTTACCTCAAGATAGACAGAAATCATTCTGTAAATCAATAGCGTTTCTGCGTTTCTTATTTGCTGCTCTCTTACCCTCAAACGTGCCTAGAGTACATGTAAATAAGCCCTACGAGAGGATTTGGGGTATTATAATATAGTCTATTCTTTTATTGACCAATCATAAACTGTTTCTCTTATTTTCTCCGGATATGCATTTGTTGGTCATTTTAGCTGACTTAGCATTTTAAATTCCTTTTCATGATATAGAATGCTCCTCCAAGATACCATTGAAAAAAGAGATGATAACGATATCAAGTAACATTGCAGCCAATCTTAGTGTCGGGCAAGCCATTTTAGATGCCCATAGTCACCATAGTTTGGCTTGGTGTCCTAATACCACTACAGGAACTCCACCATGGATACAGGTAAAAAATCCGAAGTAGTTGAAAATTACCATTGTTAAAATTATGAAAAAAGTTGAGGGACATGAGAGGGGATTAGTTGCTTTTGCAAGGGAATCAGATGTGATTGAGCTTCCACATTCTAATTTTTAGTTTTTTACCATGATTTATGGTCTTAGTCAAACAGCTTAATATAAAATAATTTACTAGCTAACCTGAAACAAAGGCCTCGATTAGAGTCGAATCTATGTTCTATTTTGATTTTTTTGTTTTATTGCTGATTTTTTAATTGATTGTAGTTACTGTACATATGAGGTGAGTTTACCCTGAGTTCTAACAGTAACCCTGCTTTTGAGAGCCCCCGCTGTTAACGTTCCAGAAATACGCACCACTGCTACTAGTGCTAATACTGTATATGCTCCATTTCCCTCTGGTTTTTGGGACCTCTGCTCCCATGGCACTAGGTTTGTATTTACAGAAATTACTGTGTTGTACCAAATGCACTTGATGAAGCAGGTGTATTGTTATCTACTTAAAACTTTTGTTGGATTTCACGAGAGCCGCTTAATCTAAATAGAAAAAAGTATACCTCTCGACGTTTCGAGCAAAGCCTCTTTGTCAGGAGAGTTAGTATAGTAGATATAAATAAACACGCTGCTTTTACAGGATGGTTATGTTAGTTTGATTACTTTAACTCAAAAATTGTATGTAAGAATGTGATTATTATTAATACGTGTGCATGCATGTGGGTTTTAAACTATTTTTCTATAACTAACACAAAGATATGTTATTGTAGATCGATCTATTTGACATGTATGAGATATCTTCACTAACGACTAAAGGACGAATTGTATTGAGTGGCGATGGGTACCGCAGGTATCATCAGTTTGTAAAGTCATTCTCTGTTCAGTATACTACTGACGGTGATACATGGACAACTTATTCACGAAGAGGAATAGATGTAGTAAGTGGTTAATATTTATTTAGTACTATGCTGCATTCTCATCTCCGAGTTTTTCTTTTTTGATAAGTTGTACTGGTTTTCCACCCTGGCAAAGATTACCCATCATTGGAGCACGTGTATCATGAGCCTCATGACTCCGATGAATGGGAAAACACATCTAACTTTTGTTTACTTTTTTGGTCATTATGACATGAATATGACAACTAAATTAATACTGTACTAAGTTGCTTGCCTGGTTTCTTTCTTTCCTTTTTGCTTGCTTGCTTACTTACACACGCTTTTTCCTATCCACATATTGACTTTTCTTTTATCTAAATTCTATTTTTTACTTATTTGCAGCTCTACTACAAGCTCGTCAACTGGGTAACTTTATTATCTTATTTATCTGTGTTAAGGTTATTAATATTTTTCTCTCTACACTTTATAGAAATTCTTTGCTAATAACGATGGTACCGATCTAGTTACTAAGACCTTTGATCCACCGATTGTGGCGTCAAGCATCGCAGTTTTTCCTACAGTTATTGAAGGCGAGCAACCTTGTATGCAGCTATCCATCCAAGCGTGTGACTTTGGTATGTATGTTTTTAGAACTCGTGATAGACAAATAATTTGTGGTGCGACGGCTACATCTATCTTGGGGACTGGTCATAAGTACAGGGGGGTGGACTATGTAAATTGAATTTTACAAAGGATAGTTTTCGAGGTGACCCACCCCTCCCCCCCCTCCCCTCCCTTTGTCGAGAAATACACATGACCCACCCCCAATCTGATCGCTGAAAACATAATGACCCACCCCTAGTGCAATTTGACGCACTTGCTTCTTTTATCTCCGACTAATATTAAGTATCAAATGAATGAAACTGAAGTGATGTTCTATAGAGTCTTCTTTCAAGTCATGGTCCAGTTACATATTTTTTTTGGAAAACAAATGAAACGTACATTTTAGTGGCATAGGAACATATGTTACCTTATGGCGTCGGAGACTTAGATGGGTCCATGCTCTCCTGGGAAAATTTTAAAAATTGAGGGTCGGAAATGCCATTTCCTGCACTTTCTGGGTGCCAAATTTAAGAACTTGGACAGCAAAATGCTGCAAAAATTTGCGCTTCATAATTAATAATATCATTGCTGGTAATTTTTGTTGTAAAGATCTTACAAAAAAATATTATAGTTAATAAAAACATTTGTGTTGCAAGATTTCAGATATATTATAATACTCTCAAGTGTATGTAATGTAAAAGTTGATTATAAGGTGACCCCCCTCCTCAATGTAGCTGTAAAATTCGTATGACCCACCCCCATTTATGACTTGGAAAATTGATGGCCCACCCCCCAATTTTCATAGCCCACCCCCACTTACACCAGTCTCTTGCGCATTCAAGTGTCGCCAAAGCTATGGAAAGACGTGTTCAAAATTTCATGCTCAGTTGTACCAATATCGCGCCATCAATTATAGATTTCCCTCCTGCATGAGATCTGCCGAGCCCTATTACATTCGTCCCAACATTGATTCAGCTACAATCCTGGCAAAAATTATTGTGGACAGCGCGTGCGTAAATAATTATAATTGCTTTTTCCGATCATTTCCTTACAAAAGCATTTCAAGATCCCCCCTCCCCCTCCTCCCCCTCAATGTTGAAAAGGTTACAAATTGGTAACGGTAATGGTTTGTGATATCCAATGTGAAAACCGTGCAACATTGTGCGGGGGAACGGGTGGGGTAAAAAAATTCAAACATGTGTGTATGAACAATGGTATTTTAGTTTACATTGGTATTTTTATAGTTCGTTTCGATGAAGAATGTAGCTAAGGTCTAAAGAACCTGTATCGTTGTAGGAGGAAATTCCGAAAATACATTTTTAATTAGTGAAAATATTGAAGGCTCGCTTGATTCTGAATTTTGTTGTGAAAAAAAACTGTGAAAGCATGCCGATGGTCTATCGATTCCTTCGTTTCCTTGAGTTAATAGCTAGGGTTGTCAGTTATTTTAAGACTTATGCATGGAATAGTGCTCTTGTCCGGAAAGCCGAATTATGGTGAAATATACTCCGGAAAATTACATCTCCATGACTTGCGAAATGCGTGCAGATAATGGCTCTAAAATTTAGTTGTATATTCTTGGTCGTAATCTTAAATTACATATCATGTGGTTTCTTAGTATGGTCCATGACGTAGGCGAGTGGTTTCCAGGATGCCATTTTCCTACATGGGTTGCTTTAGAAGAATGAATTCAAGGCAATTTTATCACAGCTATATGTAGTTGAAAAGCATGAACCAGGAGGTCTCCGCTGACCTTACTAGCGCGCACTTAATTACTCGTGAATTCCAAATTGCCTTGTTTCATCTTAAGTATTGGTTCGCACGGACGTGCATGTCGCATGTTGTGATATGAACAATAATATCTAAGTTTCCTATCCAATTAAATGAAAACTTTTCTATATATAGTTTGCCAGACTGCGTTGGGGATGAGTAATTGGAAGATTTCGGATGATTCTATCACAGCTTCTAGCGCCAAATATCCAAATAACGCTCCGGAGAATGCCCGACGCAGAAGTGCGGGCTGGTGTGCTGAGGTAAATCTCTTGATTAATAGACCCGATGCTCTATTTTGGAGTTTGATATATTTTAAGTGTCAGGACTTCTACCAAATGTTTAGATAATAAAAAAGCGCGTTGCTAAGTAAAAAAGTCATTTCATTTCCTCGTATCAAACAACGTCTTCTACAGTAGGATATATCACCATTCTGTTGCCAAGTATAGTTGTTATAGTTCTGTTGCATCTTTCAAATATCTCCTTATTTTGACATGCGTACCTTTTTGTGCCGTTACACTTAGCAACGTCCTTATTGCAGCGTAGCATTATACACGCACAGACAGAAACCTCAAACATTACGTAAAACTGAATAAAACGGAAAAGAAATCAAAGAATGAAGTCGAGGCTATATGCGTGTACAATGCTACTTTCCAGTAGCACTGCAAATGGTCTATAATATGACGGAAATGAAAGTCCTCAAATTTTCTCATCGAAATTGCCTTGTTAAAGTGCTAAAGATAAATTTAAGATTATGAATGTGCATTAATGCTAACGTTAATCTAAATGATTACCTAATTTCTCATGGAAATGAGGCTCGCGGACCAAGAAGGTCTTTTTTTGTTTGTTTTGTTTTATCAAATATATTGTTTTCTATTTTATAATTAAAAATATGTAAGAATTAAATAATGCTAATATTTACATTAATTTACAAAAATTATTAGAATTTTACGTGTCACGTGACTTTATTCTCCAAAGAGTGATAAATAAATGTGTCCACTCATTACCTGTCTAGACAAATGACGATAAACAATGGATTCAAGTTAACTTCGGTCGGACTAATTTAGTTACGAAAATAAGAACTCTTGGTAATACTGAAGATAGTTATGTGAAAAGTTATAAGATTCAATTTAGTGCTGATGGAAATAAGTGGGTTGACTACAAACAACATGGCGGTGTAAGGGTAAGTACTTTAGATTTACGTGTATTATTCATGACCTATATACACTAGGCTGTGTGAAAAGTGTACGTTCTGAGGTTCCATGCAAAACGAGTATGTTTTTTGTTCTTCTTTTAACCTTGTATTCAAACGCACAGGATGTCAATTAGTTCATGTCCGTGCAAAAATATTTCATGCGCTGAAATATTACTTTGCTTTCTTCTGGAAAACTACTACACCATTAGTATACAAACTGGAGGTTCTGAAGCGGGTGGTGCTTTTGAACCACACATGACCTCATCATTCAGATGATTGCGTTAATTAATTTATGTTGCTTATACAATCACGATGAGGTCATGTGTGGTTCAAGGCATGCATGAGCACACGTGCACTTTTTATCCGGGTACCGGTATTGAGCCGCAATTCATATTAAGCTAAGGCGAGCATAAACTGCTGCACCGGTCACCCTGCCGATAATTATCAGTTGGAGTTACTAAGATTTAAATTGTAAAGTGAAGCCTTGAATGCCTTTGCTGCTCACAACATGTGCAATGAGAGCCCAGCATGAGTTTTATTGCGGAAATATTTGAAAATTTTGATATTTCCTCGAACCTTTGATCCATTTTTGGGGAAACAAAGTTTGCTTCCCGTGGAGGGAGGAAAAATGTTACCCATATTCAGAAACTTTTTTTATGCTAAGTGGGATTTTCTTACGGGAAGAATATTTCTTGGTTATCTCACGTTGGGAAATAAATGACTAGGAAACAATATTTCCGCAACAATGTTTCCTGTTTTCTCAGGTCTTTAGCAAGAATGACATTTTTCGTATCTTACAAGTGAATAATTCTATTTTGCTGTAGATATTCAAGGGTAACTTACAGGCTGTTCATCCAGTGACACATTCCTTGAGTAATTCCGTGCAAGCACAGTTTATACGCATCGTGCCCATTTCTTGGAATAACAATATTTGTATGAGATTCGAGCTGTTTGGTTGTGTCACAGGTGAGAAACGTGAATGAAAGTATAGTAGAATTCATATAGTAGAACCCATATTCTTGTTACAGTCCATATAAAAACGTAGTCCTTCCTAATCACGTGCGTTTTGTATTTTCGTCGAACTAACCAATAGCAGTGTTTTGGGTTGGACACATTTCAAGTTGTTCACAGGCCTCATATGTAGATATCAAGAAAATATTAAATGTCAGTGCAAATAATACATTCCTAACCATTAAAACCGTAAGTTGTTAAGATGAGTGTCTTCATATCCCATAGCTAAACCTTGTTTTGGGTTAAATGTTAATCTGTTTAGATGGAATATATCAATATTTTGTGTGTGCAAATGCAGGAAATCAAGCCCATGTAGAACCTCACAAACACGGAAAATTTCTACAATTTTCGTCAGACTTACAGTTCGGCCTAGTTTTCCAGTTCACGGCCTTCCAATTAGATCCTTTTCCTTGTTAGCCTACCCCCTCCCTCCCCCGTCCCAGATCACTGACGAATTCTTAACGCCATGCCTGTAAGTGTACAATTATACGACTCTAAAATTTGAATCGTATTTAGAGTGTGATGGACCGCTGATTCAAAATGAGGTAAAGCTTACTTCCCCAGATCCAGAATCCAATCCAGAATTTGCCCGCATGGATTCTGGAAAGGCATGGTGTCCAAGCAAAAAAGAAGGAAAATATTTAGAGGTAAGGCATTGGGGAACTCTCGAGCACGTATAGTATTGTACTCTACTTTACCATTGTATGTATATTAATTTCATTGATACACTCATTAAAGCAGAAAGCAGGATATTAGATCAAGCAAAAACGCTGACCACCGGTCACATTTATAGGACCTAAAACAAAGTAGTGCATCTATTGTTTACTGAATATAGAAACATTTCAATTAATACATAATATAAAATCGTCAAGAAATTAGATTCTAACGACACACTTACCTTTAGAACTTTTGCCAGGTTTCAATACTTCTGCCATCTCCGTACTGTACTATAAGTGCTTAAAACGTAACATATGTTCCTTATTCAGGTTGACTTTGGAAGAGCAGTTCGATTGAGGCACATTGGTACGAAGGGAAGTCCTCGAAATTACGGTAAACCACGACGTGTCGTTACATACCTTCTTGAATTTTATAGAAACAGGAAATGGAACAAGTTCATGCTGGATAATTCAATCAAGGTAGGTTCTTAAAGTCGGTTATTGATAGAAAGCATTCGCGTCCGTGTTGTATGGGGTATAGAACCACTCGCCTTCGACTCGTGTTGTCTATATTACAGATTACATGCATAATAAAGCTAAATTAAACCAATCTTTTCAAAATATGCCCAACGATTTGATAAACTGTTATTCTCTATCTTCTGTCTTTGAAGATACTTTAATCTCTTTTGATATTGTATATATCTGAATGTACTGTATTACTTGTGGGCTATTCTACAAAAATTTGTAATTTTTTTCAATGATAGTTTATTGTTTCTGGCAACGTGAACGACTCAACTGCATTGAGTAAATACTCTTTTCCTGCCGAAGGAGATGGAAATGGTATAATTGCCGGAAAAGTAAGAATATATCCAAAGGATTTCACGACAGCTGGAATCTGCATGAGAGTTGAGTTCTATGGTTGTTTGGCAGGTAAATACGACCAGTAATTTTATATAAAAGATATTGTGCTATACCTATAGTATTCTTGAAACCGTCGGTCCCTTGTTGTTTTGCATCTACATTCCTCTTAATAATGCATTCTTTGCTTCCTCCGATTTTTGAACTTCTATTTGCCTTTAGAAGCCGAAATTATACCAACGACACAGTCTACAACTCGTAAGTAGAGATTTTCCAAATATCGTAATAAACGTTAAAATCCAATGGCTTTTATGTCGAAGTATTAATTGGAACAAGCCATAAAATAGATGCTTTAAACTTCAATATTTTGCGGAAACACTGAACATCCTTGTTCGTTTCCTAATTCCACTCATATAAACAATTCAGTTTCTTATTTAACTGCAGCATATACTTTTAAAATTATCCTTGAAAGGGTGGCAGAAGTGGTTATCTCGCAGTGTTCCTGACCGCAGAGTTAATGGAGACCTTAAGATTTACGTATTTTTACGATTACGTCGAACCGCAAACCGCCAGCGATCACGTGACTAGACTCCCGCGGTTGAATTTGCGATCAATTTTCAGGTTTTCAACGTGTGGAAATTGTTTTCGCGTATGAACAATCCCTCATGGATCTTTTTCGAAAATATCAAACTATATTTTAGTATCAAACTATACTGTAGGTGGAGAGTAGAGGGTATTTACTTAGGTTGCATAGTGACTGCCCTGCGCTTGAAAACTTGTTCAAAGAAGAGTAGTGGTTTGTTCTCTTTGTGTAAGTAGATTGGTTGTTGGTTCTCTACGATTTTTCTCCTATCCTCTCACTTTAATCCCTCGCTAAACCCGTAGACCTTATTGCTGTCGTGCACTTGTATCATGAGCCTCGACCGCTCTGGCTCGCTTGAATTTGGAAACCACACCCTGTGTAATTGACATTAAACAGATAATTATTCTTAAATATTATATTGGCATTTATTTTAATTATCATATTTTCCATTCTTAGAGAAAATACTGGAAGCAAGTATTCGTATTACTAGCATGGAATGGAACGATAAATTTAAAGATCAAACGTCAAGCGAATTTAAGAAGACTGCTAGAACAATCGTGAATTCGGTATGTACAATTACAGAATCATTCTCGTAAATATATTGGTGCTGGAAAAAATATAACAACTCGTTGTCTTTTGAACGGTATTCGAACTCCACCTTCGCGTTTCTAGACCACTAGAAAATCGATTATACATGCAACATTGAGACACTTAGGCGAATTTCTTGCTGTTCTTTAAATTATCGATGTGGAGTATCGATTATTCAATTGATGTATTTTGAATTTCGCCGGAGTGCCAATGGCATAATCTCATTTTGAACATACTCCACTTTTTAATGTACATTTTCATTTTTCTATATTTTCTATAACTTACCATATTTCAAATACGTAGATTGGCGATACATGTTTATAGTACTGATTGATGCATTGTCTTTCTGAACCAAAATATGGTTGTCCATGCTTTTCAGGTGACAGATGTATACGAAAACAACGTCGATAGTCAAGAAGGTGAAGCATTACGAGAAGTGAGAGTGAAAAAGTTAAGGTATTACTTCTATTTTTCAAAACATCCAAATTAACCAGATTTGTTGCGTACGTACTTGCTTTTCCTTTTATACAAATAAAAACGTAACATATTGAGAAGGTAGGGCTGGACACGAGAGCTAAAATTATGCATAAGATAAACTTGGTCTATGTTGTCGGGACTTTATCTATATGGAAGTCATGCACTATTGAATGCACATGCGTGTGAATAGGGGCGTAACTTGGATCTAAACATCACAGGCGTGTGGTTCGTTTTGCCCCAGGAAAGGGTGTGGTCAAGACACAACGTAAAGGGGCCGGCCAAAGCCAAAAATGTTCATGGGGCCCTCATACTGCTAGTGTGGGAATCCAGTGTTCTTGTAGGTATCGAGTGCTGAAGGCACGATCGAGGCCCCAGAAATTTTTAAAATGTATAGTTTCTGAAACGCCGTTTCATGCACTCGGGGAGAAAATTTTATAGAATACTAACGGTCAGAAAATGTTGTATATTCCATTAGCAAATTTTTCAAATTGCCCAGGTTTTTTGTTCTTACTGAACATGACTTGAACATATTTTTGCCTGACGAACATAGCAACATTTGGCCTATAAAATTGCAGTTATTGAATATTGGGGGGGAGGGGAGGTGTCACGCTCTCCCTCCTCCCCTCCACACACACACTAGTTACGCCCCTGTGTGCGAAGGAAAATCTATAACGAGATTTACGTTAATTAATAAACCTAGCTATACTATGAAAGTCTGCCCTTTTACGCTATTTTTGCGACAGTAAGAACTGTTTTCCATCAGTGGCGTAATAACTCTAATTACACAGGACGAAGACACCTTTTATACTATACTGTCACACTTTCTATTCCATTATAGAAAAGGGAGTGTCATCGCAGATTTAGAACTTGTATTTAACCCGAGATTTGCCAAAAGTGAGAACATCTCTAAGCCGCTATTTGAAGCTGTGAGGAGTGGAAATATTGGGCAGCTGACAGTTGATAAGGATTACATCGATGTTGAGGGTGTGTATATGTATGGGGATACGATAGACAGTTTTATGTGGATAGAAAACAATAGGCTCTACTAAATATATATTAAGATAGAATATATTTTCATTTCACGCCATTTCGGAACTCACTTCTAGTACAGTATGTTAAGAAATATTTGAAAATATTTCATTTTCCATTGATAGCTTATATGACATTAGAGAATGATGTTTGTCCACGTGTTCCTAATTTCATTCAGTGAACAATTGCCACGACAAAATTGTCCCTATAGTATAGTATAGGGTATTTCATTTTGATTCAGTATAATTTTAGATCACAAATGCACCATATTATTTCCAGGAATTCTACTTTTTACGAATCCCAATCTCCAATAAATAGTTAGATCTGCTTTGCACGGGAATTCCATGCAATCTGAAAACTAATCCATATATTTTCTTATTTGTTTTAAATTTTCATCGTATTAATTGAGAGTTTTTTCAATTTTAGAAAACCCTAATGTATCTCATAGTGGAAGATCAGGTAAACTTTTATCTCTCATGCAAACTCAAAGATTGTCTGGCGCCGCATTCGTCAGATTAAATAGATAGCGATCTATACTACTGTACCCAATAGGATTTTTTTCTATTGATTTGGACCAAACCTTACTGTCGATAAACTACGTGATTTTTACCCCTTTGCTGGTATTCTTAAATAACCAGTAGTTGTGTTCAATTGTGTCGAAGCTGCCTGAAAAACTAAATATACGCTTAGGTGGAATGTGGTAATTGGTTTTCAAGTAGTTTACGCAGACACTAAACACTGCAGAATATTTATCTTTTTAACAGTTTTGAAGAAATAATGCTGTCGCTGCCCTAGTTTATTCTTCTTGGTAGTGTTAAATATAAAAATAGTAGCGGAGAAAACTGTTCTTGTTCACAGATATTTCCTTTAATTCTCATTCTTCATTTAGAAAAAAATATTATTTTATCCTAAGACTACAGATTTAGACTATAAACGTTCCTGCATGTGAGTGTTCAAGAAACTTCGATAGTGTTAGGTAGCCTTTAAAAGTGGCCAATATAATATAATTTACAGAGCCATACATCATCTGAGATTCTGAGTACAACAGTTAAGATACTCTTCCCTACTACATTTGTTTGGGCAACACATAGGTGGGTTAATACACATCAAAGGATTGGACATTGATGGGTAAAACATTGGTGGATTAACAATCGGTGGGTTGAACATCGGTGGGTTGAACATCGGTGGACTTGACATTGGAGGGTTTGACATCGGAGGGTTGAACATTGATGGATGGAACATCGGTGGGTGAAACATTAGGGGGTTGAACATCGGTGGGTTTGATATCGGAGGGTTGGACATCGAAGGGTTGGACATCGGAGGATTGGACATCGGAGGGTTAAACATGAGTGGGTTAACGATTGATGGGTAAAACATTGGTGGGTTAACCATAGGTGGGGTAACGGGGTCACAATAGGCTTCGTTAGGGTTGGACATTGATGGGTAAAACATTGGTGGATTAACAATCGGTGGGTTGAACATCGGTGGGTTGAACATCGGTGTACTTGACATTGGAGGATTTGACATCGGAGGGTTGAACATTGATGGGTGGAACATCAGTGGGTGAAACATTAGGGGGTTGAACATCGGTGGGTTTGATATCGGAGGGTTGGACATCGGAGGGTTAAATATCGGAGGGTTCAATATCGGAGGGTTAAACATGAGTGGGTTAACGATTGATGGGTAAAACATCGGTGGGTTAACCATAGGTGGGGTAACGGAGTCACAATAGGCTTCGTTTGCCCCAATAAAATACGCTGGGTTTCCAGGCGCCTGATAACCAAAGCGCAGCGGTTCTTTTCCGCTGTGGTCGATGGCGTTGTGTAGGGTTAATATCGTTATTTAGGAAAGTGGGGTCTTGTGATGATGATGAGGCGTTCGACGCCATTTCCATTTCCGTAGCATCTTGGTCTGATCGCTGTTGTTCTTCGGCATCAAGCTCAGTACTTTCTGCGGCTTGTTCTGTAGCGTTCTGTTCGACCTCTCGTGCTCTTTCTGCCAATTCTTTTAGCTGGTTGGGTGTAACTTGGTTAATTTCTTCACTATCATCATCAGACACGTCAGATTCCTGCCGAAGAGTGTCGTCATTTTTAACATTGGGCTTTTGTTTACTATTCGGTTTAAATTTCTTCGGAGTTTCTTCAAATGGCAGGTGGTCACAAGGTAGCACCATGTTTCGATGCAATGTTCGGGTTCTCCCATTTCCATTCTCTGGTTCGACATCATATACGGGGCTTTCCGGTCTCTTTCTACGTACGACCACGTGTATTTGCTGTTCCCAATGGGAACGTAGTTTTTCAGGGCCACCTCGGGGGGTTAGGTTACGTATAAGAACTCTATCACCAGGCTGCAAGACAGACGAGCGAACCTTCTTGTTATAATGTTGAAGATCCCATTGTTTCTTGTGTATCTCTGGCAAAGTTCTCAACATGTTCAATAGTGTACGGTTCATCCTCTCCACTTGGCCGTTCCCCTGAGGATGGTAGGGCGTTGTTCTGAAAGAGTTTGTTTTCAAACTCACCGCCCATGTCATGATGTATTTTGTGAGGAAATCCAAATCGTGGGATGAAGTCGTTGAAAATCATCTCCGCCACTGTTTTACCGGACTTAGTTCGTGTAGGATAAGCCTGACAATATCGTGTAAAATGATCCACTATCACCAATATGTACTCGTGTCTCGCTGAGCTTCGTTCTAGATGTATGAAATCTATGGACACCATTTCAAACGGTGCTGTTGTTACAATCGGCTGTAGTGGATCTCTGTTCGGGAGATTAGGTCGTTTTTGCTTAAGGCAGGAACTTTTGTGGTGTATAAAATCTTCAATGTCTTTCTTCATTTGTGGCCAGTAAAATCTCTCCCGAGCTAACGCATAGACACGATCCACGCCCAAATGCCCAATCTCTTCGTGCAGTTCCTTGTAAACTCGCCTTCGGTACTCTTTTGGTAGCACTATTTGTCTATTTCGATATAGCAATCCCGTTTGTTTATCAACAGAAAGTTTTCCCCATTCATACATGTACCGCTCAGAGACCATCTTGAGATGCATCGGTATGCACAATAAATGGATCTTTATAATTTGGATACGCTAGGATTGGAGGTGTTGTAATACACTCAATCAAATCTTCTAAGATGCTTTGATGCTCTTCTTTCCAATTGATCAGTGTTTTAGATGATAGTTGTCCTGATCGGTTTGAGCTAGCGTTTTTTTTCTTGTTTGGGTCACTCAGCAGGTCATATAAAGGCTTTCCAATCTTAGAGAAATTAGAGATTTGGCGTCGATAAACACCTAGCAATCCTACAAGCTTACGTACTTCTCCGACTGTTCTTGGAGGGAAATCCTTCAATTGCTTTACAGCATCTGATCCTTTTGGGTCCATTCGATATCCTTGCTCTGAGACTATCCTTCCAAGAAAAATGACTTCCCTTTGAAACAAACGACACTTGCTTGGCTTAAGTTTCACTCCACGGGACTTTAGACGGCGTAATACTTGGCGGATATGTTCTACATGATCATCAAATGTTCGAGAAAAAACTATGACGTCATCCAGGTAAGGTATACATATCTCGTCACGTAGATCCCCAAGACAATCCTCCATGAATCGTTGGAAATTAGCGGGAGCGTTCATTAAACCAAACGGGATTCTGACCCACTCGTAAAGTCCCCATGGAGTAATGAACGCCGTCAGTGGTTGGCTGTTCGGTTCAACAAATCCTTGGTGATATGCTTTACCTTGGTCTAAAGTAGAAAACCATGACTTGCCTCCAAGGTTATCAAGAGTTTCTTGGATCCGTGGAATGGGGTGTCGATCTTGAACAGTTTTCTTGTTAAGTTCTCGGTAATCAACGCAAAGGCGCATTCCTCCATCCTTTTTCCGAACGCAAACAGCACTGCTGGAGAATGGAGAGCTGGATTTTTTGATAAAATTACGGTTTAACAAGTCCTCAAGGTATTGTTTGACTTCAGGGTATAATGGCCGTGGTATGGACAGATAGTTCTTCTGTACAGGTTTATCATCGTTTAGCTGAATTTTCATTTCTAGATCAGAAACGCACCCTACGTCGTCATCATTCTTTGCGAACACGTCCGATTCCTGCAGCAGCATGGCGGCTGCTTTTTGTCGTTCTGTATCGGTAAGATGGCTAAGATCAATATTTGGCATTTCTGTATCCATTGCATTCTTGTCTATTCCATTGGTCTCGTCATTGTCTGCTTTGTTTCTTGCAGTAGGCTCTGTATTCTCTCTTTGTTTCACTTCTACAGGAACAATTGATCGAATCAATTGATCGAATCAATTGTAACTGACCAAGAGTTACTCTGCCCGGAAGAATTATGTCATGTTCTGTTTGTTCTGTGGTATTTGTGACCTGTATGTCTATTTGACTGCTGTTGCCTCGTTTCACAGTGGTTATTGTCTCTTCTACACTTAGTCCAGTTGGCCAGTGACTTTGTTCGTCTGGTTCAAACAATACCGGCGAAGATCTTTGCACTGGTCCCGTATTGGCACGACATGGTACTGAGACATTTTGGAGTTTAGGTATGCAAATGCTCCGCTGTGAAGACTTAACATACTTAATTTCCTAAGATTGACTTCCTTCTGTTTGATGAACGATTGCATAACACTGTTCAGTGTTGTGGAGTCTGTCTCTGAAGCATCGTTGTGGCTAACCAGCAATTCGATCACATTGTATCCAATTATAGGCAAATTAATCTTCTCTTTAGTAACAAGAAAAGGAATCGCAATTTCTTTAGGTAATTTGCCTTGAAGTCTAAATTTCATCTCAACCCAGCCATTATAGGGAATTACCGTTCTATTAGCTGCTTCCAGTTTCAAATCACTACCACTTAGTAAATCAGAAATGTCTCTCAACTTGTAATCAGGAAAATGTTTTTTAAATAGCATAGTGAAATTATCGATACCTGTGCACCAGTGTCCCATAAGACTTCCAATAGACATTTGACAGTACATCTCTTACCCACAAGCTTAGCCATTTCGTGTTGCTGTTTTGGTGTCAGATGACTCGCATACACAGCCTCATCTAGTCCGTCGCCAAGCCCTTTTTCCTTCTGGTTTCCTCTACCAAAGAGATTTTGCATAGCTTGACAAAAAGGTTTATGTATTTCCCAATGTCCCTTTTGACAAGTTAGTGAGCAATAGTTAACTGTCTTGCATGCCGAACACTGCTGCAGTTGTTTTCCTTCCGTGTACTCCAAACAGCTATTACAACGATGGGACTCTTTAACGACTGGTGTGGCTACTTCCGGTCCTTTGGTAGTAACCACCGGCCGTTTCCCTGATCCACTCTGGAATGACAATCTCGAGCAAAATGGTTTATTCCACCGCAGAGATAACAGTAGTTACAGTAGGATCCGGTGTGCGCAATTAGAACAACCACGGTTGCTGGGTCGAGGGGGTGATTTCTTGTAATCGATCGTAGGTATCTCCAGGCGTTCCTCCTTTCGATTTTCCTGATTAACAGTAGTTTGAAGTGTTGACATCTGGGACTGTACCGAATCCAGTTGGCTCTGTACGCTTTTGAGCGCAGCCCATACATGATCTTGTGGAGGTTTGATTTCTTTTTCGGTGGTAACAGCCTTTTCACTTTCGGACACAGTGGCCACCTTTGCTCTCCCTCGACAAAGCTTCTTTCCTCTTTCATGCTCTTCTGTCATCGCCCTACCCATTGATTCCAATAAATCTTCATCAGAGGCTTTGGGGTTTTGCAGCATTGGTCGTATCTTTGAACGAATGGTATCATCTAACAATCCTGTTTTTACAGTGTGGAGGAAAAGTCCTTGTACCAATGTGTCATCATATTTGATTTGACTATCTGCTTCTTTCGAGGCAAAACATATTTGTTGGCGGACTGTCAGTGCCCTAATCAGAAAAGACTGTGGGTCTTCCTTTTGTTGTTGCGTCAGATTTGCTAAGACCTGATATAAT
This sequence comes from Trachythela sp. YZ-2020, assembly GCA_016169945.1. Classification (NCBI taxonomy): domain Eukaryota; kingdom Metazoa; phylum Cnidaria; class Anthozoa; order Malacalcyonacea; family Clavulariidae; genus Trachythela; species Trachythela sp. YZ-2020. The sequence continues at coordinate 2,338,524 of JADLSH010000085.1, forward strand.
TCAGTAGCAGTCTTTTCTCGAAAATGGCAACGAAGGATTTTTCTCATTTTTGCCAATGTAAGGTCTGGTATGCTTTCCAAATATGCTCTTAGTGGCAAACCAGCTTGGACCGCTCTAACTCCTGCAACAACAATTCCGGACTCTGTGTAACCCTTCTTTAGGCCATTTTGTATTTGCGACACGAGCGACTGATAAAGCAATTTATCCTTCTGACCCGGGTCCCCAATTTGGCCAATAATCCTAAAGTCCCTTCGAGTAAGATTGTTTAAATCAAATAAATGTGTGCTTGTTAATTGTTCTTTGCTAGGCTTAGGTATTTTTTTAGTTCCTCATTAACTGACTCTGCAGGTGCTACAGATGGTGAACTGACTTGCTTCACTTTGTCGGGCTGTTCGACCTTTTCTTTGTTAGACTTTTCTGTAACTAGATCAGCTAAAAACTCCAAATATTCAGTAACATTACCTTTTTTCTCTTTTAACTCAGCGACATCATTTTCCATGGTATTTATTATTTTAACCACACCAAGCTTGGTTTTACCATCTGTCAAGTCCTTCTTAATCTTTAAGTGCTCACATAGCGCTAACAGCTCGTCCAAATTCAAAGAAATCATTCCAAGATCACATTGTAGCACCCTCTCTTCAACGTCCGCCATATTTGATATTTACAAAACACAAATTACAACGTACTTCCCTCGCAAATATCTCAATTTAAATCCACAGCGGTATATTTTGTCTCGGTGGGACCTCCAAAATGTTGCCCTTGTCCCGGGTTTACAATGATATAAAACACGATAACAAAGTATTTTATTCAACAATATCAACTAAAAACGCCACTAATATCTCCATTAAAAAGCAATCTCTCTTTCGTTGCCATCGCAACCATTGTTTCGAGTCCAGGGGTAATTCCACTGATCTCTTGATTTAGAACAACCACGGTTGCTGGGTCGAGGGGGTGATTTCTTGTAATCGTAGGTATCTCCAGGCGTTCCTCCTTTCGATCTTTCCTGATTAACAGTAGTTTGAAGTGTTGACATCTGGGACTGTACCGAATCCAGTTGGCTCTGGTTTAGAGTCCAGGCCCTATGGCGCTAACTCCACTGTTCTCTTGTACATTACTTGAACACCCTCACACACATAGGCTACAATTTGCGAGCGACCGGCAGAACTGCTTTTCAGATTTACACGTTTGGCACCTAAAATACTTTAATACATGTCTGAGTGCCTTCTAGTATATTTACGTATTTAATTGACGAGCTCCACAATCTCAAAGTATATAAATACAAAATAATCTATTCCGCTAGGTTACACGCCAATTAATTACACGCCAATTAATTACACGCTACACAAATATATGTCAGTAAAGGACATATAAAGTATCATAACATAAATGCAAAGCAAGACCAAGTGTAGTGTATTTCAAAAATGTGTGCAATTTAAGAATTCAAAATATGGGTAACAAACGTAATTCGGAAATCTCCGACGCATGCCTCATGTTGTCAAATTGACGATCGAACCATTTATGAGTATAAGCGTAAACAAGCGTAATTTGAAAATTTCCTAACCAGACCAAAAACACTTCGAGTCGACAGCATAATGAGCATATACTGCGTCTCCTGTTCCAGTAGACGCCAAAAAAACTGTATGAATTCACTTTACAATACTGATGTCGTTTTATGTTTTAGGCAACAGCTTGTCCAATGGCACTATAGCTGGTGTGGTTGTCGCTGTTTTATTAGTGCTATTGCTAGTTGTTGGCATTGGAATTTATTGGAGGCAAAAACGAAAAAGAGACCTTTATGGACCTAAGCAGTTTAACAATCCAATTGTTTATCGTACAGCTAACACAGACGAATTTGATCTTGAGTAAAACGATTTGCAGTTTAGCTAAATCGCTTGTTATAACGTTTTTTATAATATTTTCAATTTTAATTAATTAGGTAAATTCACACATGTACGTAGCAAAATGCATGACTATATAACATTTTATACGCTATATATAGAACGTTCCTTCAGTAATTGTATACAGTCAATTAGTATTAGATGAAGTCGCACTTAGCAATCCAATTCTTTATAATACAGGATGTCTTGCATTTATATTGTATACATTTATAAGCAGTTAAGTCAAACTGCCGTTATATAATGCCGCTATAATTTTTTGAATCAATTCTGTTCACTATTTCAGTCAGATACATTTACAATTGTGTTACATAGTTAAACGGATGAGAAACGCTTGTATCCTATGTAATGTATTTTCTATAATTATATTAAATTTTCAATATATCAGTTCAACATTTCTATTATGTAATTGAAGATATGAAAATTTTTTATCATGTTGCCTTCACAATGTTCATATGATGGTAAAATAGAAGTCAAAACCTAAAATAACTCAGGCACGCCAAGATTAATTATCTCATAGTCATAGATTTCGTAATTGTTATTTCTTTGCAAACACTTGACATGCATTGTTTTAAAATGTAATCGGGTGCTGGCATGCTCATGCTGGTTGCTCAAATTTTAATGCAATTTGTTTTTGGAACACCATACCATTATTCAACCTAATTTTGACGTTTATACAGTCAACAAACCTTTAAATATACCTGCTTGTTCAAAATGATGTCAAAGTGACGCAGTTTGTAACAATATTAATAATGAGTCCAATCCTCTGGTATTCGTTTATCCGGTATCCGCCTAGGCGTGCTTTGAATAGCTTCAAACACGACTATACGACTGACTTCTATGAGCATTATCTTCTATTGTCTGCAGAACATGCATGGTCGAGTTAGCTGCCAAACAATAGGCCCATATTTCTCCTAGAATAACTTTTAAGCAGGGCAAATATTACCAGGTATAAAGCGCCTGCACGTGATCAAATATAGGAATACATTGGATATTAACGCAAACCGATATATATAGCTTAAATGTCCGATCAATATACCCTGATTGCCTGAGTGTACTGGGGTGGAGTTAGGGTCATAGTTAGGGTAGTAGATGAAGACGTTTCACAGCGATCGCCATCAAGTACTGTTTGGTTTGAGCCCGCGGTAATGTGAAAAACACGAGAAAAAGAACGTTTATAATTTAATTTAATTTAATAAGATTCGGCAACTACCTAAAATTACAACAATGTAGTGCCAGGGAGTTCGCCACAGGTTTCCCCAATTACGGCGACCCCATAATTTACGTAACAATTTACGTATTACTACGAAACGATATAAGAAGAACAACAGAATTACAAAACGACTAACTGACAGCTAACAACAGTTTAAAACGCCATCATGGGACCTAGCCTTGTACATTTAACACAGACAGATTTCCAAGTCCGTGGATCATCACAGTTATACATGTTCGATAGCGCGTTCTTATAATACAGCTTCAGTCCGGATTTAAAAGCAAAAAAAACAATGTTTCTGTGTCGAAGGTTATCACTAAAAATGTTCCAGGTTTTACAAGCTCTAATAAAATAAGAGGACTGGAAGATTACAGTTTTAGCAAAAGGTATTAAGAATTTAATTAGATTGACATTCGTTTCACTCCTAGTGATTCCTAATCCTGAAATAACCGGTCGAGCACTGTCGTCAATATATGTATAATTGTTAATGATTTTATAGAGTAGAACCATATCCAGTTATTCGTGCCAGTAAGTTATGGGTAGTAGGTCTAGATTATGAAGTCTTGTTGTATACGGTGCGTTGGTGACAAACCCAAGATTAAGAATGAATTTGGTCGCTCTTCTCTGCACCTTTTCTATGTTTTCAATTAACTTTATGGATTGTGGACACCATACCTGGGATGTGTACGCACGATTGCTTCGTACGAGTTGTAAGAACAAATATTTTCTGGCCTTGATGTCCGTCATCTCCAAAGTAGACAGCCTGATTAATCCAAGCAGTTTGTTAGCTTTGGACCTCACTTTACTCACTTGATCGATCCATGTTAATTTAATTGGGAGTGATAATTATACCTAGATTAACTTCATCATCAGAAAAGGACAACTAGTCACCGCCAAGACTGTATGGAGAAACCAGTGGTGATGTTTTTCTGGTTATAGAGAGTACCTCGCACTTGGATTGATTGAAATGAAAGTGATTTTCATTAGATCAACAGTGAAGACCTTGAATATCCTCTTGCAAGACCAAGGCATCATAAGGATTCTTTATGCATCGATACAACTTGGTGTCGTCAGCAAACAGTCTGACCCCAGTAGAGGATGACGGGTAAATCGTACCCAGCAGAGGAATTTTTTGATCAGAGGCAAAGGGGGGACCAAAGGATTTGAAATCAGGCCCTGTGGTCCCCAAACCTTTTTTTCAAACTTGCCTCAAATGACTCCCAAACGGCTATAAAATAGCCCCAACCTCTTTCTTTCATAAAAACAACGACTTTCGGGAGGTGAAAACATGTATTCATGCACTTGGAATTTTTTGATCAGAGGCAAAGGGTGGACAAAGGATTTGAAATCATCCCCCGTGGTCCCCCCTTTGGTTTTTGATTTTTTTTTCAAACTTGCCTCAAATGACCCCCAAACGGTTTTAAAATAGCCTCAACCTGTTTCTTTCATAAAAACAACGACTTTCAGGAGGTAAAAACATGTATTCATGCATTTGAATACTGGATTTGGTGGATAATCCAAGTGAGTAGATATATACACAATTTAAGACCTAACCAGGAACGGTTGCGAAAATGGAACACTAGGTCCTCTGGCAGGAATTGAACCCCCGGCCCTGCGATTCCGGTGCAGCGCTCTAACCAACTGAGCTACAGAGGCCAGTTGCTGAGCTGTAACAGTAAGTTCTGTATATATAGGTTGTCGGGTGTGCGGGTTGTGATAAGGTAAACTTCAAAGATTTTTTTTGCACTTCATTTGGTTGAACTAGAATACTGGGTTTGGTGGATAATCCAAGTGAGTAGATATATACACAATCTAAGACCTAACCAGGAACGGTTGCGAAAAATGCAACACTAGGTCCTCTGGCAGGAATTGAACCCACGGTTCAAAAATGCAACACTAGGTCCTCTGGTAGGAATGAAAAAATCTTTGAAGTTTACCTTATCACAACCCGCACACCCGACAACCTATATATACAGAACTTACGGTTACAGCTCAGCAACTGGCCTCTGTAGCTCAGTTGGTTAGAGCGCTGCACCGGGATCGCAGGCCGTGGGTTCAATTCCTACCAGAGGACCTAGTGTTGCATTTTTCGCAACCGTTCCTCGTTAGGTCTTAAATTGTGTATATATCTACTCACTTGGATTATCCGCCAAACCCAGTATTCTAGTTCAACCAAGTGAAGTGCAAAAAAAATCTTTGAAGTTTACCTTATCACAACCCGCACACCCGATAACCTATATATACAGAACTTCCGGTTACAGCTCAGCAACTGTACTCTGTAGCTCAGTTGGTTAGAGCGCTGCACCGGAATCGCAGGGCCGTGGGTTCAATTCCTGCCAGAGGACCTAGTGTTGCATTTTTCGCAACCGTTCCTGGTTAGGTCTTAAATTGTGTATATATCTACTCACTTGGATTATCCACCAAACCCAGTATTCTAGTTCAACCAAGTGAAGTGCAAAAAAAATCTTTGAAGTTTACCTATTCATGTATTTGAAATATTTTGACCAGAGGCAAAGGGGGACCAAAGGATTTGAAATCATCCCCCGTGGTCCCCCCTTTGGTTTTTCTTTTTTTTTTCAAACTTGCCTCAAATGACGAAGGTTTTACAATAGCCCCAACCTGTCTCTTTCATAAAAACAACGACTTTCAGGAGATAAAACATGTATTCATGCATTTGGAATTTTTTGATCAGAGGCAAAGGGGGGACCAAAGGATTTGAAATCAGGCCATGTGGTCCCCCCTTTGGTTTTTGAATTTTTTTCAAACTTGCCTCAAATGACCCCCAAACGGTTTTAAAATAGCCCCAACCTGTTTCTTTCATAAAAACAACGACTTTCAGGAGGTAAAAACATTTATTCATGCATTTCGATTTTTGTTGATCAGAGGCAAAGGGTGGACTAAAGCATTTGAAATCAGGCCCTGTGGTCCGCCTTTGGTTTTTGATATTTTTTTTCAAACTTGCCTCAAATGACCTCCAAACGATTTCAAAATAGCCCCAACCTGTCTCTTTCATAAAAACAACGACTTTCGGGAGGTAAAAACATGTATTCATGCATTTGGAATTTTTTGATCAGAGGCAAAGGGGGGACCAAAGGATTTGAAATCAGGCCCTGTGGTCCCCCCTTTGGTTTTTGATTTTTTTTAAACTTGCCTCAAATGACCCCCACACGGTTTCAAAATAGCCCCAACCTGTTTCTTTCATAAAGACAACGACTTTCGGGAGGTAAAAACATGTATTCATGCATTTGGAATTTTTTGATCAGAGGCAAAGGGTGGACCAAAGGATTTGAAATCAGGCCCTGTGGTCCCCCCTTTGGTTTTTGATTTTTTTTTCAAACTTGCCTCAAATGACCTCGAAACGGTTTTAGAATAACCCCAACTTGTTTCTTTCATAAAAACGACTACTTTTGGGAGGAAAAAACATGTATTCACGCATTTGGAATTTTTTGATCAGAGGCAAACGGGGGACCAAAGGATTTGAAATCAGGCCCTGTGGTCCCCCCTTTGGTTTTCTATTTTGTTTTTCAAACTTGCCTCAAGTGACCCCCAAACGGTTTTAAAATAGCCCCAACCTGTTCCTTTCATAAAAACAACGACTTTCAGGAGGTAAAAACATGTATTGATGCCTTTGAAATTTTTTGATCAGAGGCAAAGGGGGGACAAAAGGATTTGAAATCAGGCCCTGTGGTCCCCCCTTTGGTTTTTGATTTTTTTTCAAACTTGCTTCAAATGACCCCCAAACGGTTTTAAAATAGCCCGTTTCTTTCATAAAAACAACAACTTTCAAGAGGCAAAAACATGTATTCATGCATTTGGAATTTCTTGATCAGAGGCAAAGGGGGGACCAAAGGACTTGAAATCAGGCCCTGTGGTCCCCCCTTCGGTTTTTGATTTTTTTTTCAAACTTGCCTCAAATGACCCCCAAACGGTTTCAAAATAGCCCCAACCTGTTTCTTTCATAAAGACAGCGAATTTCGGGAGGTAAAAACATGTATTCATGCATTTGGAATTTTTTGGTCAGAGGCAAATGGTGGGCCAAAGGATTTGAAATCAGGCCCTGTGGTCCCCCCTTTGGTTTTTGATTTTTTTGAAACTTGCCTCAAATGACCCCCACACGGTTTCAAAATAGCCCCAACCTGCTTCTTTCATAAAAACAACGACTTTCGAGAGGTAAAAACATGTATTCATGCATTTGGAATTTTTTGGTAAGAGGCAAAGGGTGGGCCAAAGGATTTGAAATCAGGCCCTGTGGTCCACCCTTTGGTTTTTGATTTTTTTTTCAAACTTGCCTCAAGTTATCCCCAAACGGTTTCAAAATAGCCCCAACCTGCTTCTTTCATAAAAACAACGACTTTCGCGAGGAAAAAAAACATGTATTCATGCATTTGGAATTTTTTCATCAGAGGCAAAGGGGGGACCAAAGGATTTGAAATCAGGCCTTGTGGTCCCCCCTTTGGTTTTTGATTTTTTTTCAAACTTACCTCAAATGACCCCCAAACGGTTTTAAAATAGCCCCAACCTGTTTCTTTCATAAAAACAACGACTTTCGGGAGGTAAAAACATGTATTCATGCATTTGGAATTTTTTGATAAGAGGCAAAGGGTGGGCCAAAGGATTTGAAATCAGTCCCTGTGGTCCCTCCTTTGGTTTTTGATTTTTTTTTCAAGCTTGCCTCAAGTTACCCCCAAACGGTTTCAAAATAGCCCCAACCTGCTTCTTTCATAAAAAAACGAATTTCGCGAGGAAAAAAAACATGTATTCATGCATTTGGAATTTTTTCATCAGAGGCAAAGGGGGGACCAAAGGATTTGAAATCAGGCCTTGTGGTCCCCCCTTTGGTTTTTGATTTTTTTTCAAACTTACCTCAAATGACCCCCAAACGGTTTTAAAATAGCCCCAACCTGTTTCTTTCATAAAAACAACGACTTTCAGGAGGTAAAAACATGTATTCATGCATTTCGATTTTTTTGATCAGAGGCAAAGGGGAGACTAAAGCATTTGAAATCAGGCCCTGTGGTCCGCCTTTGGTTTTTGATTTTTTTTTCAAACTTGCCTCAAATGACCTCCAAACGATTTCAAAATAGCCCCAACCTGCTTCTTTCATAAAAACAACGACTTTCGGGAGGTAAATCATGTATTCATGCATTTGGAATTTTTTGATCAGAGGCAAAGGGTGGACCAAAGGATTTGAAATCAGTCCCTGTGGTCCCTCCTTTGGTTTTTGATTTTTTTTCAAGCTTGCTCAAATGACCTCCAAACGGTTTTAACAAAGCCCCAGCCTGTTTCTTTCATAAAAACAACGACTTTCGGGAGGTAAAAACATGTATTCATGCATTTGCAATTTTTGATCAGAGGCTAAGGGGGGACCAATGGATTTGAAATCAGGCCCTGTTGTCCCTCCTTTGGTTTTTGATTTTTTTTTAAACTTGCCTCAAATGACCCCCACACGGTTTCAAAATAGCCCCAACCTGTTTCTTTCATAAAGACAGCGACTTCCGGGAGGTAAAAACATGTATTCATGCATTTGGAATTTTTTGATCAGAGGCAAAGGTTGGACCAAAGGATTTGAAATCAGGCCCTGTGGTGCCCCCTTTGGTTTTTGATTATTTTTTCAAACTTGCCTCAAATGACCTCCAAACGGTTTTAGAATAACCCCAACTTGTTTCTTTCATAAAAACGACTACTTTTGGGAGGAAAAAACATGTATTCACGCATTTGGAATTTTTTGATCAGAGGCAAACGGGGGACCAAAGGATTTGAAATCAGGCCCTGTGGTCCCCCCTTTGGTTTTCTATTTTGTTTTTCAAACTTGCCTCAAGTGACCCCCAAACGGTTTTAAAATAGCCCCAACCTGTTCCTTTCATAAAAACAACGACTTTCAGGAGGTAAAAACATGTATTGATGCCTTTGAAATTTTTTGATCAGAGGCAAAGGGGGGACAAAAGGATTTGAAATCAGGCCCTGTGGTCCCCCCTTTGGTTTTTGAATTTTTTTTCAAACTTGCTTCAAATGACCCCCAAACGGTTTTAAAATAGCCCGTTTCTTTCATAAAAACAACTACTTTCAAGAGGCAAAAACATGTATTCATGCATTTGGAATTTTTTGATCAGAGGCAAAGGGGGACCAAAGGATTTGAAATCAGGCCCTGTGGTCCTCCCTTTGGTTTTATATTTTGTTTTCAAACCTGCCTCAAATGACCCCCAAACGGTTTTCAAATAGCCCCAACCTGTTTCTTTCATAAAAACAACGACTTTCGGGAGGTAAAAACATGTATTCATGCAGTTGGAATATTTTGATCAGAGCCAAAGGGGGGACCAAGGGATTTGAAATCAGGCCCTGTGGTCCCTCCTTTGGTTTTCGATTTTTTTTTTCAAACTTGCCTCAAATGACCTTCAAACGGTTTTAAAATAGGCCCAACCTGTTCTCATAAAAACAACGACTTTCGGGAGGTAAAAACACGTATTCGTGCATTTGCAATTTTTTGATCAGAGGCAAAGGGGAAACAAAGGATTTGAAATCAGGCCCTGTGGTCCTCCCTTTGGTTTTTTTACTTTTTTTCAAACTTGGTACAAATGACCCACAAACGGTTTTATAACAGTCCCAACCTGTTTCTTTCATAAAAACAACGACTTTCGGGAGGTAATACATGTATTCATGCATTTGGAATTTTTTGATGAGTGGCAAAGGGGGGAGCAAAGGATTTGAAATCAGGCCCTGTGGTCCCCCTTTGGTTTTTGATTTTTTTTCAAACTTGCCTCAAATGACCCCCAAATGTTTTTAAAATAGCCCCAACCTGTCCCTTTCATAAAAACAACGACTTTCGGCAGGTAAAAACTTGTATTGATGCATTTGGAATTTTATGATCAGAGGTGGAGGGGGGACCAATGGATTTTAAATCAGGCCCTGTGGTCCCCGCTTTGGTTTTTGATTTTTTTTTCAAACTTGCCTCAAGTTACCCCCAAACGGTTTCAAAAATAGCCCCAACCAGTTCTTTCATAAAAACAACGACTTTGAGGAGGTAAATACATGTATTCATGCATTTGGAATTTTTTGATGAGTGGCAAAGGGGGGAGCAAAGGATTTGAAATCAGGCCCTGCGGTCCCCCCTTTTGTTTTTGATTTTTTTCCCAAACTTGCCTCAAATAACCCCCAAACGGTTTTATAACAGCCCCAACCTGTTTCTTTCATAAAAACAACGACTATCGGGAGGTAAAAAAATGTATTCATGCATTTGGAATTTTTTGATCAGAGGCAAAGGGGGGACCAAAGGATTTGAAATCAGGCCATGTGGTCCCTCCTTTGGTTTTTGATTTTTTTTCAAACTTGCGTCAAATAAATCCCTAAACGGTTTTAAAATAGCCCCACCCTGTTTCTTTCATAAAAACAACGACTTTCAGGAGGTAAAAACATGTATTCATGCATTTGGAATTTTTTGATCAGAGGCAAAGGGGGACCAAAATATTTGAAATCAGGCCCTGCGTTCCCCCCTTTGGTTTTTGATTTTTTTTCAAACTTGCCTCAAATGACCCCCAAATGTTTTTAAAATAGCCCCAACCTGTCCCTTTCATAAAAACAACGACTTTCGGCAGGTAAAAACTTGTATTGATGCATTTGGAATTTTATGATCAGAGGTGAAGGGGGGACCAATGGATTTTAAATCAGGCCCTGTGGTCCCTCCTTTGGTTTTTGATTTTTTTTTCAAACTTGCCTCAAGTTACCCCCAAACGGTTTCAAAAATAGCCCCAACCAGTTCTTTCATAAAAACAACGACTTTCAGGAGGTAAATACATGTAATCATGCATTTGGAATTTTTTGATGAGTGGCAAAGGGGGGAGCAAAGGATTTGAAATCAGGCCCTGCGGTCCCCCCTTTGGTTTTTGATTTTTTTTCCAAACTTGCCTCAAATAACCCCCAAACGGTTTTATAACAGCCCCAACCTGTTTCTTTCATAAAAACAACGACTATCGGGAGGTAAAAAAATGTATTCATGCATTTGGAATTTTTTGATCAGAGGCAAAGGGGGGACCAAAGGATTTGAAATCAGGCCATGTGGTCCCCCCTTTGGTTTTTGATTTTTTTTCAAACTTGCCTCAAATAACCCCTAAACGGTTTTAAAATAGCCCCACCCTGTTGCTTTCATAAAAACAACGACTTTCAGGAGGTAAAAACATGTATTCATGCATTTGGAATTTTTTGATCAGAGGCAAAGGGGGACCAAAATATTTGAAATCAGGCCCTGCGTTCCCCCCTTTGGTTTTTGATTTTTTTTCAAACTTGCCTCAAATGACCCCCAAATGTTTTTAAAATAGCCCCAACCTGTCCCTTTCATAAAAACAACGACTTTCGGGAGGTAAAAACTTGTATTGATGCATTTGGAATTTTATGATCAGAGGTGAAGGGGGGACCAATGGATTTTAAATCAGGCCCTGTGGTCCCTCCTTTGGTTTTTGATTTTTTTTTCAAACTTGCCTCAAGTTACCCCCAAACGGTTTCAAAAATAGCCCCAACCAGTTCTTTCATAAAAACAACGACTTTCAGGAGGTAAATACATGTAATCATGCATTTGGAATTTTTTGATGAGTGGCAAAGGGGGGAGCAAAGGATTTGAAATCAGGCCCTGTGGTCCCCCCTTTGGTTTTTGATTTTTTTTTCAAACTTGCCTCAAATGACCCCCAAACGGTTTCAAAATAGCCCCAACCTGTTTCTTTCATAAAAACAACGACTTTCGGGAGGTAAAAAAATGTATTCATGCATTTGGAATTTTTTGATCAGAGGCAAGGGGGGACCAAAGGATTTGAAATCAGGCCATGTGGTCCCCCCTTTGGTTTTTGATTTTTTTTCAAACTTGTCTCAAATTACCCCCAAACGGTTTTACAATAGCCCCAACCTGTCTCTTTCATAAAAACAACGACTTTCAGGAGATAAAACATGTATTCATGCATTTGGAATTTTTTGATCAGAGGCAAAGGGGACCAAAATATTTGAAATCAGGCCCTGTGTCCCCCCTTTGGTTTTTGATTTTTTTTCAAACTTGCCTCAAATGACCCCAAAACGGTTTTAAAATATCCCCAACCTGTTTCTTTCATAAAAACAACGACTTTCGGGAGGTAAAAAAACTTGTATTGATGCATTTGGAATTTTATGATCAGAGGCAAAGGGGGGACCAATGGATTTGAAATCAGCCCATGTGGTCCCCCCTTTGGTGTTTTTTTCAAACTTGCCTCAAATGACCCCAAACGGTTTCAAAAATAGCCCCAACCTGTTCTTTCATAAAAACAACGACTTTCAGGAGGTAAAAACACGTATTCATGCATTTGGAATTTTTTTGATCAGAGGCAATGGGGGGACCAAAGGTTTGAAATCAGGCCATGTGGTCCCCCCTTTGGTTTTTGATTTTTTTTCAAACTTGTCTCAAATTACCCCCAAACGGTTTTATAATAGCCCCAACCTGTTTCTTTCATAAAAACAACGACTTTCAGGAGATAAAACATGTATTCATGCATTTGGAATTTTTTGATCAGAGGCAAAGGGGGGACCAAAGGATTTGAAATCAGGCCCTGTGGTACCCCTTTGGTTTTTGATTTTTTTTCAAACTTGTCTCAAATTACCCCCAAACGGTTTTAAAATAGCCCCAACCTGTTTCTTTCATAAAAACAACGACTTTGAGGAGGTAAAAACATGCATTGATGCATTTGGAATTTTTTGATCAGAGGCAAAAGGGGACCAAAGGATTTGAAATCAGGCCCTGTGGTCCCCCCTTTGGTTTTTCATTTTTTTTTCAAACTTGCCTCAAATGACCCCCAAACGTTTTTAAAATAGCCCCACCTGTCTCTTTCATAAAAACAACGACTTTCGGGAGGTAAAAAAACTTGTATTGATGCATTTGGAATTTTATGATCAGAGGCAAAGGGGGGACCAAAGGATTTGAAATCAGGCCCTGTGGTCCCCCTTTGGTTTTTGATTTGTTTTTCAAACTTGCCTCAAATGACCTCCAAACGGTTTTAAAATAGCCCACCCTGTTTCTTTCATAAAAACAACAACTTTCGGGAGGTAAAAATGTATTCATGCATTTGGAATTTTTGATCAGAGGCAAAGGGGGGACCAAAGGATTTGAAATCAGGCCATGTGGTCCCCCCTTTGGTTTTGATTTTTTTTCAAACTTGCCTCAAATGACCTCCAAACGGTTTAAAATAGCCCCAACCTGTTTCTTTCATAAAAACAACGACTTTCAGGAGGTAAAAACATGTATTCATGCATTTGGAATTTTTTGATCAGAGGCAAAGGGGGGACCAAAGGATTTGAAATCAGGCCCTGTGGTCCCCCCTTTGGTTTTGAATTTTTTTTCAAACTTGCCTCAAATGACCCCCAAACGGTTTTAAAATAGCCCCAACCTGTTTCTTTCATAAAAACAACGACTTTCGGGAGGTAAAATATGTATTCATGCATTTGGAATTTTTTATCAGAGGCAAAGGGGGGACCAAAGGATTTGAAATCAGGCCCTGTGGTCCCCCCTTTGGTTTTTGATTTTTTTTCAAACTTGCCTGAAATGACCCCAAACGGTTTTAAAATAGCCCCAACCTGTTTCTTTCATAAAAACAACGACTTTCAGGAGGTAAAAACATGTATTCATGCATTTGGAATTTTTTGATCAGAGGCAAAGGGGGGACCAAAGGATTTGAAATCAGGCCCTGTGGTCCCCCTTTGGTTTTTGAATTTTTTTTCAAACTTGCCTCAAATGACCCCCAAACGTTTTATAATAGCCCCAACCTGTTTCTTTCATAAAAACAACGACTTTCGGGAGGTAAAATATGTATTCATGCATTTGGAATTTTTTTATCAGAGGCAAAGGGGGGACCAAAGGATTTGAAATCAGGCCCTGTGGTCCCCCCTTTGGTTTTTGAATTTTTTTTCAAACTTGCCTCAAATGACCTCCAAACGGTTTTAAAATAGCCCCAACCTGTTTCTTTCATAAAAACAACGACTTTCAGGAGGTAAAAACATGTATTCATGCATTTGGAATTTTTGATCAGAGGCAATGGGGGGACCAAAGGATTTGAAATCAGGCCCTGTGGTCCCCCCTTTGGTTTTTGAATTTTTTTTCAAACTTGCCTCAAATGACCCCAAACGGTTTCAAAATAGCCCCAACCTGTTTCTTTCATAAAAACAACGACTTTCGGGAGGTAAAAACATGTATTCATGCATTTGGAATTTTTTGATCAGAGGCAAAGGGGGGACCAAAGGATTTGAAATCAGGCCCTGTGGTCCCCCCTTTGGTTTTGAATTTTTTTTCAAACTTGCCTCAAATGACCCCCAAAAGTTTTAAAATAGCCCCAACCTGTTTCTTTCATAAAAACAACGACTTTGAGGAGGTAAAAACATGTATTCATGCATTTGGAATTTTTTGATCAGAGGCAAAGGGGGGACCAAAGGATTTGAAATCAGGCCCTGTTGTCCCCCCTTTGGTTTTTGAATTTTTTTTCAAACTTGCCTCAAATGACCCCAAACGGTTTTAAAATAGCCCCACTGCTTCTTTCATAAAAACAACGACTTTCGGGAGGTAAAATATGTATTCATGCATTTGGAATTTTTGATCAGAGGCAAAGGGGGGACCAAAGGATTTGAAATCAGGCCCTGTGGTCCCTCCTTTGGTTTTTGAATTTTTTTTCAAACTTGCCTCAAATGACCCCCAAACGGTTTTAAAATAGCCCCAACCTGTTTCTTTCATAAAAACAACGACTTTCGGGAGGTAAAATATGTATTCATGCATTTGCAATTTTTGATCAGAGGCAAAGGGGGGACCAAAGGATTTGAAATCAGGCCCTGTGGTCCCTCCTTTGGTTTTTGATTTTTTTTCAAACTTGCCTCAAATGACCCCCAAACGGTTTTAAAATAGCCCCAACCTGTTTCTCTCATAAAAACAACGACTTTCGGGAGGTAAAAACATGTATTCATGCATTTGCAATTTTTTATCAGAGGCAAAGGGGTACAAATGGATTTGAAATCAGGCCCTGTGGTCCCTCCTTTGGTTTTTGAATTTTTTTTCAAACTTGCCTCAAATGACCCTCAAACGGTTTCAAAATAGCCCAACCTGTTTCTCTCATGCATAAAAACAACGACTTTCAGGAGATAAAACATGTATTCATGCATTTGGAATTTTTTGATCAGAGGCAAAGGGGGGACCAATGGATTTGAAATCAGGCCATGTGGTCCCCCCTTTGGTTTTTTTTCAAACTTGCCTCAAGTGACCCCCAAATGTTTTTAAAATAGCCCCAACCTGTCCCTTTCATAAAAACAACGAATTTCGGGAGGTAAAAACTTGTATTGATGCATTTGGAATTTTATGATCAGAGGCAAAGGGGGGACCAATGGATTTGAAATCAGCCCATGTGGTCCCCCCTTTGGTGTTTTTTTCAAACTTGCCTCAAATGACCCCCAAACGGTTTTAGAACAGCCCACCCTGTTGCTTTCATAAAAACAACAACTTTCGGGAGGTAAAAAAATGTATTCATGCATTTGGAATTTTTTGATCAGAGGCAATGGGGGGACCAAAGGATTTGAAATCAGGCCATGTGGTCCCCCCTTTGGTTTTTGATTTTTTTTCAAACTTGTCTCAAATTACCCCCAAACGGTTTTACAATAGCCCCAACCTGTCTCTTTCATAAAAACAACGACTTTCAGGAGATAAAACATGTATTCATGCATTTGGAATTTTTTGATCAGAGGCAAAGGGGGGACCAATGGATTTTAAATCAGGCCCTGTGGTCTCCCCTTTGGTTTTTTTATTTTTTTTTCAAACTTGCCTCAAATGACCCCTAAACGGTTTTAAAACAGCCCCACCCTGTTGCTTTCATAAAAACAACGACTTTCAGGAGATAAAACATGTATTCATGCATTTGGAATTTTTTGATCAGAGGCAAAGGGGGGACCAATGGATTTGAAATCAGGCCATGTGGTCCCCCCTTTGGTTTTTCATTTTTTTTTCAAACTTGCCTCAAATGACCCCCAAACGTTTTTAAAATAGCCCCAACCTGTTTCTTTCATAAAAACAACGACTTTCGGGAGGTAAAAAAATGTAATCATGCATTTGGAATTTTTTGATCAGAGGCAATGGGGGGACCAAAGGATTTGAAATCAGGCCATGTGGTCCCCCCTTTGGTTTTTGATTTTTTTTCAAACTTACCTCAAATAACCCCCAAACGGTTTTAAAATAACCCCAACCTGTATCTTTCATAAAAACAACGACTTTCGGGAGGTAAAAAAATGTATTCATGCATTTGGATTTTTTTGATCAGAGGCGAAGTGGGACCAATGGATTTTAAATCAGGCCCTGTGGTCCCCCCTTTGGTTTTTGATTTTTTTTTCAAACTTGCCTCAAATAACCCCCAAACGGTTTTAAAATAGCCCCAACCTGTTTCTTTCATAAAAACAACGACTTTCGGGAGGTAAAAACATGTATTGATGCATTTGGAATTTTTTGATCAGAGGCAATGGGGGGACCAAAGGATTTGAAATCAGGCCATGTGGTCCCCCCTTTGGTTTTTGATTTTTTTTCAAACTTGCCTCAAATGAGAAGAGTTGACTGTATCTGATATTCTGCAGGCGATACTCTTTAACGTTCTTATTTCATTTCATGTAGTTTTGGCACCTCTTCTCTAAGCTTTTGCACCCCCTAAAATCCCTGGCGGGGGGGCCATGTATTAATATCACACCAAGGATTTAAATGTACATAAATTCTATGTTGTACTCTGAGCAATAGAGTAGTAACTGTTAAGCACTTCCCATCTAAATATCAATATCATTATATGTATAATAGAAAAATCGCAATAAAACTATGAACCCAAGGAAGCATTTTAACTTATAAATGTTCTTGCTGCAGCTCAAGCAAAAATTATTCAGATATTTTAGCCAGCTCAGCCTGGGCATTTCATAAAAAAATGGTCAAATTCACAAAGTTTAAAATGGCATGTAAACACTCCTAAAATGTAGATAACCTATAGATCCAGTACAAACATCTGTCAGTGAAAGTTCATTTTGAAAAATATGTATCCGATCATATATTCAAACGCTATTTATTCACTTGCTTTTGAGGTAACCTTTCGCAAGAAATCTTCGCGAAGTGTGTTCACATGTCGCCTCCTTGTCAACGCATTTTCTACACAGAACTTCATAAAATTACATCTACATGTAGATAGAAGTTCCCTTGTTGTTTCCCTGTAGATAAAAGTTATTGATGAATGCAAAAATTTGTTAAGATCCGTCATTTTATCGTTCGCTCCCACAGTCGCCATCTCGGCCGCCATTAGAGCTTGTACGAACTTTGATGCATTGTTTACATTTTTGGCCACGTGCCACTACACGTGATTCTTAGAGCCCAAAAGGTCAATTGAAAACAGATGTATTTAGGGCTGACTCTCGGTTGTTGATTAATCACTGGGCAAGATATAGAGATTACGTCGACGGATTACGTAATGGCGTATGGACGTGTAGTTAGGTCGCTGCACGTTATTTGTCTATTTTTATTAATATCTGCATGGAGACGACTGGGATAAGATTTCAGAAAAACAATGAAAAGACAATCATGGAACAGTCTCAGGATAACTCATGACTTGGATCGCGGCAAGCCTTTTGTTTTATTGGTCATAGACATGACTTTTCCAATTTCCATATTACTGTCGTTCCAATTGAAGTGTTCCTAAAATATTGCATCAATTCATTACCTAGAGTTTATCAATACATTTGCTCAAAAATTGCTCAACTTCCTGTTTACTAGCATACTTGTTCCCAATTGGTCAATCAGGCACTGAAATGAGACGGCATTGGTCGATTCACACACACAGGAAGTTGAGCAATCTTTGAGCAAATGTATTGATAAACTCTAGGTAATATGAATTGATGCAATATTTTAGGAACATTTCAATTGGAACGACAGTAAGGCTCACGAATCGAGAATACTATAATATACCATTGATGCAGGGCCGCACAGAGACATTCTGAAACTCTTTGGTGTCATGTGCTATTGTGCTTGTTTCGAAAACTGATTTCTGGATTAATCTAGGGTCTCAGGGATGGCAAATTCCTGCATTCTGAGAGATTATATACAGTAATATATATCCATATTTCACTCTCCTCTGTGCGGCCCTACATCGATGGTTCTCCCCAAGCTTATGTTATGAATTCTTGGATTACGCATATTCTTATATGATTTCCAGATTTTTTCTTTCCACGTTCGCTAATCAAAAAAAAGAAAAGGCGAATATTCGAAATTCTAGAAAACACAAGCTGGGGTACTGAATCAATCTCAATTCCCAGACAGACTATAGAAATGCGCCTTTAGTTTAGACTCGAAGTCTGTCTCTCAAAGGGGTTTCATTGGGATCTAAAGCCGCGCGAAAATGTTGGCTGGTGTATTATTCATTCGTCAGGCAAAATTATGAAAGAAAATAATTTATTACTCGTGAAATATTGAGGATTTGAGCAATTTTCAATTTATAGAGGTTTTCTCTTTATTATATAAATCGAGACAGATGCACTTTACTTTAGCTGTTGGAAATCGTGTGAGTTTGAAATTTGATATGGTATAATATATTATTCAGCCAGAGAAATAACACTTGTTTTGAAGCTCAAATTTCAAATGGTTGCACACTAGGGCGCGAATGAACAATTAATAGAGCTCCTGATCGATAGAATAAGCCAAGTGAATGACAACCAAATGGCCATGATTATGTGGTTGTTGAGTGTATGGCTCCTCGCTTCACTATCTAACGGTAAGTACATATGGTATACTGCATGTGTAAGCTACTGTACAATCTATTTGCTTGTAATTATGCAGTTAACGGCACGCGTGTATGGGCTAATGTATAGCCATGCGTCTGATGAGACACGTGTAGACATATATCATATATGATATATTATTTTAGTTTTAAAATTGTATACGACGATAAACAAGATCTTGTACTGTACATTTGACTTCACTTAGTTGAACCGGGATGTATATCCACCATAATTATGATTGCTTCATTTGCTTGTATATAACATATTCGCGAACGCAAATGCTATCTGCAATGAAGGACATTGATCTATATTAGTAATTTGTATTAATAAATTTTGTTATTTACAGTAAAGATGCTAGAAATTTAGATCATTGCTCGCGCTCTAAAATCGCTAAGCGTAGCTAACGTTAAACTGGATGTAAGTTAAACTTTCAAAGCCTCTCATATTCAGTACCTCTGCTCTTTTTTCTCGTCTTGTGCGTTATATAACAGAAAAATTTTAGTTCTGAATTTCACTCAAGCTTAAGTAGTTAGGTAGAAATTGAGACCTGTCAAAAAAACTTCCGCAAAATACATGCACACTTAAAACCACATGGTGAAATTCTATATTTGCACCGTTATTTATAGGTTATTGTTGATGGGTGAGGTAAAACACTGATGCAATGAAACCCGTAACGGTATTATTTAGGCAGAATTATTTTCTCAGGCGACCCAGCAAAGTGCATCACACTAATGAAATTTAGAAGTTATTTACTTGTTCATATTTTACAGCATTTTCAGACTCACCGCCAGTATGTGATCATGGATGGGTAGCATACAATAGGTCATGTTATAGACTATTTTATAATCATCATCTAATCTGGGAAGATGCAAAGAAGTCTTGTCGAGATACTGGGGGTCATTTGGTTAGAATTGATAGTGCTGATGAGAATTCGTTTCTGACAAATTCAACTCGACCGCACTACCAGGTGCAGTACCTGTTTATGAATGGTAACTTCATTTATAGGCATGTGTTTCTATTCTCGTGGGTTGCAAACTATTCGTTATAGTTAGTCTGCTTTGATCTAAACCAATTTTACACTTTAATTGAGCGTCGTGCCACGGACATATGGAACAAATTAGGGTTGATTCCCGAATATTCTCATCAAAATAGCACCTGATTTAGGTGCTATTTTACCACTAGTGTGAAGAAATAATTCCTAACAAAGAGACAACACAATCTGAAAATATATGAACATCCTTTAATTGAATTTATAATAATATATTTGCTGATTCCAAAATTACTTGCAGCTGAACATTAAAATGGTAATAAATTTAGGCAAATCTTCATGCTCATGCAATGTTCTCACCAATTACCTATCAAAACCAGGTACTTAGATCATGGTAAACACATATTTAGGTCATTCCTTCAATAACTGTTCAATGGAATTTAACTTGATGAACATAATTGACATTCAGTTCTGCGAAGTGACATACACAGAAATTGTAAATACTTTGGCGATAATGTACTTATTACAGTATAAGTTACTCTTTTGAACAGCACATCTATTATTTTACCCTGTGCAATGCCAAGCAATCTAGTACTATGCTAGGAGCATGTCAGAAGAGTTATTCTATGTCACTCCAATGCTTAACCTATTAACAACTAACAATTTTCCTTAGAAGGTGAAGTTGTCTGGCATTAGACAGAGTAAACTTGCAATATAAGATGTGCATCTTGCAATATAAGATGTGCAATCAGGAATTTATACAAGCACTTTAGTAGTCTAGCTACTGTCGTTTTTTAGATGAAGAAAATGAATTATTTACAACCGTTTACCGGTAGCAGAAAAGTGCTTCTATAAATCCCTGATCATTATTGTGGCTTAATGGGTTACAAATTTGTTATTAGGTAAAGTCAACAGTTATAGAGTCTGATGATTACTACACTAATTTTCCCATAGTCTATAGACATGCCAAAAGACTGCAACTCCAAAGATCAGAATACCTCTATTCTTTTGCTCCAGTCAGTATGGCCAATATCAAACACACACAACTTGACGCAGGCCATCAACTCTTTGCGTTATCTTCCTCAGCGATACAAAGTTGCTCTATTACTTTAGTCGTGATGCCAAGGTGAACCATACATAAATATCAATATTTTCCAGCTTCACAATAACATATATAATTAGGTTATCTATAAAATACATTGAAAGTAAGGTACATATTAAGTAAATACACAATTCAGATTAACTTAAAATATTTGCATCATTCTAATGAATGCAATTAAACAGGTGTCTGCTAATAATACATAATTATGATATTCTCAGGACGTAGCTGACTTAATTCTTGCAGTGAGTTCCTTATCACAATACACCCTAGTGACCCCACTAGAAGTGAGTAAGGTCCAGTGTTACTATAGAGCACACAGGTTATAATTAGAACAGAATTAGCTATTGCTTACAGTTAGCCTCCTGAGATTCCAAAACTCCCTTAGGCATGATGCACAGGTCTATGTAAATGCTTTCTTCGCCCTGCTCTCCTGGACAGCACACTTTGGAGGAACAAGCAGCGTATAGCTGAGTTAGGAAGAGTCCACAAAAATCATCGAGAGCAGTGGTCAGTAAAAGTCAGCTTTAGTTCCACCAAATATATGGGTATGATATATTTTTGGTTTGTGTGAGTTTGTATGGTATAGATTAATATAATTGTTAAGTAGGCCGTAGTTTATATTATCGTTTTGATTCTGAACTAAATTGATAAGTACTAGGGAATTTTTTGTCGTCAAAATTCAAATATTTTCTACTTGGCGACACAACCACAGATTAATGATGTAACCAGATGTCTCACTCAGCCAAAATCGTGTCCGAGATTTTTATATCATCATAAGTCGCCATTTTCTCAGTAAGTGTAATCCACGCACTGATATGTACTAAGACTGGATAGTGCATCTGTGTTTAGAGTTGAAGCCGGAAGTGAGTCGTGTTGAGAAGCGCGCCATGTTTGTCAGCCCCTGATGGCAGCAGATTTATATATATTTCTATTGCGGAATTTGTAGTTTTCGTTTTAAAACGCTTGTTTCTCTTCTTGGACCTTAACAAACCTTGTATCAGAAAATAATATGCATCATGAATGTCTCGAAAAATAAATTTGAAGTTTTTAACCCTGAATCGCAGAGAAAACGAATTTTTGCGTCGTGTTATTAACAAGTGCCATGAGTGAAGATATGAAACAGACTAATCGTCAATGAGCCAACAGGAGAAGGATTATATGTTATTTAAACGTTGGACCATTTAGTTAACAATATAATACAGACCCAGAGTACAAACGTCCAGCGACAAATCTGAATAATTATTTATAAACTTGACTAATTTAAATGGTTACAATGGCGATCATGCCGACAAGTTGCTGGGGTAAGTTTTGAATATTTATGTTATGGTTATCAAAATATAATTCTACTATTCTGTTAGTAACTGTAAGTGTTGGAATGAGTTTATATTTGAATCCTATAACAAATCCACTAATCTGTGGGTGTGCTGTTTATACATTGATGCCAGGAATTGTATCTTTTATCAATTTGTTAGCAGTTTCATGCTTTTGTTGCATTTGGTGGTTGTATCTAAACTCATAAGCTCAGCTAGGAACTGTCTGAAGAGCTCAATCAGATAACATTCAGTGCTAGTTGAAAAAGAACCAAATTGCTTAACTTGTTTCGGATTTTATGGGATAGAATTTGCTGTGGTTCTCCTTGCCATTGCTAGCACATGACAATTTCTTTAAACAAGTTATCGTTTATTGTGGAGACGTCATACATGTAGTCATCTAGTTCTGTGAATATTATAATGATGAAACATGAAGAGCACCCAGAACAAATGTAACAATTGTATCAACAATGTCTTTACAATGAGGAAGCTTCCAGCAGTTGTTGCCAGCATTCTTTGCCGGAAAGCATTTTCCACTTTTTTTCACAAACATTAAGGATACTCTGTGAAGCTCTATATAAATTGTCCTTTTCTTTTATTGCAGGAATTGGGAAGATAGAATCAGGCTATCAGGGTCAAGAACATTGCAGCACTCATGGCAGGGGAGTTTCTTCTGGACTCTTCTAATTTGGAATTGTACTGATTATTTTTATTTTTCTACAGATACTGAAATATTACTGCTAAATGAAGCAAAAAATAATCATAACTAATTGCATGTGTATAATTATCCTAGTATGAACTGCAAATCGGCTCGCGCAAGCTTATTAAACCTATCTACTGGCTCAAAAAGTTTAACAATTAGTGCTGGAGTACTCTAAGTAGTAACTGATTGTTTTATTATACAAAAATAATTGAATTACATTGTAATCTGTAGAGTATAGTGATGTGTTCGGACGGTCAGTCGCCGAGCTCTGACATTTCGTCAAAATCGGTGATCAAAATATCAAATTATTTACTTACGATTTAGTTTCTTTCAATATTCAAATGTTCTTCATACTTCTATGATGATTGCTTGTTCTTGAAATACTAGATTTGACTTGATTTCTTCACATACTTCGCGGTATAAAGCGAAAACCCGAAAAAATGTCAATTTCACAATAGAAAAGTATAGTATTCACTCCTCAAGTGGGGCGGACAAACATGGCCGCCGCTCTCACAACACGACTCACTTCCGGCTTCAATTGCTATTAGGGCTCTGTATTACGATCACTGATCTGAATATAGGCTGGATAACGCATCTCTTGTCAAAAGTGAAGCCGGAAGTCAAGCGGCCGATCAGTGCCGCCACCCGATTCTGAGGCCCTACTTTATTATAGATAGTATTACAGAATCCTAGTTTTTGCTTTTTGCCTTTTAAACGTTTTCTGGCCGGGCCAGTTTTACTATCACAAAGATAGAAGCACACGAGAAGAAATTTGAGCAAAAATTTGGAATATTATGGTTTTATAACGCCGTGAAACTGGATTTACAAGTTCGAAGGTGAACAGCCGCATGTTCGCGATGTTTTGTTTATGATATTTCAATTCAAAATCCACTCAAAATATAGAATTGCACTGCACTGGACAAAGGCACTCAAGGAATTTGATAGAGAATGAACCAGCTCAGCTGCAGTATGAACAAAAGCGTGAATGTGGTAAGTTTTTAAAACAGGAATTAAATAGGTTATTAACTTAATATGTGTTCATTTCAGTACGTGAATATTGAACCAGTGTAGCACTGTTCCCAATTCCTGTTTTAAAAGCTTACCACATTCACGCTTTTGTTCATACTGCAGCTGAGCTGGTTCATTTCATCAAATTCCTAGAGTGCCTTCGTCCAGTAGCAGTAATTCTAATATTTTGAGTGGATTTTGAATTGAAATATCATAAACAAAACATCGCTAACATGTGGCTGTTCACTCGTTCGAACTTGTAAATCCAGTTTCACGGCGTTATAAAGCCATAATACTCCAAATTTTTTGCTCAAATTTCTTCTCGTGTGCTTCTATCTTTGTGATAGTAAAACTGGCCCGGCCAGAAACGTTTAAAAGGCAAAAAAAGCGAAAAAACTAGGATTCTGTAATACAATCTATAATAAAGTAGGGCCTCAGAATCGGGTGGCGGCACTGATCGGAGTGATCGCCGCTTGACTTCCGGCTTCACTTTTTTCCATCAAATTATTAAGAGATGCGTTATCCAGCCTATATTCAGATCAGTGATTACGATGCTCTATCCAGTCTTAGTACATATCAGTGAATCCACGCCATAAAACGAAGCATGGCGTGAGCAATGACGCCATATTGAGCCACTGACTGAGAAAAGTCATTGGATGTATGTGAAGACAAGAAAAAATATTTTGACGGGTTTTTCTTAATCTTTACCTGGACAGCCAACGTGTATTCTTACAAACAATTTGTAAAACGTATTAGCGAAAAAGACAGGGCCACAGGTGTGTGTGTTTGGTGCGGGGCAAAAGTTCGAACTTTTCCAGATATACTTTCAAGTAGGCGTGCGGTTAACCGATAAAACCGAAAAACGGATTTTAAAAAAACCGGTTTTACGGTTTTGTTACATCGGAAAACCGAAAAACCGAAAATCGATTTAACCGCGTCTAGATCGGATATCGCATCCTTTGCATGCTTATTTTAATAGTATGATTCATCGCTAAACCATGCGTGTTGACAGCTGAGCCGATAATAAATCAGATTAAATTTATTCTGATGCGTGGGTATTGCGTGCACAACGCCATAGGTGATACTAAATTCATAACATCGTCATCTTGTGCTGCGAAAGACCAGGTGCGATACGTTCTTCAATTAAAGTAAACTTTCGATGGCCGCAAGAAGTTTAGTATGGAACTTTTTAAAACACGGAAGAAGCGCAGGATGGTTCTGCATGTCAAATATGTATGCGGACCGTTGTTTTCACTTTTCAAGATGGCGGACAAAAACCGATTTTGTCGGTTTTATCGTTTTTCCGTCGGTTTTCGGTTTTCGTTTTTTTGAAAACCGCACTAGCCTACTTTCAAGTTAAATATCATCTTTATGTTGCCTAGGAAAGGACAGGCAGCCAAACATTTTCTATGAATCATGTTCGGTCATGCCTATTTTATTATTTCAGATAAATTATTTGCTGTTTAGTTTCAGCTACCTAAGAAAAAACATTATGACAACAATATATACCAACCTCCATGAGGTTCTTTATGTATTGTTAGTTCTGATGGCTTAATGTAGACACAATGCTTACTGAAAGTCTAATATATTGTTTCGTGCTGCAAGGAGTCTATATGGCCTTACAACTAGCTAGTCAATATATTTTGGCATATAAATATAAACAAGTATCAAGCACGAAACAATATATTGACTTTCAATAAGCATTGTCTTTAATATTTTCTACATTAAGCCATCAAACTAAATACCATAAAAACTATTTCTAGCCGATTCTGAG